>VZRZ01006589.1:90983-203795 GCA_013398175.1 Climacteris rufus
GAGCTAGAGCAGAATGTGAATGCTGCCTGGAAAGGATAAAAATAAACAAAAACCACTCCAAACAACCCCCAATGAAACAAAGGAAAGGGGGGAGATCTGGTAGGTTTAACACACAAAGAAATGTTATTCACAGGCATTATTGATTAAGTTTTCCTCACCAACACATACATAAATGCGTATGTCTCAAATGAATAAAAGGCTCTGCAATGCTGGAGGGAAGAAGGAAAAAGATTATTGAAAACGTGAGGGTCAGAGAAGCATCCGGCTGCAACAGATGCACCGAGAAGATAAACAGAGATGTCTTTGTCAACACATCGGTCTGCCAAAGACCAAGTGTGATAGAAGGCAGCGACTTTCAGGCACTAGAAGCCATGCTTGGACTTTGATAACAATGAAATAGAGATTATGGAGCAGATCCTCACCTGGGCTAATTCAGTGCCAGAACCCTGAGCACAGGGCAGCTACATCAATTTGCATCAGCCAACGATCCTGTCGGCTCCAGACAAAGCAGCCCATTAGCAGAAGGCAGAGATTTATAACAACTTCTGTAGGGCACAGGAGAAAAGAGAAGAGCAGCAATGAATAAGATCAAAGAAGAAACAGAGGAGTGGCAGCTCTGACCCATGAACACCCCCAAACCTGCCTGACCCCTGGGCAGCACCCCCTCCCCAGCACTGCCTTGGCTGCTGCCACACGGTGAGCACACAGCTGCTGCTGGGATGGCTGGGACATCGAGGAAATGTGGCAGATCCATTGAGATGAGACCCGGCCCAGGAGCCAAACCCGGTGTCACACGTGGCACCGTGCAAAGCAGGGCTGGGACCCCCCCACACACACACACCCCAATTGAAAGGGAGCAGACAGGAAGGTTTGGTGCTGAGCATTTGGTGATATCAGCGCAGAAGCTCTTGAGACATCTGAAGGCTGTGAGGGACCATCAGGATAATCTGTTCTGGCATCCAGCATCCCCATGGGACCAGCTCATGCATCCTGCCAGCAATTCACGTCTCCATCACCATGGCTTTCTCTCAGGGCAGCAGGACTGTCTCAGGGATGTATCCAACCTGCTCAGCACAGCTCAGGTTTTACCCCTCTACAGCTACATCTCTGCATCTGCCACCATAGAGGGCAGAAATGCCTGGATTATACTGGAAGAATTTTTGTCAGCTAGGACATTGCAGTGGGTGTGCTGGCAGTGGAGCTAAGAGGTCACCTGCCCTCAGCACAGGGGGTTTAGCAAGTGCCAGCAAGGGCTCTAGGCTTGCAGAGGTGTGGGAGTGCAGGATTGCAGGTGCATGTGCAGCAGGAGACTCCACAGTTTCCCCAGTGAAGCTCTGGTGCTTCAGGTCAGTTCCCAGCCATCAGGTCTGCCCAGCTGCACCCAGAATCGGGTCCCTCCCCACTGTCCCAGCAGGTCTGTGGATTTTGCAGCTACCACACACACACACCCCTCCCGGGGTTTGCTCCTGTCCCTCTGTGTGGCAGCAGCCAGAGACGGGCGCTGGGCTGAGGCTGTGATAACATCCCCCTCACCATGAGACATTTCCATGCAGCTCCTCGAACCTCAGTTCCTCTGCCTGTGAGCAGGGACACCAGGCACATCCCCGAGGCCCAGGTTTGCCGCGACACCTGCTCAATCCACTCCCAGAAGAATGGGAAAAAAAAGAAAAAAAAAGCTTCAGGTCTCTTCCTACTACCTTTTGTTGGTGTCTCCAGCACAGGCAGCTCAGGAGCTGGAGCAGGGCAGCCTCTAGTGGCTGCGAGCCAGGAAATGCTGTCCCCACACCCGTGTGGAAGGACGTTTGCTCCACAAAGCATCCACCTGAACAAGCACAGCCTGTGCTGCTGGATTGTCCCATAGCCCATGAATATGGATCTCTGGACTCCCCTCCCTCTTTTCCATCCCTGCTGCCACAGCCACCTCCAGACACCTGCTCCCCCAAACACCTCTGCCCCCATGGGTTCCCGCTCTGCCCAGGCAGCCAGAGGTACCAAGAGACACATCCCAGAACTCATGGATGTGCCACACATGCCCACAGGACTTGTAGCATCCCTGGAAATAGCTCCAGCCCCAACACAGATTTGGCCATGCAGCTGATTGTGGGCGGCTATTGGATCTGCAGCACAGTCTCCAAGTGCTGGAGCTGGCTGTGACAGCAAATCCATCCAAATTCATTAATGCTCCATCTGGAGAAGCATGGCCTTTTCTGCTGCAGGATGCTCTGGCCCTAGGGAATGCCCAGTGGCCTGCACTGCATGGAGAAGAACTTTTCCCCAGGAACTGCTCTGACCAGTCCTACTGTCCACTCCCACAAGACATAAAAATGAGTAGAACAAGACAAAAATCTTCCTGGCTGCCTCCAAGAATCTTTTGGCTTCACCTCAGCACATCCCCACTCCCTGCCACATCCCAGTTTTACTGGTGAGTCAGAACTCTCCATTTAATGTTTGAGCATTGGGACAGGGATAAGGAAGGCACCCAGGGACCAAGCTGCTTATGGGACACATCAGAGGACAGACACCTAGACAGACAGACATAAATCTGCAGATAAAGCAGAAGAGGCGTTATTTACACACCAGTGTGGGACAGTCACTTGCCATGAGTTGGATAAAACATTTTTTTGACCCATGTTTCACAGTGATGACTGGTAATGGAGCACAGCATCAGTAAAACAGGCTGGCTGACTGCTGGCTACCAACTATGCAAGCAGTTTAAACACAGTTTATGCTGATAGTTCAGGCCTAAAATGAAAAAGGGGTGGGGGGGAGAAACCAAGCAAAGAGCCCTGTACTGAAGATGCATGTACCTGCTCCCACTGCAGCTGCTGGGGAACCCACCTCTGCCATCCACCTGCCCCACTGTGCTTTCATTGCAGAGCTCAGTCTGTGGCATGGGATTTAGGGACATGGCAAGGGTATATCAAAAGCAGAAGTAAGAAAATGCCTTGAGGACTGGAAATATTGGCAGATAAATCCCTTTCACGAGTGCAAGAAGGTTTTCCTCCCCACGTTTGGCTTTCACCATCTCACCAGGAGATGCAGTCTCCTAACTAAGAAGCACAGGCAGCACCAGAGACTTTGCTGCTGCTCTGGACCATCATGTGGAAAGTCCTTAACTGCAGCAGGGCCAGGCTTTGTAGCTCCCAGATACTCAATATTTAAGTTATGGGAAGAACAGTTCTACACATGTTTATGCACCTTGTCATTCCCTAATGAGAGGGAGACACTCATTAGAGGGTCTCTACAGAGGAGACCCTAACCCTGCACAGGGTCTCCTAATTAAGAACAGAAGTCAGCGAAACTCAGGTTTGAATTCTGAAAAGAGAGTGAAGCTGGTTATTGGTTGGGACTGGATTGTTACAGGGCTGAGAGCATCTTCTGTTAGAGGTTTAGAGTCCAGACAAGCTGGGCTACAGCTGTCAAACATGAAGCACTTGGCCAAAACCTGTCCAGGAGCATCATTGTATCAGAGAAATTTTTGCTTCTTCCTTCTGAATGTCACCTTATTTCTTTGGACTGTTTCTCCCCTTTGTCTAGGCAAAAAAAAAAAAAAAAAAAACCAACAATTGTCCCCAAAGTCTGCTGTCATTGTTTCTTAAAATCCCAGATCCTTCTCATTGCTACTCTGTAGCTATTCTGTTCTGCAATAATTTGTGCATTCAAAGGTGTGACACTTCAGAGTGACAGGTTACAGCTGCCCACCTCAGAAAATGCATCATGGGCAAGTTAAGGCTGAACAATGCCCAAACCAGCTCTGAACAAGTTATAGAGGAGGAGATAAGAGCAGGACAGGGACAAGACACAACCTTTTAACCCCTGCATTCACTGAAACATTTGTCCCTTCTTCATTGAAGCAAACCTTCTCTGACCAGCAGCACCTGCACCAAAGGACCAGAGTCCAGCTCTGCCATCATCCAGTGAGGAGGAGGATGGCAGCTGAGAGGACTGGGAGGCATTTTCAGCCAGACTTGTGCCTCCAGGAACACTCAATGTTGTCTGCACTGGCTCCTCAACACCAAGGCAGTGGCAAAATTGATGGCTGTGCTTCTGAAAGGAATTTAAACATTAATAATGAAGAGGGGACAGCTCTGCAAGGCACATTAGCAGCCATTCAGGGCTTCATTTGCCTCAGATAGTTACGAAATGGTGCATGTACAGCAAGGGTCCTCTTGTGATGGGGATCCATCTATTGGGAGTGGGATGGAGATGTGAGAGAGCCTGGCATAACCTTACCTGAACTGTAGCAGACTGATCCTGTCTCCCCTGCACTCCCTTCCCCTAAAGCAGTAGTGGGTCTAGGTATTTGTTTTCTCAAGAGAGTAGAAAGATTGTGTTAGACCCACATCTCCCCGATGTTGCACAGCTTTCCAAGTCACACGCAGATTACCTGATCTGTCCCTGAAATTTAGTCTTCTTCCAAGGCTGTGTGTTTGGCTGTTTGAAAGTAGGGAAACATTTGTCCTGATCAAAACAGGAGAGGGGCCAATGCACTTTTTTTCATCAGAGCAGCTGTCACAGATGTTCAGAGGAGGAGCAGGAGCTGAATCCAACTCACCCCGTTCATCTGAAGACAGCACTGGGGCATAAGAAAATCAGAAATCTGATGATCAGAGGGTCTGGCAGCTCCCACAAAGTCTTCCCCTGACATCAGTGCCAAGTCTTTCGCCATTCAGTGAGACAAATCACTGATGTGCCCCACTCCCCCACTTCCCAGCAAGTCCAACCTGCAGAGATGCTGCAGAGAAATGAGCTCCCCAGGAGGCTGGTTCAGTCACAAGCAGCTCACACATCCAACACCTCCATGTCCCCAGATATTGAGACACATTCATTATCTGTGCTGCACTGTGCCAGAGGTGTTCAAAGGCAAGGCCTCCTGGCCTGAAGCTGACAAAGTGTCCTCTGAGTTCTCCTTACTTTCTGCTTCTTGAGCTTCTGGAGTCAACCTCAGGCCACAATTTTCAAGCTGTTTTCTATGATTATGAAGCACAAAACATCCTTTTCTTTACTAAAAGCTTAGAGCAACAAGAATCTGTCTGAATCCAAAATCCAAAGCTTTGGAACAAACGCCCATTCTTGCAAACACCACAATAAAATTATGTGAGCCAGCGATACTTGAAATAACACCCAATTTATCTTCCTATTTCCCCTGTATGATTATGGCTTTCATTTTGCTGGGGTAAAGAACCTTGAAAACAAATGAGTCAGTTTGATTTTTGTTTCATGGAGAAGTTCATTTCCTGGCTTCTTTGCTTGTTTGAGACATTCAGCTGATGGTCTGCAGTTCCCTGAAAAATTTAAAGACTTTTGAAACTTTGGGCTTTGTGGGACAGGAGGGCTAGTTCCTAGCAACTACTTGCCACCCTCCAATTGTACAGTGGCATTCCTGTGCCTGTGGTACCTGAAGCACAGGAGCACTGCCCTTCCACTGGGCTCCCACCTTTCCTTCTCAAAACCTTCGCACCACTGAACTCAACACAGGAGATGACAGCCTTAAAGTCTGGCAAGGTTTACCTGATACATTTAAAATATAAATAGCAAATAGCCCACTCTCAGCATCACATGAGCCTGTGCTATGGTGCTAGGAGTGGAGGCTGGTGAGCCCTTACTCCTGCTGTGTAACCCTGACCACTGCCAGGGCACAACCACAGAGCATCATTTACCCCCTGGAAATTAAAGAGGACAGAGTCTTTCACCTCATCCTGAGGAACAGCCTTGCATCCTTGGCCTCAAGCCCCTTCACTTGTTTTTAAAGCGACTTTACCAAGTGATGGAGCAGTCCAAGGACAGTGGAACTTCCCCTTCCCCAGACCTTTGGCTATTTTCCTCCCTCCCCTAGATTTGTGCTGCAAACAGGAGCCTATCACCCTTGCCAAGAGGTTAATCATATCTCAGAGCCAAAACTGGTACTGAGCACCACCCTCCATAGCTGCAGGAGCAGCCCTGCCTATCTCCAGCCAAGGAGGCACTTGAAAACCTCACTGTCCTCTCCTAAGCCCTCAGCACCTCTTCTTACCCTTGCAGCAGCAACCACACTCTCACGCAGAGTCTTCTCCAGTCCCACGAGGAGATATGGCCAATTTTTCAGTATAATGAATGTATGTACATAAAAGTTCTGATTCAAACACTTTCATTAGATTTAGTCACTGGCTCCCAAATACAAAATGATGGTGACACCAATTCCTCCTCAGCCCAAGTGACTAATTGTGACACAGAGGCAATTAGGCTTGGTTAAATGATCCATGTCTCTTCAAAATAATGATCTGTCAAACTGCATTTGCCCAAAATAATCTGGGATTGACTTAACAATCAAAATATCTATTTCTTCAAAATTAATACAAACCCAGAGCTCCTTGTTTCTCCCTGGTGCAGCTGCAGAATGAAAGGGCTGCCTCACTGCAATGGGGGAGGATGGGCCACTCCAGGGAGGTGGGAACAAGCAGTAGAAGCCAAGATATAAAAGCTATCACAAACTACTTGCTGCAGGCAAAATACAGCTGGAACAGAGCTGGATAGACTGCTCTGGCCTTTAGAAAACCTCCATCCAAAGTCTCCAGCACAGGAAATAGCTACAGTGCAGGAAGAAGGGACAGACAGGGGTCTCTCATCACCTCCACCAGACAGTTACAGAGCCCCCAAACCACCAGCATGAGTTTTGCTGGTTGCACCCTGAGGGCAACACTCCATTTCTGGGAGTTTCCCTCTAAAGAAGCACTGCAAACATGCATCTGTGGCCCATGAGGTGATTCTGCAAAACCCAGAGCCCCTTGGGCCCTGGGAAGTGCATGGGGGCCACCTCACAGAAACACCTTGCAGAGAATGCAGTGACCACAGGGACTGCATGGCACCGTCTGCCCTGGGGACAGGGACACTCAGGAGATGACAGCAGATTCCAGAGCACTCTGCACTTCCCCATCCAATATCCTAACCCAGAGTCAATAAGGACCAACCCTCAAATTTGTTACCTGTCGGCCTCCACAGGGAGCTCCTACTAATTAAGAATAGTGGGTTAATTGGAATAACCCACACAAACCTCCCTCAGAAGCAAGCCCCAGGAATGAGCTTCCCGTATCCTTGTGATCCCACCCCACCCCATGGGAGCCTTGTTCAGCACACCCACTACAGTGGAGGACATCCACCTCCGTGGGACCCCAGTGAAGTTTGCCCTGGCAGTCCAGCTAATTTCTACATCTCCCCCAAACTGTGCCAATTTCCATCCACTCTGCACAGCTCACTGCACCCAGCTCTGACAAGGGAATGACAAAGCAATTACCCATGTTAATGGCAGCAGAGAGTCCATCCTGCCTGTCTTATTCCATCTCCCCACGCCCGAGGCCGATGGCAGGAAGGTGCCATGGAGCCATCAAAAGACAGCTTCTAACTTCTCTGCATCTGCAGCCCACTTGCCCACACAGTTTTCCACTGACAGCAGAGACATGAAGCTAACTTTTCAGGGATTTTCCCAACTGGATTGTCACATGTCTGATGCTGTTGAGTTTACCCCTTGGATATGCCAATTTGGGTCTTCCACATCTCATTAAACTGAAGAGGAATTTAACATCTTTGAGATCAGCACTTGGCTAAAGGTGCCTGGTGCTGGGATGAGAGAGGAAGCCAAGCCCCTCATCTCATTCCTGGGACATGAAGCTGGAAATGAGAGATTTCACATTCAGAGCAAATTACCACCTGGGAGATAAGAAGTGGCATTGCCTCCTCCTGAAACACTGGTCCATCCCACACAATTTCCTCCTCCATGCAACTGCTCAAATCAGTGTGGACTGAGGACAAATGTCCAAGGGGAGACTGACCCTTATGTGTACATGCTGGATGAGCCCTTGCCAGCAGCAGAAGATGGGGGAGGGATCCCTGAAGTCTTTGTGATGTTGTGCATGTGACAGAAGGGAGTCAGACCTGATGATGCCACAGGTCTCCAGCTCCTGCTCTTCACAGTGAACTCAGCAGCACAGTCAGTAACACACAGAAACAGCAACTTACTACTGGGAGAGATTTTTCACCAAACTGTCATTCCATCTGTGAGTGTCTGGGCTGATCTGCAAATGATGAGTGTAAAATACCTCTGAAGAGATGTGGGAATAGAAACAGTTCTCCACTGTAAAATTAGAAAATCACTGACCTTTTAAGGGATAGTGGGTTATTCATGCTAGCACTCATAGCATGTTATAATCACTCTCCTCCAGCATCCCCTCCATGTCTCAAGGAGATTAGTTATTTGTATTCCTCATTATTCAATAAAAAAACTGCCTATTACTTTTGTTCTAGCTAAGCCTCTCTGCTCCACAGTTACCAGCAGCTTTAGCTCTTAGGCTAAATGGATCAACATGCCCACTTAAGCTCAGGATGGTTGCTTTCAATTTACTCCTAATTCCAAGGCTTCCTTCTGACACACAGTGACTCAACCAGGCCTCCTAGCACTGGGTCTCCAACCCCTGACACCCTGGGGCTACTACAAGTTCCCAGACTTCAGAAAGGAGAAGAACCACAGTTCCAAGCACAGATGGAGGTGGGCAGGAATGTGTTAAATCTGGAGCTGCACTAGCTCTCCCCCTCCTGCAAGGGAGACTTCATCCTTTATTTATGGGCCAGCCTTCTCTGGCTACAAGACATTTAAATTTTTCAGCAAGGTCTATGTCCCGTCACCCAGGGCAGTTTAAATTTTCACTCATCACGCACAGACATCGGCACAGGCATCATCAGGGGGACAGTAATTACAGCAGGAAAAGGAGGAAAATAAGAGCCAGTTCTGCAATGATTATGCCCTATGTAAAATGGGGATGATGTATATTTTACAGGGTGAAAATGATCAGCCTGTTGCACTACTCAGCCCTGCCTGAATGCAGCAGAGCAGAGACTTTAAAGGAGCTCCTCATTAAAGTGATGCCTCAGCCAAAGGACACTGCTGCTGGAAACAGCCACTAAACATGAGAAAGCCCCGTGTAGCACTCAGCTGGTTTTGAGCACAATGTGACCAACAGTCTCTGATTCCTCACCAAAAGGTAGCCCAAGAACAGAAAGATGTTTGGCACAGGAGTCTCCAAAGAGAGTGGTAACATGGGATGTTTCCACGGAGGGTGCTGACAACCAACTCTTAAGGACAGATATTTTCAAAGACTCGGGAAAGCCCAGCTCTGAGGCAGCAGGAGAGTTGTTACAGTCCACAGGAAATCCTCTGGCTTGCTGCCTCCTGTCACCAGCCACACCAAGACCAGAAGACACCACAGCCCCAGCTGCCAAAAGAGATGCTGATAGCCAGACCATGTTTGATCATTAGGCCCGCTCAGACAGATTTGTTTTACGCATCAGAAAAGGTTCAGACTCCCAGCAGAAGCTCCTGGGCAATTTGCACGGCTCAATATAACAATTTGCTCATGGATAATGCTGTGGGAGAGAGAGGCAATGCTGTCTGAGTGGTAAAGGGGAGAGTTGGTCATTGCCTTGCCATCAAGGCATCACTCCATGATAATTTTCCCAGATTTGATTTAAATGGTTAGCTACTGCTGTGGGAGAAGAGGCAGGCTCTCTGAGCTGCAGAAGGGCACTTGTCCAGCCAGAGGGGAGGGCAGGGAGCAGGGCTGCTGCAAGGATAGAAATTGAACTCCCATGTCATAACCCCCCATCTGGGAAATCCCAGATGCTTTTCCTTCTGCTCCAAGCCACCTATCCTCACCCAATGGAGCTGTGCCTCCTTTCCATCCCTCCCTGACACTGCTGGAGGGCTGCAAATGCTCACCAAGTGTTGTGCAGTCCCTAACAACACAGCAGGGAGATGGCACAGCCCAGAGAACTCCTACACAGAAGTTTCTGCTCACAGGCCACCATAGCAGAGGGAAAGGGGGTGCCCCTGGGAACCCCACTTGACGCTTCTGGAAGTGAAGGAAAAACTTCGTTTGTTTTTCTTTCATGCACTGGAAGCTCTCTAATTGCACTAGACTGTTTCTAGAAAGATGTAATTAGAAGTGAATGGCTCCACGTCTTCTATCATCATGAATATTAAATAAATATAAACACTACATCAATATTAATATAAGCAGAAACAGAAAATGAAGGGCAGGACTTGATCCCAGCTGACACTTCAGCAATTTATAGATGAAATTACACAGCTAGGGGTTGAAGGAAAAGCTCCAAAAACTAACCAAACCAAAAAAAAAAACCACAAAACATTTATGACCTTGGCACAAAACAGATGGGACAGGCTGGAAGTGCTGTGTTCTCCTTCACCACCCTGTCCCCAAAGTTAGTTGCATCAGAGGAAGGTACAGAACATTCCCAGGCTGACAATTCCAGCACTAAGTGGCCCAGGAGCTGGAATTCAGCTCACCTTTGCCCACAGCACTGATGAACAAGTGTTTGCTGGAGTCACTCCATAATGCACAATCCAGACTGGTGCTCTCATTGACTACACCAATCGTGCTCCAGTGCTGCTGTGGGGTGATCCAAACCCTGCTGAGTGGGCCAACCCTCCCCTTGCAGTCCTCTAATATGTTCAAGATTTTCCTCATTTGGAAAAGGATCTAAAGTTACATTTTCCATCCAGCTTCTCCTTTTCCATCCCTGTTTTCACCTTTTGTTTCTCTTTTCCAGCATTTCCCCAGCACTGATGAGACATGAAGCATATCTCACCACCAGCAGCTGCTGCAGGCAGCTGGATGATCCCTCAGTCTCTTGTTAAGGTTGCAGGATTCTCATCAGTGGCCTGTCTGTGTGGGTTTGGTGTCTTTATTGCTGTTCATAGCATGGCAGCACACAGAATCTTCACCCACCTACAGACACAGCCTATCCCCTGCACATTGTGCCCTCTGGCCTCCAGTCATCACAGACTGGCTTTCCCCAGGAGCCCAGACTGGGAGATGAACAAAGGTTTGTGGATCCCAGCTCAGACAAGTACTAAAGTATACCACAAGTACTAAAAAATACCATTAAGGAGAAATTGGACATAGCTGGCTGGCAAGGAAGTCCTCCTTGGCAAGTCAAGCCCACATCCTTTTCCTGCAGGAGGTCACAGGTGCCCCCACCCACATCACCAGGCTTTCCTAAGGACCAGGCACACCACACCTGATCCAGACTACATCCCTCAGCTTTCTGAGCAGCCACCCACACTCCTGTGTGCCCCAAACCTGATGGAAACAGCAGAGGAGGGAGACAGAGCAAAGAAATCATGGGGAAAGAAAATCTTCCCGAGGTTCAGGGTAACAACACAGCTCCCAGCTGTTCTGTAGCTGTTTATGCAGTCTCCAGGCTCCCTCTAACTGGTCTCCAGGCAAAACCAGTACACCAGAGCAGCGAGCAACATTAATCCAGCCACGCTCAGCACCCTGCTCTGAGATGGGAGCACCATCCCCAGCCATGCCCCAAGGTCGCAGAGCTGTCCCTGAGGTGTAAAACTGACGTTTAAATTTCTCCAGTCTGTAGGCAAGGGCACGGTGTGTCTGGGTCACTGCCTGCTGGTGTCTGAGAGAGACGCTGGGTTCAGACTTCTCCCTTCCCCAGTCTGCCCCCGCTTCTCCTCTGCACTGGCAACGTGCTCTGGGTACCTGTGCTCTGCCCCAGAAGTGGCCACGTCCTGACAGCAGCTGAAATCACCTGTGCACAATCCATTTGTGATGCTACAAATGCTCAATATCAATTTTTCTGCTCAAATACACCCCCAAAGAGCTCACTCATGAATGAATAATGCAGAAGTTGCTCTCCACAAATACAGCCCAGGGCACCATCCCTCTCTGCCCACTGCTGCCCTCAGGACTAATGATCTTCTTCTTTTCCCAAACCTATGGCTCAACATCAGCTGAATTTTTATGTCTTGGAGGGGTTGGTTGTGGCATGAGTAAGAACCAAGATGTGATTTGAATGTCATTGTAAATGTCGTCGTCCATAAAAGCACAAGCCACAGCAGATTTTGAAGATAACTAATGGCCCATAGGTCGGTCTCATATATCCAGGTGAGTTGTTGAAATCCCTCCCGCAGCCCTGTCTCCAGCTCTGTGATCTATAAGCTGTGTTCACACCCCCAGCCTACAGAACAGGTTCTCTGCACACCTCCTAAGGACCCGCGGCGGGTGATTAACGCCTTGTAAGGAGAGCAGAGCTGCTGACTGTCGATAATACTCCACAGCAACACTCACAAAGCCCTCATGAAGAACGACTGCTCCCGAGCTGGTTCAGAGCCGTGCACAGAGGCAGCCAACAGCTCGCAGTCCTCTCCTGCATCCCTGAATCCCTGAGTCCTCTTCCGCTCCCCTGGTCGTGCATACCCGTGAGTTTCCAGTCTTCGTATTGCTGCTCCAAAGTGCAAGGGTTAAATATCCACCTTCCTTGGGTGGGGGTGTTCCGAGGGCTGGGGCAGCTGACCCTTCAGCTGGGTGTATGAAAGGCAGCAGTTTGGGAAGTACATTCATCAGTTGGTGGCAAGATGACTTCGACATTTGTATTGTCATTGTGTCCAATGGCTCAGCCCTGCACAGTCATCCTCACCCGGGGAAAGGGACACCAAGGGAAACTGAGGTGGGGGACATCAGCCCCTGCCATGCAAGGCACACACCCAGCTGTGGCTGTGGGGACCTGGGGGTCTCCTCAGCAGTAACACAACGTGCACCAGCATGAATGGTCAAAGGACTTGTCTGAGACACCTTCTTGCAACATCCCCACACTCCTGCCTTGCCTTTGAGCCTTATCAGCTCTTCAACAATTCAGCTGCCATGTCCCATCCCAGGAGCAGGAAGCAAGAGGGGTGATCCCTGGAGTGACTGAAAGGCCCTGCAAACATGTGGATTTTCATGCTGGCAGCAGCAGTTTCCACTTACGGCCAGTAGGAAATGAGTCACTTGGCACTGATGTCTGTACAAGCTCCCTCACCACAGAACCATCCCCAGCGCCAAGGCTTTGCCATCAGTTTTGGCCTCACCAAATCCAGCAGCAGTGAATGTCACCGTGACATTTCTCCATGCACCAGACCTTCCTTGGGTCCTTTTCTTTCCAGGCTGTGTTGCTTGAGATAGCCAACATTGTGGGGACAACTTACCAGCCTTAAAAATGCTTCCTACCACAGGCACACACAGGGGCCTGAAGCATGAATATGTCTTGGTCACAGCACACGTGGGCAGTGTCCCCAGCACCAGTGACACACAGCAAATTGCCTGCCTAACCCAGCTCCACCAAGGACCAAATGGCAGCACTAGGAGCCACCTCTCATGAAAAATTCCTCCCTGGTCACCATCCAGCCTTGTGCCACCATAACCTAGACCCCAGGAAGCACATGCACCCAGGATATCACTTGCAGGGCTGGGATTGTTCATTGCTGCAGCCAACAAAGACCTGCAGGCTTCCACATCCACCACACCCTCGCCACCAACATGTCTAGAAAGGATTGCAGCCACGCAGGAGAGAGGGCTTCCCCTTGGGGAAGCTTCAGAAGGTCTACTGGTCTTGAGAAAAAATGGCCATCCATCTCCTCCAGAAGCAGGAAGCTTTGGGTTCCCCAGGACACTGGTTCCCAACAAGAGAATGAGGCTGCATTTAGGCAGAGTTACACACTTGGAACAGGGGCTGCAGACCCCAATGCTGGGAGCTACAACCTACAGGAGGTCACTGTGAGCCCTGAGCACGTGAGCAGGGGCTGGTGCTATCAGGGCCAGCAATGACTCACATCATAGTTCAACAACCACCAGCTTCAGCAAGGCCAAGATTTTGGACAAGAACAAAAAAAAAAAAAAAGGTAACAATGCTCCGAGATTTTTCTGTAGGTTTTTTTTATTATTTTTTCCCAGGAAAGCAAGGTCCTGCAAACAAACTGTTGGCTGAGCTCAGCCAGCTCACGTTATCTGTGCTCGGTTGCACGGCTCAGCCCCCCCCAACGCTGTGGATTTGCCATCATCCCCTGCCACCCACGTAATCACTTCAGTCACACCATGCTCTGTCTCTCTGCAATTTCACAGCTGCTCTGTCGGGGGGAAATCACAGTGATTTGGGCTTGTCTGAAGGCATTACAACTGTGCACTGCCTCTTAAAAGGACGCTGGTTTGCACAGAGAGGGTTTGGTTGTGGTGTGAGCCTTAAAGTGTCCAGAGCTCCCCAGTGACCCA
Organism: Climacteris rufus; assembly: GCA_013398175.1. Taxonomy (NCBI): domain Eukaryota; kingdom Metazoa; phylum Chordata; class Aves; order Passeriformes; family Climacteridae; genus Climacteris; species Climacteris rufus. The sequence goes on from VZRZ01006589.1 coordinate 105,074, forward strand.
CTTGTCACCAAGAAAAATGCTTGGACAAGCAAAGGGTGTTGGATCTGGGCACCTGGGGATGGAAAACTGAGCCTTTCCCATGCCAAGTGTTCCCCTGGGCTGGGAAGGGTGTGAGGCATAAGACTGTGAGGCAGGACCAGGTTTCAAAACCTGTCCCTGCCCCAGATTTCCCCTGGATTTCTCAAAATAAATTTCAGAGGTCTTTTTCTCTTAAAGGTGTGCAAGAGATGCTCTTTTGCTTGCCTTTAAGAGTAGTAAGTGCCTCAACCCTTCACAAGTCGTGTGCCTGTCCTTCAACAGTGGTGCAGACTCAGCCACTCCTGTATCCCGTCAGGGTGGATGATGCCTCAGCACCTCATCTCACACTCTCAAAAGCATTCATGGGCTTCCCTTCCAGTGAAATACAAAGAGGAGCAATGATAAAACATCCATCAAAGTCAGGCCCAGCACACACTGTAACACAGCAGCACAAAGTCACAGCTCTGGCTGCTGTCAGGAGCCAGTGATGTGACGGCTGGGATCCAGCAGTGGGAGAGATATGTCTGACTTGGCCAATAAATGACACAACGCTCTGATTTCCCTGGTTTATTTCAGTGTTATATGCATTTTTTTTTCTTTTGCACATCCTTTTGGGGTCACCCAAGCATCCCTCAGTTTCAGCAGAGAGGGGAGTGGCGGGTTGCTGAAACAATCCTGATCATCTTGTGCCAGTTGTGAATGTGCCATGACAGTCAGGGTGCCTCCCATGACTTCACGGTGTGCACAGAGAGGCAGAGGATGGGACTGAAAACAGGAAAAAGAGGACTCAATATTTCCATCCACAGCATTATGGATCTGATTTTCTCTCACAGCTGAACAATGCATCGATTTATTGAATAACCACTGGGCTGTGCTGAGAGTGAACTAGATTTTTTTCAGGCACCTTCCAGTGGATGCTGTGTGGTACCTCAGCAGGTCACCTCTGCAAAGGGCTGTGGCATGAGCCTCTCCGCAGGGCAAATGCAGGAGGAGGGCCAGCACAGCCCAGGGCCAGCAGGGAAGTACCTGTCCCAAAAACCATCTCACCTCTACGTTTTCCCCTCATCCAGCCCCCAGCGCAGCTCATCCGTGGAAGTGCTGCCGGCAGGAGCTGCAGAGCCCCCGGAGCGCAGCGCATCCCCGGGACCCCCGTGCGGCACCGCGCCCGCCCCGCGCAGAGGTTCAAGTGCCATCTAGTGGCCCGCGGGGCCCGTGGGACGGACAGACGTCCCCAGCTCCCGGGCAGCGAGCCTTCCCCTGCCCACCGCCTTCCCAGCTCCTCTCCCCTCTTCTCCACAGAGACACCCCGTGCCATCACCCCACAGCCTCTTTTTCCCACCTCTGTGTAGCCTTCTTCCCTGATCTCCACCTTCCTTCTTTTCCCCATTGTCCTATATTCCCCTTTTCCCATGGCCCTACATCCCCCCTTTCCTCCATGCCAGGTCCGGGTGGTGCCACCTGCCCGGGGACTGTCACACCGTGCAGCAGGCTCCAGGGCAGGGCACTGCAAGGCCACTGAAGGACTCATCTCCTCGCAGGGAGATGGCTTTGCAATGGGACTGTCTGCCCTCTTCAGACTCCTGAGCGTCTCTGTTGTCACCTCCATGCCCTGTCCCTCCCAAGGTGACTCTTGCCACCTCCCCAGTACTGGAGCTGCACAGAACCTGCAGCAGGGTGCCATGGGCCCCACCAGCAGCTCTCCAAGGGTGGTTTTGGTGGGACCTTGTCAGTGGTAGGAGCCACGAGGGGGCTCCAGGAACCCATCAGAGACAGAGGAGGAATGCCAGGAGCAGAGCCTGCATGTCCTGAGGGATGGAGGAGAGATGTTAAGAGCAGAGCTCACATTCCCTGGAGAATGAGGTCTTCTCCAGCATCACGGGTGGAGAACAGGAGAGATGTCACAGCTCTACTGAGGAGCAGGGTCTGCCAGAACCTTTGTCCCTGTCACATACATCATGACAAGGAGCAGTGCACGTGTGGCCATGTGCCCAACACAGGGCCTGAGAGAGGCTGTGGTGGGGGCTGCTCTGGCCTGACCCAGAGGGCAGCAGGGTCATAAACTTTAGCAGGATATTGGTGTTCAGTGTATGATCATTTACACCGGTCGTACATTCATCCCACAATCTTATTCCTGTGTGTCTAACTCCACTCAATGCAGAGGTATTATTTCCAGGAGGAGAATTTGCCCCCAGCATTGAAGAAATGCTTTGGACAACACTGCTGAGCTCAGTCTTTGATGAGCATCATGGACAGGTAGAAGCAAGTCCAGGGATGTCCTCTCCAAGTATGGGAGGCATTGGTGGGAATGCAGGTCCAAGCCTGTCTGCTGGTCTGTCAGTCTAACTCCTTCCTAAAAACTCCCACTCCTGTCACTGCTGATGAGTTCCCCAGTAAGGTGGGGACAAGACTCCACACCCCCAGCATCACTGGTAGCTATGAGCTGGCTGGATGTTTCAGGTAAAGAGAAGACAACAGCACACATGAGACAAGGTAACACTCGCCTGGCACACTGCCTGCACAGCACCAGATCCTCCTCTCAGTGACCTTTTTTTTGCCTTTATTCTTCGCTCAGCTGTGTGAGTGGCCAGGCCTGGCTATGATGAATCCTCCTCTCTAACAGATGGGAGTAACTCTGGAGAAGGCATTGCAGCCAGAGCAGACTGCACCACCTTCCCTTTACAGGTCTACATCTGTCTCCCCACCAGCAGACTCTGCAGCACAGGGTTTATATTGCTGCAGAGGGCAATCAGGGCTGTTCTGCTGTAACCCAGGGAGGCAGTGCAGTTAGCCAGGCCAGCTCATTAGGGCTCCAATAGGACTCATTTGGAGACCTGAGTCGCTTAGTAGAGGATTCAACAATGCAGGTGTTGGGGCTGGAGTTTGGAGTGGGGGGGAAATGGGCATGCAGGAGGCAGCAGGTAATTTTAGGCACTTGAGTACATCAGAATTGAAGTTGTGGCCATTCAGCCACTGCCTCTCAACTTTCTTTAGGAGCCCACAATGTCTCAGGCAAGATTTTATCAGAAAAACCTGAGTCCTGAGCTGGTCAGCATGAGCTTTCAGGGAGCAATGATCCTGCACACCAAGGGGGTTGAGGGATGGGAACAAGCACTGGGTGAAGGAAAGCCCCTAGGATCCAGCAATCTGGCAGGGAAATCAGCTCAGACGGCTGCTGATGGGATCTGCAGGGTCCTGCCTCTTGGGCATGCTCTCCTGCCTTCCACAGCCTACACCATCAGCATGGATGCTTTAAGCCCATGCTGCATCAAGCAACATGGTTCAAAAACATGCAGAGTTTCTGTCACCACTTTACATTTCCCAGTCCAGCCTTGCAGTGTAAACAGTGACTTTGACCCGAGATGATGTGTCTTAAAAGAAGCATCTGCAGGCAAAGGAAATGTCCCTTCAGAAATAATATTGCCCCTGAATTAGAGAAGCCATTCCAAGAAGCTATAGAAGCCTGCCGTGATGGAAAAATGAGTGTATGAAGGACCCACCCTGCAGAACAGGCAGGGAAAAAATAGATCACAGTGTATTCAGGGCACAGACAAGACCACACTTGCCTGCAAAAATAAATCCTTGCATTTGACACATTGCTTACATATTAATTAGTTTGATCAGCTTGTCTGGGTGTGTTAGCATGAGTGAGAGCTTATGTCTGTTTAGTGATAAGCTGTTAAAACTTCCCAAATAGAGCTACAAGTTATGGCAGACTGAGAACCCTTTGCCCAGAGCCTTCCTCCTGTTTTTCTAGTGCTTTTCCACCCATATTTTTCTATTTTATTTCACTATGTCTCTTAGGTACCATTTCTTTCTCAGTACAGAACCAGAGACTCATGGGAACAAGACAAGCAGCTTCTGCATGGGAAGCTAAGGAACAATAATCCCCCCAAAACACAAAGACAAGAAGTCAAAAAAGAAAATTCTAATTTTTTTCACTCTATTCCCTTCCCTCCCAGCCTCTCCAGGATTGCTGGAGCGGCAAAGCCGACTCAGAGGCTGGAGGTACCATCGCCCCTTTAACCGCAGCGCCACAGCCTGACATCAGCGAGCGGTGGAGTCCGGGAGGGCTGGGAGCTGCTGCTCCAGGAGTGGTGCCAACACATCCCTGTTTCCCTGCCTCTTCCCGGCTCTTGTTTTTGTGTGCCTTTTAACATGCCGCATGTGTATCCGTGCCTGCCAGTGGACGTCTGCAGGGTTTACATTAACCAGCTCAAGCCGAAGTTGGTAAACAGTTATTAAAGTTTTGCTCCTCCTGTGTCCAAGGAGATTTCTGAATGAGGGAGTCGCTTGCATCCTTTGACGTCCGACGTGCTATTCCCTTATTTGCTGCCCAGATAGATCTTCTTCCCACTTAGCTATGCAGGCAGGGGAGTTTGGGTTGGTTTGTGCCTGGCACAGGGAGGGGAGATGAATCTCCCGTGGCTTAGCAGGGAGCGTTCATGTTTTTACCTGCTTCCTGAACAGAAGGGTGTCAGGCTGAAAACCTGGAACTGTAGTGCTTAAAGTTCTCACTCCTGAGCAGAGTCCACATCTAAAGCCGCTCTTTTGCCCTGGGACAAACTACCGAATCTGGCAATTCCTCAGTTCTACAGAAGGATGCAAATTAGGGCTTGATTTTATTCGACTGTCACAACTCCAAAGTTTCTTGGAAGCCAGATTCCCATCCCAAACGCTGCTCGGCACTAAGCAGAGATGCTGAAAGCAATTCCCGAGCGCCGATCCCAGAGGCAGCACCACCACTAAAGCTATTTATCCCCGCGCAGGTTTTTTTTCACACATTCTTGCCTTCTGTTTTTGCTGGAGCCTCAGACCCTATTGAGAGGCAAATTTTAGCCATCTGGCAAAGCAGGCTGTGAGGGGGAAAAAGAGACAGAAAACACAATGTGCATGGGCACACACACACACACACACACAAAAAAAAAAAAACCTCTGGAGATTAGGGAAGACAAAAACTCCGCTGAATGCTGGAGCGCAGGGCAGCCCCGCGGCGGAGAGGAGGGAGAGGCGGGCGGGGAGGAGGGCTCGGATGCGGGCAGGTCTGCCTGCCTGCCTGCTGCCTGCCTGGATGTGGGGAACGGCTGCAGGCACGGGAAGGCGTGACCTGCATGGAAAATGCCAGACAACTCCAGACGCACACACACATAGGCGCACACACGCTCACAAATCTCCGGACACAGATAAGGCGGACAGCGGAGCGTTGGGAAAGCGGCAGAGCCGTCCCCCGCCAGCGAGCCATCGATCCTCCGCACCAAATCCGCCGGGAAACTCTGCCGGCAGCAAAATGAGGTGAGTACCTCCGCGACGGGCTGAGCCCGGCTCCCGCGGCCTCAGGGCACGGCCGGGCAGGGGGGGCATCCTGCTGAGGAAGGTTTCTCGATGATGACCGTGGCTCCAGTCCCCCTATCCGTGAGCCAACCAGGCATTGCTCATACCTCGGCTTCGTGCCGCAGCCCGGTCTGCGCGCCGGCATCCCGGCACAGCCAGAGGGACATCGAGGCACGGGCACCGCTCTGCCACGGCCCGGGACAAAAGGTGCGAGCCGGGCAGGACCTGCTGCAAGGGCTTCGGGTCTCTGTGCACACCGCGGTCATTTATCACGTTCACATGGGGTTAAGACTTTCCTGTCATGGGGAAGAAGTTCGATGCTCTTTTGCCTCCCCTCCTCAGGGGAAAACAAAGCTGCACAAGCAAACGGCCCGCTGAAATGGAGGAGGTGATGCCCATTCACAGCAGCTGAGCACCCAGCCCCATGCATGTACTCGGACCAGAGGAGTAACAGTTTTTCCCTCACGCATTCTTGTGGTTTCAGAAAAGCTGTCAGAAAAGGGCATGTTCAACCTCACTCTGCTGGAAAGAAAAACCAATCCAAATTTCTCGGCTCCCATTAACTTTTCTTTGTAATGAAGGGCTGAGAAAAGTGATGGCACTACACAAATGAACCCCAGAAATTTACTGCCCTGGTTTTGAAAGAACACAGACAGGTTAAAAATAATCCACTAATGCAGCTTCAATTTCCTCACCAGCATACCTAAATCAAGCCCTAATTTTGAAACCAGGTGTACGTGTGAGAAGTTCCAATGCCTGTTGTACACACCTACAAGCCTTTGCCAGGCCTTAGTGCCTATTTTAGAAAGCAGAAATTTTCATCTCTAATGGCTCTAATTTCCTGCATGTTTCTTTCCCTTTGTATGTGTAAAGAGCCTGAGGTCTCCTCCTCTTTCTGGTTCCTGTGCAAGCACAGGCTTTTGTGTTCACACCTCCAGCACGGGTGGTGTTCTCTCCTTGCACAGAGAAATACTCAGTTTATGCTCACTTTCATGTCAAATGAAGCTCCAGGCTGGTGTGAAGCCAGCTAGACTGCCACAGATTTACCTGCCTTCTCTGCCCACCTTTCGGACAAACAAGTAGGTCACAAGTTGGGACAAACTCTTCAGGCCAAGATTTTTTAAAAGGTGGATTTGATGACAGAACATCTCTGTGGATCTGAGCCCCTGTGTGCTTCTCCATTTTGGGAGAAGAGAAGAGAAGAGAAGAGAAGAGAAGAGAAGAGAAGAGAAGAGAAGAGAAGAGAAGAGAAGAGAAGAGAAGAGAAGAGAAGAGAAGAGAAGAGTTGCACTGCTGGGGCCTGTTGCCATGTTGCACTGCTGGGGCCTGGTTCCATCCTTGCCCAGCTGCAAAGAAGTGTGCTGGTTACTGAGAGCTAATGATCCCAATTTGGCAGGATGAGGCTAAGCAGTAATAATAATAATTATGATACTTCGCAGTTATTGCCATGATGCTTTCATTAAACTGATTTAGAAAACATCATTATTTTATTAAACATCCTTATGCTTATTCTTCCATTAAATGAAGATTTGCCCATCAGAGCCCCATTAGTTACTGGATGTGTTGCCAGTGGCTGCTGCTCCCAGAAGCATGGGAAACACCAAGCTCCTGATGGCACTTCAAGCTGGCTGGGAGCTGTGGAGGTGCCTTTGCATCACACGTGGCACCTGTGTCACCCACCTTTCAAAGGGGCTTTCCTCTCATGGGAGCCTCATGCAGCTCCCACCCCCACTTGCACCTCCCAGGGGTTGCTCACGGTGCCATGGTGCTGCACCTCCTCTTGCACAATCCTCTTGGGAAAAGAGATGAGCCTTCAATAGGTTATGTTATTGCCAGAGTTTCATTTCACCTCCTCGCATGTGTTTTCCAGGTACCCTCTGGCCTGGCCCTTCTGTGCCTTGCTGCTCTGCGTGGCAGATGCTGTTGAGCTGACAGACATGTTTGGGGAGATCCAGTCTCCCAACTTCCCCGACTCCTACCCCAGTGACTCAGAAATGACATGGAACATCTCTGTGCCTGAGGGATTTAAAATCAAGCTGTACTTCATGCATTTTGACTTGGAGTCATCCTACCTCTGTGAATACGACTATGTGAAGGTGAGCTGTGAGATCTCAGGGCAGATGGTGGGGTAGCCAGCAGACCTGTTTGGGCAGCTGAGAAAGGGTATTGCTGGAAAAGCTGGGAACAAGACAGTTTTCCCCACTTTATTGGGCACAGGAGTTGTCAGTCCAGTGGACCACAGGGAGAACACAGGTAAGCTGGCAGCATCCCTTGGGCTAACAGTGAGTGGGACACCAGAGTCAGAGCTTACCCACAGAGGACCAGATTTCTGAAAGTATTTGGGCATCTCATTCTTACTGCACCCAGTGGTATTTGCACACCTATGGGCTGATAAAACCCCTGTGGCTAAACCACCAGCCTGTGCCACTCTGATGCCAGCATGGAGGGCTCCTGAGCTGGGCACACGTTGCCAGGCCATGGCTGTGGGTGCATCTTGCAGCCAGCCTCGACCCCTGGCCATGCTTTGCAGACTCCTGGGACACCCTGTCCAGCCCCCAGCAAAGCAAAAAGGAAAGGTTAGACCTGAGCTTGAGGTTACTATGGACATTTCCAGGGAGCTGTCATGGTCCAAAACCTGCAAACAGTTCAGTCTGCTCCACTGCTGGGCAGTAACCCACCCAAAACCAAGCACTGCAGTCCCACAGAGCAGCCTTGCCTTTGCACCACAGCTTTCTCCAAGCAGGGCTCTCCTTCACATCCAGGACAAGTGGGGCTCTCCACATCTTTGAAAATGGTCAAGTTTGGTGCTTCTGGCAGACCAGCAGTAGCAAGCAGGTGGTTTCTAGGGTTGCCTCACTGAACATCCCATTCACCACTGTCCAGGACAAGCCTCACCCTGCCCCTCCACACTGAGGCAGGTGGAGCTTGCTCCCAGGTCTGGAACCACACAATTTGGCCCTGGTGCTAATTGCCAAATAATTTAATTATTGTTTTATTCTTGCCCTAAGAAAACAAAGCAAACATTTGTGGTTTTTTCCTCTAAGATCTATTCTCCCTTCTTTAATTTCCCTTTGTGCTGGCACTCATTTTGCTACTAACAGCTCTGAGGTTTGATTAGTTCTTTCTGCTTCTCCTGGATCTTCTCCAAGCACAAGGGCCAGGGACATATATAGAGATATATTGCTTTAAAACCCCAATAAGCTCAAGGAACAGATTTCTTGGACACTTTCCCCATTCCAAGCTTTACCCCTCCTCCCGCCCTTCACCCCCTGCTCTTTTTTTCCTTTTTCATAAGGCTCCCTGTTATTTGGCCATGGTGCCAACTTGGCACCACAGCTCTCCCTGCTGCTGGATTTCCATAAGAAGGAGGTATTTTTCACAGGGATTTAGATCTCAGCTGTATAAATTTGCTCGGGGCTGTAACTCAGCTTGCGGAACCTCCACCACAGAACTGCATTTGAAAAGTGATGAAAACGGATGGATTACGAGAGATGCAGAGGTTACTCTGCTGGGTAATGGTGCAATCTTGAGGCTACTAAACCAGTGGCTTAGAACACATTAAGGAGAGCAGTGAATGATTCCATGACTATTTTCCTCCTTGGGTTGGTGTGTCCAGCTCTATCTGCACCAGTGCAAGGTGTGAAAACATCATCAGCCCCTTTTTTGACAGAGACCACAGTGCATGGCTGTAGAACATAACTATAGACCTGGCACATACGGGTGCTTCTCTGTAATCCTCTCCTGATCCCAGTGAGGAAGCTTAGAAGCACACAGGGTCTCTGTGTTCTGTCATCTTCAATGGATTCCCCATCCATGAACTTGTACTGTTGCTTTCTGAGCTCATGGGTAACTTTAATGTCTGCAGCACCACATGCCAGAGAGTTGCACAGGCTAAATATATTATTATTATTATATGCCTCTGTGTGTGTGAAGAAATATCTTCTTGTTTGCTCAGGGTCTTCATCATCTTGACTGACAGAAGAAGGAGGTAAAAATAGGGCTGAGCAGGTGGGGACTCAGCTCAGGACAGGCAAAAATCCCCTGTGCCTTGGCCTTTGGTTCCCTCAGTCCTTGCTGCCCACACACGCAAGCTCTCAAGAAGTGTAGAAACTCATCCCAAGTGGCAAGCTCAGGGTGAGCTGAGCTGTAAACCCACACAGACCTCTGCCTTCGGGGTGGTCTGCAGAAGGGAACAGTTTCCAGAGCTCTGAAACAATGGCTAATTAAAACAATAGCTGTTTATTTATATATATGCACATGCACGCGTGCGCGTGTGTATATTTATAAAAAGAACGTGGCTCCTAAAGAAATGCTCACAGGATGGGAGGTTTGTTTGTGCAAATGGGGATGGCAGAGAGGGGGAGTGGTACTTCAGTAAGGAAGTGAGCCAGGAGGATTGGGAGGAACAGCCATCCCCAAAACACCTGGAGAATACCCCAATGCAGGTAGAAAACACCAGGCACACGCTGCCTCGGGAAGCCAAACTCTGGCCCCAGCACATCAGATACAACCTCTCCTCAGGTTTTGGATGGCTGCCCTCAGCCACCTGCCAGGACCATGGGGACAGGGATGGAGCAGCCATCCACCCTGGGCTTCCAGCTCCTGCCCTTGGCCACACTGCTCAGCAGGCTCTGCCCGGCTCCTCACCATCCACAGGCAACTGCTTTGGGGATTCCTCATTTGCCGAGGGTCTCACCATGGTTTGTCCAACTCCTTTCTGGAATCACCTAGCAATGAACGCTTTGGCACACAAGTCTGCAACACTGACCCAGGACACCCCAAAAGTCACAGTCCTGACCAGGAAATCAGGTTAAGTGACCTGAATAGTGTCACTGAGGAGCACTGTGGCAGAGGCAGGGAGATGGGTGATTTAATCCTGGCTTCTGAGGGGCCTTCATGAGTAAACCCCAAGCATATTAGAGTGATCTGAACCTGAGGACCTGTCTATGTGGTTTTGCATATTGCTCAGTCAAGCTCTGGAATGAAATCAGCCCCTGAGAGCTCAGCAGCCAGCTCCAGCCAGCTCCTTGATTGGAATGAAGATGGGGGATACCCCATCAATGATTGATGAAGCACTGGCAGGAGATATGCAGGGCCAGGGAATGAGCTTGGTTCTGCATTCAGGGCAGTGCATGCCCAGCCTGGGTATGCAAGAAGGGTACACGAGACCTATCTACACCTTCCTCTGCTCACAGGAGGGAGGAAAAGCACAAATCAAGGTTTGGCAAGAACTGGAGGTTCAGGAGGAAAGCATCCTTTTTTGGTCCTGTTAGACAGCCCCAGCCAGGGGGTAATTCATTCCCTGGGACAGTGGGATCCCAAGAGGAGCACTTCAGACCCCAGGAGGCAGCCATGAGGAGGGGAGAGCCCAGGGCTTTGCTGCTTGTCTTTCCCATCTTAGCTCTGTGCAGAGGTGCCTGGTGGCACTGCCCATCCCCTGCACACTGGGGACCACAGTTACCCCCAGTGCAGGGGAAGGAGTAGGACCAGGCATGGGAGCAAGTTAGTAGCTCCTGCAGTACCCCAGCATCCTGCCTGGGTCTCCTTTCACCCCCAGGCCCTCCTGGGAACAAGCCTGGCCCAGAAACGGGGCATGTGGGTGCAGCTGCCACGTGGGAGGGGACAGTCTCTGGATGCCAAGCCAAATCCACAGCACAGGAAACCAGCCATCCCATCCTCCTTTGTCCCTCCTTGCAGGGCTGCCACGTATGTTCCCATGGAAATTCAGGGCAATTTCATGTTTGCATATGAAAGGACCTTGCACGTATCTTGAGGAGCTGATCTCCAGGGGACCTAGACGGAGGCTCTTGCAGGGACTGTCCCGTCCCTGTTTCATTCCCAACAATCAGGAGCAGCAACAGCATTGTGAAAAAAGAGCCCCGTTGATCTGGTGTTGCCTTCTTGCCACACTCTGCGGGGCCGCTCGGCAGGGGCCACTTCATGCCCTTCCCTGGCTCTGAGCATCTGCTCCCCATGTCATGTTCCCAGTGTCTTCAGCCCAGCACTGCGATTTCTCTGCCTAATGAGCCATTTATATATATTACAAGTGGTATGTTTGGCCTTCATCAGTCCAATTAGTGCATTCCTGGAGGGCTGGAGGGGGGGCGGGTGGCGGCTGTGTTTCCGTGTTGCCGACTGCCTGCTCCTCTCCGGCAGCAGACACCAAACTGCCGGGCCAAATTCCCCTCGGTGTTCCTGGCGTTTCATTAACCCGCTGGCTGCAGGAGGCATCTCCGGAGCATCAGTGCTCCCCAGCACCCCCAGCAGCCTTTCCTGCCAGCCAGGGCATCCCAGCTCCTGCCCCCAAGAGGGGAAATCGATGTGGGGCAGATAGGAGTCCCACAGCTTGGGACACCCCTCAGCTGCAGCACCAGCCAAAATGCAGGGGCACAGGGCCACAGCCGGGGAGAGACTCCAATCTGCCTCCATCCAGAGGGGCAGAAGACTTAATGAGGGACTGAGGCTGCAAGAAGAAACAGGGAAGGCAGCAGGAGGCATTGGCAAGGGTAAATTTAAGGCACGAGGGTGTCACTATATTTTATTTTTCAAAGGAGGATTCTTTCAGCGTATTTTTATAGGGAATTTCTCTGTGGCAATTGATATTTCCCTCAGGGACGCATCTTCTCTAGTGAAAACGTCGACATCGTGACCCGAGAGGGAGAAACTCCAAACAAACAACCAGGATTTAATTACCAGCCTTGCTTGCTGGATGTAAATGATCTACAAAAAAGTATACAGTCCCCAGCAGAAGCAGCAAATATTAACCAGGGATGATGACCTCTCTGTTTAGTTTACTGCTGAAGGGCTGCCTCTGCTCCCTGTGGCTCAGGGCATGGGACCCGTCTCAGATAAGGGGCTGTGGATACCTCCAGTGAGGAGATCACAGCTCTCCCGGGCCCCATCCTGCTGCTCCAGGGCTGTATCCAGGGATGCTGGGGGCAGTGCTGGGGCTGGCCCCATGGCTGGAGCATCCTTGGACCGAGACACGGGGCACTGGGAAGATTTTCCCGCACTTTGGGAATGCTGTGCTGCACTGTCTGGGGCTGAAGGAGAGGGATGGGAGCTCACACAGTGGCTCTTGTGTCCCTACAGAGGTGACAGCCACCAGCCCCACACAGAGCAGCCGGCTGGAAATTCCTGCTTCCCACAGATTTCCTTAAGAAAAAGCATTTTCTGTGGAAGAGGCTGTGTCCCACGTGCTGGCGCAGCCAAGTCTGCATGTCAGGGACAAAATGCTTTTTTCCTTCGCTTTTGGTGGTGGCACTCCCGTTTTTCAGTCCGAAACTATTTCATTTCAAAACAGTCTTTCAGATTTAAAAGCAATTCTACAGCACCACAGTATATTTCAAAGGGATTGAAACCAGATGGAGCCCAAATTACTTGTTTTCTTTTTTTACCCCAGAATGCTATTACAAAAAAAAAAATAAAATCAATTGGGTTTTTGTCCCCAAAGCAGGGTGCGTGTTTTTTCTCGAAATTCCCAAAATTTATCATCGGAAAGTGTCTCTCTTTTCTGGCCAGCTCCAGCTTGTATGAGAGGATGGAAAATATCTGGAGGCAATGTCAAGGCATGCTGAGTTGCCATTTCCATGTTGGCTTTCCCTGGTGTGAACAAGTTTCCGCCTGTTTGTTCAGCTCTGGGAAATTTCCCTTTCAGCCCCAGACCTTCCCCAGCTGGCACATCCTGAGGGTCTCCAGGTGACAGGGATGCAGCTGGAAAAGGGTCTCACCTTGCTGAGGCCACACAAGCTGGGGACAGTGTTCCAACACCTCCAGGACCCCATGGACCCCCGAGTAGATGACTGTTTTCCCCAGGCATGTGCTGGGGGGCTGCAGACTTCATCACAGCCTCAATAGCGGTGGCTTGGCATGAGTGGTGTTGGGCTGGCTGGTGTCGTTCATCACATTCCTCTGCCGAGGCTTATTCATATTCAAATCCCCTGGGGAAAGCAGGCAGGGTGCTGGGAACTGCCTGGGAGAGGTCGTGGTTGAGACCAGGGTTGGGGATGGCATGTGTAGGAGAAGGAGGTGGATCAATGCTGGAGAAAGCAGCAAGGAAAAAAGAAACGGAGGGGGTTTCCAGGGAAAACTGGAGGCTTTTTTTGTAGGGATTACAGGGCTTTAAGGCACAGATAAGGCTGTGTTTTAAAGGGATGCACATAGAGACTGCTGAGTGTTGCTGACATACCAACAGGGCACCCTGGCTCATTGCTCCTCTTCTTCAGACCTCTGGATGCTTGGTCAGAATCCCAACAGTGCCTGGCACCACAGGTCTGGAGCCAGAGACCCTGGGTGGCAGGGAGAGGACCAAGTTTGTCCAAAGGCAGTCCAGGGGACAGAAACAAATTACAGCTGCTGCTTTGAGCTGATGCAAAGCCAATAAGCAGGGGTTCTTCTGGAGGCTCTCAGCCTCCCAGCAGCACAGCCCTCATTCAGATGCTGCTGTCTGGATCAGTGTTTTGGGAAGAGGTGGGGGGAGGCATCTCAGGTACCAACAGCTCTGAGTGGGTATGACATAGCCTAGGGCTGATTTCCACACTCCTTTTTCTGCATCACCTGCCCACATCCCCACCTCCCAAATGGGCTCCCACCCTCATCATCCCCTTACACCCCCCCACCCCAAGTTCCTCCCTACATCCTGGATGTTACCTGCTCTCAACAGCTCCTTCAGGGGTGACTCCAGGCACAGCAGACAGACCTGAGTCCCTGAGTCCCTTTTGCAGAAGCCACTTAATTGCTTTACTGCACTAAGAGCATCTCAGAGAGCTGAAGCAGTGGGAGTCAAACCTGCCATCTGAGCATCCCTGGGATCATGCTTGGCTGCAGAAGGTGGGTTAAATGCAGTGGGAATGGCTGGAAATTGCTGTTTCAGAGAGGCCATGGGAAGGGCCAAGGCAGCAAAAGGCTGAGCAGGATGGGGCAGATAGGGATTCAAAGCTGCATCCTCAGGCTGTGGTCATCCAGGGCTGCCAGATGGGCAGCCTGCCCCATGGAGCCACTGCTGAGCCCTGGCAGGGGACACGCTGGGCAAGCACAGGCATGAGCTCCTGGATGCAGAGGATGATTCCAATCACAGCCTGACCTCCCTGAGGAACACACAGCAGCCTCTCTGGGCTCACCCCTTCTTTCTACTAACAGATTGAAACTGAGGACCAGGAGCTGGCAACCTTCTGTGGCAGGGAGACAACGGACACAGAGCAGGCTCCAGGACAGCAGGTGATCCTGTCCCCGGGGCCCTACATGGGGCTCACCTTCAGGTCCGACTTCTCCAACGAGGAACGCTTCACCGGCTTCGATGCCCATTACACCGCCGTGGGTAAGCAGCACTTGAGCCTGCAGGAACAGCTTGTAGGGTAGGGCAGTGAGTTTGCAAGGATCACATCCCAGGTCAGCCTTGGGTTCCCTGGCAAGAGAAGAACTTGTGTGCAGCCCTTGGGTCAATTGGGCCTCACTTGGTGCTCATGTGATCCATTACATGGGATAACTGATTTCTCAGTGTTGTGGCAAATGTCCCCACGATGAGTGACATGTGGAGAGCTGCAGGGTGACCTGCCTTCCTTGTCAACTCTATTCTAGATGTGGATGAGTGCCTGGAGAAGAGTGACGAGGAGCTGGCTTGTGACCACTACTGCCACAACTACATTGGGGGGTACTACTGCTCCTGCAGGTTCGGCTACATCCTCCACTCTGACAACAGGACCTGCAAAGGTACCACACACAGGGATGGTCACACAGAGGGGGCCCTGAGAAGGCAACAGACCTACCAAACACAGCCAAAACTGTTCTTCTTTGCTGCCAGGAGGGATGAGGTGCCTCTTCCTCTACAAACCAGTAGTCTGGGACTCCTTCTCCCATGAGCTGTGCATCTCAGCTAAGCACTATAGACCTCCTCAAGTCAGAGAAATTAAAGGGTTTAGTCTCTGTTCCGAATCTACCTCATGTAGATTGGCTGGGACTAGCTCTCAGCCCAGGGCCTCTGTGCCACAGGCATATTTGGAAGTAGGCTGTGTGAGATTCTCTTTGCATGGCCACATATTTGGGATCCATGGACCCATATTTGGAATTCATAGACCCATCCAACAGACCCCGCACCACTGGGAGGGTTCCTGAGTATGGTCAGGTCTGGGACATGACTGTCAGGGCCCTGACAGAGCCATGGCTGTGTTTCAGTGGAGTGCAGTGACAACCTCTACACCCAGAGGAGCGGGGTGATCACCAGTGCCGACTTCCCCAGCCCCTACCCCAAGAGCTCAGACTGCCTGTACCGTATCGAGCTGGAGGAGGGTTTCTTCATCACCCTGAACTTCGAGGACAGCTTTGATGTGGAAGACCATCCCGAGGTGACCTGTCCATATGACCACATCAAGGTGAGCTGGGCTCTGCACATTCCCCCTCTCCTGCTCGCCTTTCATGTCCCCAGAGCCCTGGTGATGGGACCAAAATCCCCCCAGTCTAAACAGGGGTGATTGAATCTGCAGGAACCCTGTGCTCTACTGACCCCATGTCTCTTACCATATCTGATTGTGACCCTTTCAGCCAACAGTGAAACTCTTTCCATTCACATCCCCCCAGCTCACAGTGCTTAAGCCCCCACTGACCCCACTGCAGCCCCATCCATTGGCCTCAGGGATCAAAGACCCCCTCAAACCACTATCTTTGCCTTGGCAGATCAAAGCAGGACAAAAGGAGTTTGGACCTTTCTGTGGAGAGAAGTCCCCAGGACGCATTGAAACCCAAACCAACAGTGTGCAGATCTTCTTCCACAGTGACAACTCTGGAGAGAACAGGGGCTGGAAGCTGTCATACACAGCAATTGGTAACTCCTGCTGCTTTTCTTTCTTTGCTGGGCTTGGGAATGGGAAGGGCTTTATAAACCCTGCAGGTGTACACCATGAGTTTGGTGATCCATGATCCTGTCTCCAGAAAGGATCTGTTCCAGACACCACAAGAGGAGAGGCATAAAATAACACAGAACCCTCCCTCCAAAGGTTGCTTTTTTCCCCTACACCAAATGGGCTCTGAAACAAGACCACATTGTAATGCAGAGCAATTTGGGCAGGATAACTGCACAGGCTACAGCCATTAGCTCCTAATGCTCAAAGCCAGGGAATTATAGACTGGAGGAAAGACCTGGAGTCTCCATGCCTTCTAGAAGAGCCTGGCTGAGCCTTGCCAGTGTAGACTAAGAGTAAGAGCAAGGCAGAGATGCTCAGGTTCGCTACATGGGTTGGGTGGAAGAACTGAGACTCTGCATTTCCTCCATTTATTCCTCTGTTTTGCTTCATTCACTTTTTATTCAAAGGAAACCCATGCCCACTGGTGCAACCACCGATCAATGGGAAAATTGAGCCTTCTCAAGCCAAGTACACCTTCAAAGACCAGGTTGTCATCAGCTGCAATGCTGGATACAAAGTGCTGAAGGTATGGATTGATGATGTGGAGCTGGGAATATGGGTAGGAAAAAGAGGATTCTTCCTCTCAAAGCCATTGCAGCTCCAGGAGAGTGAACACAATCCACACACCATCCTCACCCCCTTCCCAGGGGCAAGGAAAACACCTCCTCTGCACCTTTCCTTTCCAAAGGTGCAGAGGAAGAGAGGAGATGGCACTTTCCTGAGCCACCCTCTCAGCATCCCTCTGGAGGCAGCAAGCTCATAGAATGTCAGGCTTGGCACCTCTGCCAGAAAAAGCCTGGGGGTGCTGCCAGGGCTCTGCTTGCTCCTGACCTCAGTGGGCACTGGCTCAGCAGCCCTGCAGAGGCCAGCCTCCACTGACTGGGAGATACTTGGGGACAGCTTCAGCAAGTCAAGGGGGGCAGGATTTTGGCAGGCCCTCCCTGGGAAACAGCTGAGAACCACAGGGAGCGCGGCTGACTCATGGGTGGCTGTCTTCCCTCCAAGCCAGTAGCCCACTTTGACTTCCGACATGGACTTGGGTATTTCTCTGATCTCTGCCCAGTCCCACCCTTCATGCGGAGCTGCCTCCTTACCCATCCCATCATTCACAACAGGAATAAATGACTCCAGTTCTTTGGCTCTCAGCATGCCACTGAGTGGCTGGCAACAAGAGAACTCCTCAAGTTTTTCATTATGATTTTATTGCAATTTTTAGCTACAGAAGTCCTCTTCCAAGGGAGGCTGGATATAACTTCACTAAATCACCAAGAAATTCCCTTTTTATTGAGAGATTTATTTCTTTGCCTTGACCATTGATAGGGGGTTTTTTTGTTGGCACTTTCTGCACAGGATAACGTGGAAAGTGACTCCTTCCAGATCGAGTGTCTGAAGGATGGAACATGGAGTAACAAGATCCCTATCTGCAAAAGTAAGGACACCCTTCCCTACCCTGTCCATGTCCTTTTCCTGCGAAAATCATTTCATGCTAATGGGAGCTGCCCTGCCAGAGTGGAGTTCCTTACTCAGAGACACAAACCCAGCCAGAGAGGCTACGTAACCCTGCAAAGCTCTTTTGGCTTGCTCTTGGATAATGTAACAGGGCTCAGGCCAAGTGCCACAAGCAGGAGATTGGTGCTTTTATTTAGATTACTCATATAACTTAACTTGTGAGCCACTTTGCTGCCTTTCTGTCAAAGAAAGAGCAAGCCTGGCTCTTGAGAACTGACTCTGTCAGGTAATCTAGTTCCTGGTCCAAATTTCCTCCCCAGTGGAGGCTATCAAGACACTCTCTAATGCCAAGGGCATTAGAAAGATCCCAGTAACCAACCTAAACTGGGCACTGCTCAGACAAGTGAAAGGGGAGAGAAAAATGTCCAAATATTTACAAACCTTAAAATGGGAGAAAAGGGGAGAAGAAAAGAAATGCCATTTGAAAGGACAGGTGATTTGCATCATCTCTTCTTTTGTCTAACCCAGCTCTTCTCTCAGCTCAGGCTTGGGAGATGATCTTTTCCCTTTCCCCAAAGTCTCTCAGCCCTCAGTGCTGTAAGGCTGGCCCAGAGGGGAGAAAAACAGCAAATGCTCAGAGTGTGTTCCGAGTCCTTCCAGAAAAGGCAGGAGGAGATGCTTTCTAGGGATGTTGGGATCCAGGCTGTCCACATCAGGGCAGATCCCTTTCCTTTTAATAATACTGTGCA
This sequence comes from Climacteris rufus, assembly GCA_013398175.1. Lineage (NCBI taxonomy): Eukaryota > Metazoa > Chordata > Aves > Passeriformes > Climacteridae > Climacteris > Climacteris rufus. Next base: position 123,513 of record VZRZ01006589.1, read on the forward strand.
TCTTACACGTTAGAAGAAAGAGTATTTCTGGAGTTTTAGCGCATGTTTTCTCACTCCAAATGGAACCTGGGAGTTTCTCAGACTTGCTAAATAGATTCATATCTGAAAGAGCTCCTTAACAAGCATGGGGTCAGTGATGCATCTGCCCTGCTGAGGAACTCCCCACTCCTACTCTCTCACAACCACAATTTCCCATTGATTTTATCCAGCTTGAGCAGTGATCAGATAAAAAATTGCATTGTCGAAAAAATAGAACAAAATCTAGCTAAATATTTTTAACACCAAAAAGTATTGGGTTTTTTTGAGAAAAATTGAAATTATTACCTGCATTGTTCCAGCTGGGCTGGAACTGATCCCTTTTTGTGTAACATGACTTACTACACTAAATTTCTAAGACCATTTTGGAAAGCCAAGAAGCCCCTAAATGGGCAATTCAGCCTCCAAACTGCAAAGCCTCCCACCTCCCCAGGATGTCTGTGAGAGGCAGGGCACAAACAATGCAGAAAATAGAAAACTTCTGAGCAAGGTGGATAAAATCCAGCACCATAGCCTGAAAAGACTAAACAGAAACCTCTGACAGCTTCTCCCAGGCAGTGCCCCCAGATTGCCCTGGCTGAGCAGAGCAAGGGGGTCCCCAGCAGGGCCATGGCTCTGCCAGCATCCGCGGCACCCTGGCACGGCTGGCCGGGCGCTCATTAACGATTTCTGGTGTTTTGGGGGCTGGGTTTCCTGCATGTCTCTCTCTGCTCATCTACTAATTGGGCTTTCTCTCTCTGCTCTCCTCCTTCCCCTCTGCTTTCGGTGCAGCTGCAGATAGAGCCGACAACCAGACAGAGAGAAGAGCCGGCTCGGAGCAAGTGGCCGCGTGAGGCTGGCGCCGGCCATGCCGCCCCGACGGGCAGCCTGTCTCGATGCCCCTCTCTGATCTGTCCAGTACCCAGGGCAGGCTCCCTTTCCACTGGCCCAGCTGCCAAATCCATCTCATGGCTTGTCTAACCGGCATGGCACTCTTAACCCCCAGCGCCTGGTGCTTTCTTAACTCCGTCTCGAGAAGGGTGAAGGAAATTGGAGTCGAGCCCCCCTTTCCCACTGTCCCACTGCCCCAGGTGCCCACCTGGCCCCAGCACTACCACCTGGGGACCACGTGCTGCTGCCAGCTCCTGGCATGGCAACATCCCTCCCTCTCCACTGGGATGCCTGGGCCGCCTCAGCTCCCCCTCCAAGGCAGTCATTGTGTAAAGAGTGCGGCACGGCCGCCGAGTTGGTTGGTTGGTTGGACTCAGTCTCCCACTGTCCTTCCTCACTGGCCCAGCATCACAAATAAGAAACAGTCCTTCCTCTCCTCTCTCCAAGAGTCCCAGTGCCTTTCAGACCCTCCAGACAAGGAGGCCTGGAGGATGGCTTGGCATCACCAGCCCTTTCCTGCAGGCACTGAGCCCTGGCACCGACACAGGGGGACGGATGTTCCTCCGCTTCCCCTTTGCTCCCCACGGCTTGCCCTGAAGAGGTGAGGACAGACTGGCCTCAGGCTGACTGCAGATGAAGGAGGTCAGAGGCTGGCATCTGGCCCCATTCACATCCCCAGGAACCGTGGGCATGCACCCTGGACTCCCTAGGGCATCAGAAGCTTCACTAGGAGGATGCTGAGATGTGGACCAGAGGCTGGGAGTGGAGGAGGAGGTGTGTGTTGGGGAGCTCAGTCCGCTTCTGGTCCTACAAAGACAGAGATGTTAAATGGCTCCTTTCCTGAGGGAAAACTCTGGTAAATGTTCACAGAACAAATGCCCTCCCCTCATCCTTTCAGCAGGACCTGGGGCACTGCTGCGGCAACACCCCTCTGCAAAAGCCCATTCTCCAGACATCAGGCTGGCCCAGGGCTGGGGACACACAGGGGTGAGATGGGCTGTGCAGGCCAGTGAATGCTGCCCTGCAGCCATAAACAGCCCCAGAGTAGAGGTGCAAGCCAGGATGGTCCCCTGACATTCATTCCCTCCTTCCTGCAAAGAAACAGGTACCCAGAATCTTCACCCAGTCTGGCTACACCCACACACTCATCCCATCACCTGCTGTCCCAACAGAAGGTGGAGAGGACCCTAGTGAATGGTGAGCTGCAGCATTTTGCCGTAAACCAGGCTTTTTCACCCAAGCAATTAGGCAACCCGGAGCACCAGTACATATCCCTGGCTCCAGCTACTACTTCTAGTGAATTGTCTCTTCATTAGCCTGGATCACTGCATGAGGAGCACATGAGAACCCACACAGATAACATCATCCCTGATCCACAGGACCTGATTTCTGCAAAGTTACCCATCCCCTACTCAACCCCTCATCCTAGCAGAATCCAGCTCCAGAACACTGCATTTCCTGGCAGGATCAGATCCTGGCTCCTGCCCTGCACTGGGGCAGGTCCCCCACGATGGGGTAGGGGGAGGCTGCACAGCATCACCTATATGTACTGTAAACTGCCCACATGACAGGGAGGCTCAGGTCCAAAGGGGTGACTCCTGGATTTGGTGGATGGAGCCTCTCACAGCCTGGGGTCCTTCCTAGTGTGCTTGACACAAACCCAGTACAGGGGACAGGCTGCAGAGAGAGGCTGGGCAGGGCACTCTGAAGAATCTAGGGGAGAAAGGGGACAATGGACAGGCCACGGGGAAGGGCAGCACCCTGAAAACCTTCTCCCTCCATCAGATCCTGAATCAACACCAGGAATGTGTGAATCAGAGCCAACCCTGCCAATGTCCTTGGGAATGGAGCAGGTTTGGTCTCACACACATCTGATGGCCTCATCCCTTCCTGCAGACCAGCCAAGCCACACTTTCAATGTCCTTCATCTCTTGCTGTCATAGGACAGCCAGGACCAAGGGTTGTTCCTCCTGATCTGTAAATGCTCATCAGCACTGTTTGGTGAGCAAGACCAGAGCAAGAAGGACGGGGCCACGCTCTCAGCAAAGCTTTCTGCATAGAGGAGCACCCCTGATGCACAGCTGGTGAATCACTGCCTGCTCCACCCTGCCCACTCCTAGGGATGCAAAGATATGGTCTGGGACCATCACATAGCAGACCTCACATGCCAGAGCAGGCTTCTTCCCCTCTCAGTGGTGTAGCAAAGAGATCTCACATTACATGGAGGGCTGACAGGACTGGGGTCTCCACCAGCATGAGTGGTATTGGTCACAAAGCTTGTGGGTGGGTTATCCTGCTGGTGTTCCATGGTGCCACTCACATGCCCTGTCTGTGCAGGGTGGCCGTGGGAGGGTTCCACACAGCCAGGCTGCCCTGCCTGGACAGAGCCTTCTGCTGCCATCTGAGACCATGTCAGGCTGTGCCTCCTGCTGTGCCACAGAGAAAGGCTATGGCCTATACAGGATTATGCAGCCCTTGCTCTGCCCCACAGGGCCACCATCACATGCCAAAGCCCAGCACTGCCTGCCTGCTGGCTGGCTGGACACCCCAAGAAACAGCACAGGGTTCAACCCCCCTTCTGTGTTGGCTTTCAGTTGCTGACTGCAAAGCGCCGCCGGAGCTGGAGCATGGCTTTGTCACCTTCTCCACCAGGAACAACCTGACCACGTACCGAGCAGCCATCCAGTACCACTGCCAGCACCCCTACTACCACATGGCCCCCAACAGCACCGGTGAGCAGCGGGCCAGGCCATGTCCCCACGGCACAGTGCGGGTGGGTGTGTGGAATGCAAGCGGGGGGAGCTTGGGATGGCAGCCCCAGGGTGTTCTGCAAACAGCAGGCTGTGGATGTAGCCTACACACACCAAACCCCTTTGTCTACACTGCCTGGACTGTCAGACTGGACAAATCCTGCTCCAAAGTGAGGTAGGGTGGAGTTGGCCCTGCCTGATGCTTTGCCTGAGTGTTTCACAGCCTTGACAGAGCAGTGTGGGTGTTCCGTGTTCTGCCTTCTTACCCTGCCATCTGCTCCCTGCAGACTATGAAATTTTCGGTGTCTCTGTGACAGGAGCTGCTGCTGGAGAGAGCACCAGGTCCAGCAGCCTCAGAAAGGGCTCTGCAAGGCTCCTCATCCCAGCACCCAAATGTTCAGCATAGCCAAAGCTGAAGAGATAGCAGTGGGATCATATCAGACTGAGTTTTCCCTGCCATCCCCATAGTCCACAACCACAGAAAAACCTCAGGGTGGTTTATCAAGCACCACAGGTCTCTGTACCCTTCAGACCTAGCTCTGGGCAGCAGAAAGGGTACATACACACCCCAGCCCTTCTTCCTCCTCCTCCCTCAGTAAGCAAAGCCAAAAGAATTCCTCACATTCTTGCCTCCCTGCTTATATCTCCCTGCACATGGTCCCAGCATCCCGTATGAATTAGCAGAATGGGCATTGGCAGCGCTTATGTGGAGGCAGCTGCCAGCAGGGGCTGAGGGCACAGCCCTCCACACAGCTCAAGGCAATGAAACCAAGGGTGGTGGCATGTCCCTGCATGGGGGCAGGGCTACCAGGGCCCCCAGGGAATGGAGCACAGAGGCCATTAAAAGGGAGGTCACCTCCTGCTTTGAAAAAGAACTTCAAAGGGCTCGGAAAGCTGTGCAAGGTCTCCTCCCTGCAGGGGACGCCCCTCATGCCAGGACCACAGCCCAGCCAACGCTTTGCTCTCTTCCAGCCACCTACACGTGCGATGCCTCGGGGGTGTGGAGGAGCGAGGAGCTGGGGACCAAGCTGCCGTCCTGCCGGCCAGGTACTGCTGCTGCTTCCCGCAGGGAGGGGTGCGGAGCAGGGACTCGCAGGGAGGGGATGCTGCCATGCAGGAACAGTGCTCCTGGTGCCACATGCCTCGGCTATACATATCCAGTGCATGGCCAGGAGGGTGGTGGGGACAGAGGCTTCCTGCTATCCCAGCTGGCCCAGGCAGTCAGGGTGGGCACTGGGCAGCAGTGATGAGGGCATGTGTCCCTGGCAGTACAGGGCAGCAGTGAGGTCACGGCCATCCCAGGCTCCCCACTCCAGCACACAAGGAAACCAGCAGCCCCACCGGCCAGCCCCCAGCATCCCTGGAGATGGCTTCAGCCAAGAGCAGAGCATTACCTGGCTGTCAGCTCCTATTGGCAGTGTGTGCACATCCAGTAGCAATTATCACCTCTTCAAGCCTTGCAGAAAAACCCAACTGCTTTGCAGGGAAGGAAAAGTCTCAAGTCTTTGAGCAGTGGCAGAGATGTTTGCGGCCAACAAGTTTCCAGGCCAGGCGCCTGCTCGGGATTAAACAAAAGTCTCTGGGACGGGTGCTGGCCATAGCCAAGCATGGGGCCAGGCTGGCTGGCACGTTGGGGGCCTGGAGGCAGCTTGAGTGTGGATTGTGATGGGATGTGCAGCAATGGCTCTTCAGAGAGGTGCAGGGATCCGGCTGCCCTGCACAAGCTGCAGCTCCAACCACCCTGGGATTCAGGCACTGTGCCAGGCCCATGGACAGTATCTGCTCTCCAGCCATGCTGAGCCACCGTAAGGCCAGAGAAACGACCCCTGAGTTTCCCTGCAACCCACAAAACTCTAAGACCAGGGCTGTGGCTGCTCTTGTTGTGGCAGCTGCTCTCTGCATCTCTGCTTGATGTTTCAGCCTGAACTAATTTGAGCTGGGAGCATACGGGGACAGCTTTGGGGCCGTAGCTGCTTTCATGGGCCATTTCCAGGCCTTCTGATTAGTGACAGGAGTCAGAGAGACTTCAGGAAAATGGAAAATCCCAGAGAGACAGTGACGCTCTCCTGAGATCGGCATCTGCAGGCAGCAGCTGGCCAGCTGCTCTTCAGATCTTCCCCTGTGTCTCACGCACCTCTCCATCAATAGAAACCTCTCCTCCAGCCTGCTCCATGCCTGCCTCTGCCATTAGTGGGAGCATTTGCAGCCTGGTCAGCATTTTTGACGTGTAATTTAATAGAATAAATTTTTGGCTGGATGCACTTCCTCTAAAACCATCTCCCTGGGACAGTCATCAGCTTTGGTGCAGCAGACCAGCTGGGCTGGGACACAGGAATTCTTTTCCTGAGCATGTTTTCTATTCCTTTCAGCACTGGGAAAGACAGGACTGCAGAGCACATGCAGAGACACATTCATCATATTCCCTTCATGCTAGAGTCACATTTTTCCTAGAGACAGACCCCTGCCTCAATGAATCCACATTAGCAGCTCCTAGTCCTCCTGCACTGGTTCCAAGACTGATTTTTAACCCTGATCTCATCACCCTGAGAGGTCAGACCCTCTATTCGTGAGGTTTTGCATCCTCCCCTTGCAGCACAGGAGGCATTGGGGCAGTCCTGGCACTTTCCATGGAGGATCTGGATGCTCTTTGCAGACTCAGAGGGATGAGACCAGCCTCTGAGTTGCTGCAATTCAGGACTCTTCCAGATGTAGGACAAGCCCAAATAGGCTCCCACAACTTCCCAGTGATATCAGCACCCCCAAGCCACCTGGGAGTCCCCCTCCACAGTGCTGCCACAGGCATGAATCAGCCCCACCACCAACAGCCATGTCCCAAGGCTTAAATTCCAGGGATAGGATTGGCCCTGCCCACCCTGTCCAACCCTTTCAGAGCCACCTTCAGCATCCTGAGTCCCTTCTCTTCCTTACACTGTGTCTGGGTAAAGCTCCTAGAGGCAAACCAGGCACCATGTCAGGGCTCTTCAGGCATTAATTCTAGGTCTGTTGAAGAGCTGAGCAGAGGAGTTCCGGTTTGGTTGCCAGAATTGTGGTGACGAGATGCAGGAGTAAAGCCCATGGTGCTAGGCAACATCCCATGGTGAAACCTTCTCCAGCCACAGCTCCTCCAGGAGGGCAAATGCCATGGCTGTGAGAACACAGACCTCATGACAGCTCTCAGAGCGAGGGGTGAGACTGGGATGATGTCAAGTTCCAGTCCTCCCACCAACATTCCCCTGGGTTTCTTGGCACACTGAGCAGGAGCCAGGCAAGTGCCTGAAAGGTCTGGGAAGGGCTGGGTGAGCTCACAGGTCACAGTGAGGCTATAGAATTACTCATTCGCCCTTTATGCTTCTGAAGTAGTGTGGATATAGCCAAATCACTCCAGAAACTGAAAACAGAAAAAGAAAACAAAACCAAAAAGGACAAAAGAGAGTGTTTGATTTGAAGATAACCAGCCATGTGGGCATAATCTACAAAGATACCCCTTTTCATTTGTTCCCTAGATAAATAAGCTGGCAGTAACTGCCTGTCCTTTCTGTCCCCAGTGTGTGGCCGGCCGGCTCGTCCTCTGCCTGGGATCATCAAGCGCATCATCGGCGGGCGGAACGCAGAGCCCGGCTTCTTCCCCTGGCAGGCCCTGATTGTGGTGGAGGACATGTCCCGGGTGCCCAATGACAAATGGTTTGGCAGCGGGGCCCTGCTCTCAGAGTCCTGGGTGCTGACGGCTGCCCACGTGCTCCGGTCCCAGCGGCGGGACAAGACCATCATCCCCGTCTCCAAGGAGCACGTCACTGTCTATCTGGCCCTTCATGACGTGAGGAACAAGATGGAAGCTGTCAACAGGACAGTGGAGAGGATCATCCTCCATGAGGATTTTGACATCCAGAACTACAACCACGACATCGCCCTGGTGAAGCTGAAGGAGAAGGTGACCATGGGGAAGTACGTCATGCCCATCTGCCTGCCCCAGTTTGAGCACGAGCTGGAGGGGCCTTACCCCAACACACTGGGGCTGGTGGCTGGCTGGGGGATCTCCAACCCCAACATCACGGTGGACGAGATCATCAGCTCGGGCATGAGGACCCTGTCTGACATCCTGCAGTACGTCAAACTGCCCGTGGTGCTGCACGCCGAGTGCAAGACCAGCTATGAGTCACGCTCGGGTAACTACAGCGTGACCGAGAACATGTTCTGTGCCGGCTACTATGAGGGGGGGAAGGACACGTGTTTGGGAGACAGCGGGGGAGCCTTCGTCATCCAGGACCCGGGAACGCGGAGGTGGGTGGCCCAAGGGCTGGTCTCATGGGGTGGCCCCGAGGAGTGCGGCAGCAAGCAGGTGTACGGTGTGTACACCAAGGTCTCAAACTACGTGGACTGGGTGGAGCAGAAAACAGGCTCCTCACAAAGATGGACATTTCTGGACCCAGAGCTGGAGAGATGAGTGACTAAGCAGCCTGCTGCCACCGCGGCTCCCTTTCTTGTTGTTCTTATTGTTTAATGTGCTCCAGACTCGGGTCTTTCGCAAGCAATAGCCACGATACTCCACGCACGCCAGGCCCTTGCCAGGCCATTTGTTTCGCTTGGTCCCGCATCCCTTCGCTTGCGTTCTTAGGAAATGCTTGCTCAGGAGCTGGGGGGAGGGAGCAAAGGACAAGATCTCAGCTGCTGTCCTCAGCTTGTGTTGCCCATCTGCAAACCTCACCCACGCTCCAGGGAGCCTCCCTCCAAGCCAGGAAAAAGGCACAGCAATTAAGGCAGCATTTCCCTGACACCAAAGCTTTGTGCCATGCACAGGGAATTGCCCCCACTCCCGGCACTCTCCAGCCAGCTCTGTCCACCGTAAGATGCAACTACAGAGCTACAGAGCTTATGGACAGTTAAGGAAACCCATGTGGGCAGGCCTGAGCCTCACAGGTATCCCACGCTGGGGAACACCTTTTCTGTGCAAGGAGTAGTGGGAGACTTCTGGGTGTTTGTCATTATTTTTATTTGCGTACAAATATCCTTGCGTGGTGGCATGTCAGGTGATGCCTGCCTGGTCCCAAGGATGTGAGGATGCATCCACATTTAGCCCTAAACTCCAGTCATGGCTGCCAAGACAGCACCAGCCCAAATGGAATACCTGTATCTCACCATGTGGATCAGTGACCCACAGAGGACACAGGGATGGGGAGCAGGGTTTGGACTCAGCATCACCCTCACCTCCAGCCACCAAAATTTCTCCAGCCCCCCATCACCTCTATCCCTCTCCAGTCCCACCGTTGGACTAGTTCTGTGGTTTCCAGCCACAGCAGACCTCCTAAGGAAAGTTTTCCAGCACATTAAAAGCATCACATTGCCTGTACCTAAGCAATACTTATTTTCAGCAGAATAATTTCAGATAAAACATCCTTGGATTTCACCTCTTTCTCAGGGGCCTGGTTAGTCCTGCATGGCAGTTTATTAACTCTTGCAAGAACCTAGTCCCTTTTAACTGGTTTTAAGGCCATAAATTTAGCTGATTTACAGGTTACCGGTGGTGTTCAGTGTTTGTTCATGGCTCTTGTGGCCTATTGGAGGTGTCCAAGTCATTCTAGATTGATTCAAACCCACCTAACACACCAGAAGTATTCATATCTCCCCAGCTTCCCTCCATGGCCCATGCAGACAAGTCCCAACAAGGAACAAGGTCAGGTGAGCTGCCGTACCTTCAGGAGGGACACCTTCTCCTTCATTTGCCAGCAAAGCCCTCCTAGAGCTGTAAGCTACAAGCAAAAATCGCCTGCTGTCCTCTCTGCGTGCCTGTAGCCTCCTCCAGGCCTCTCCTTCTTGTCCTCCTTTGGTTCTGCCATGAAAGGAAGAAGCCAACAGTGGATGGATGAGCCACTGTGACATTTTGTTATCGTCCAAAAAGCCATTTGTAGAACTTGCAGAGGAGCAGAAGGCCTAAGGAAGGTCGAACTTGCAGATACACTATGAACTGTACTCCTGGCTATGTCATGTAACTGCAAGGTATTTTTTAATATATATGTATTTCTTTTTTTTGATATTACATTCTGTAAAATATCTGATGTCTTGTAAGGATGGTTCTCTGCAGTCTTCTGCGTGAGAACAAAATAAAACTTTTGTATGTACTGAGTTTGTGCCCTGAGGCTTTTATTCCAAGAGGAACATGGTCAAGGCTGTTGACAGCTTGCACTCCCAGGAGAATCCTCATGCCATCCTTACTCCAATGGCTGCTCAGCCATGGCCTGTGCAGCTCCTTGGGCTGAGACAGACCCTGAGCAGCCCTGAATACAAATCACAGAAAAGGGCAACAGATGAGATCCTGCCTTCAATTATTTATGGCCTTAGCACATCACTGAAGATGGGGGCAGTGGCAGGAGGAGAGGGCAGCAACCTGTTTGCTGACAATAGCAATTAAATCTGGGTTCAATTGACGAGGGAAAAATAACAGGTATGTGGCTTTTGCTTTAAAAGGGGTGAAAATCAGCCCATTCCCACTAGTTGTTGGATTGAGAGAGCACGTCCTCACAGCAGAGGCTCTGCAGCAAGCTCAGATATGAGCTGAGGCAGGGACAAAACTCTGCCAGGCATCTCTGCATCAGAGACTGTGAAAAGCTAGGCTCTGGAGAGAGCTTAAAATCATGGGGACTGTCTTCTACCATGTGCCTGGATCCAGGGCTGAGAGCTGCGTTATTGATCCCTATTTTCCTATGGCACAGAACTGAAAAACAGCACCAGACTCCTCTGTGTTGATGGCAGGGTCTGGCTCGCTCACAGGTCTGCTAAGGTGCCCAGAGACATCACGGGGGTAAAGGAGAGGAGAGACAAAGAGCAAAATCAAGACGTGGTCCCCTGAGCATTAAACAATCATCTGTAGCATCTGAGCCTAGACAGCCCTGCGGCACAATAGAAACTACTGCCGCCCTCTAATAGATCACTGGTAAATACAAACCCTCGCCCGCCTCCCGTCGATAGCTCTGCCGGGAAAGCCCCGAGGCAGCCCAGCCCTCGCCCCTGCTCGCCACGCTGCCGCTGCCCGGTGCCAGCCCCTCCCGCCCCGCGGGCCCTGCGGTGGCTGCAGGCTGGGCTGGGAACAGGCAGCCGAGGGGAAAAGTGAGAGCAACAATGGGCTTTGCATTTTCTGGCACCTCGCAACCTGCCAGAGTGGTGAGAGCTTCCCTCCAGGGAGACAGGCTCGGAGACAGCCATTTATCAGTCTGGTTGTGGTGAAAAGCCAGAAGAACATCCTTGGGTGAAGTTTTGCTGTCCCTGGCTGCATGGGAGTGCCAAGCTTGAGTTGAGAGTTGGCTGCAGCAGAGCCCAAGCTCAAACAGACGTGGGGGGACAGCCAGGACCTGCTCAGGACCCACAGAAAGAGAGCATCCTTTTTCCCTCAGCCACCTCCCCTGGGATGGGCTCGCTGTTCCCATGCCAGCTGGGGGACTGGCCACTGCTCACCAACCCTGGGGGTGAACCGAGCCACGAGGGCTTGCTCTGGATCCCAGAAGTGCCAAGAGCCACGGAAAGCAGAACTTTGAGGGCAGTTTGCTTAGAAACAAGCAGATGGGCACAACTACATGTTGGAGAGGGGTATCCTGGAAGGGACCCCAAAAATGAGGCCGTGGCTGAGAAGCCCATGTATGCACAGGTGGCTCTGAGTACTGAGGAGGGGATGAAGGGGCTGCATGAGGGAGGGGATATGTTGGCACAGCATGAGGAGACAGGCAGGCATGTAGGAAGTGGCAAGGAGGGGACCAGGGAGAAAGCAGCAGTCACACAAGGCCATGGATGGGGGAGCACGGCTGGTGTGCAAAAGACTTGCAGGGGAGCAAGGGGTGGGTCTGCCCTTGTAAAAGAGCAGAGAGGCTCAAGCCAGAAAATACAGATCCCTGCAGGGATATAGTCTCCACCAGAGCTGGCATCTCAGGCGGAAGCAAGGGAGTTCCCACTCAGGAGCTGGGGGGCTGGGGAGGCTGCAGGCAGCCCAGACAAGATGACTGGGGCTGGGAAAACCTCAGCATGGAAAGAAGAGGGCTATGGGAAATGGCAGCAAGAAACTTGGCCGTGTCTCTGCTTCATGACATAACGCCGGAGGGGAGAGGGCGGGCTGCTCCCAGCACAGGAGCGAAGGGAGCTGGTCCAGGCTGCAGGATCAGCCTCCTCAGAGCACAGCCCCAGCAGAGCCACTCATCCACAGACCAACTCTGCAACCACGTAGGATAGCCTTTGGGGGGACCGTGCTACAGGGGAACAGCTGGCCACAGACACAGGAGGGAGGGGATCCCCCGTCTGGGGAATGCTGTCCTGCCCCAGTGCTGGCAGGTCACTGGTCCCAGTGGTTCCCAGTGCAGAGCCGGAGATCTGCAGCTCCATCTGGTGGCTCCGTGGCCAGGGCTGCTGAGGCTGCAGAGAGAAGGCGCTGGGAAAGGGAAGAGTTGTTGGGAAAAGCAGGCCAGAGCACTTAAGAAACCAAATCCACAGAGTTTTCTTTTTTAACCAATAGCCTGCAGGTTGCATATATGAAAATACATGAGAAACTTCCACCAGCAGAAAAAGGAAATCCATGGTGAACAACATAAAGGGCCCTTCAGGACACAGCAGGGAGGAAAGGAAAGCACTTGGGAAGCTGCACAGCCAGGGATTGATGCTGTGCCAGCTGCACTGGGTTTGGTTATTGTTTTTACTTCAACCTATCTTTCTTCCACTAACTCACTCATGAAATCTTTGCTATCATATCCATCCTCGGCATGAAATAATTTGCAAAGTCAAGAGAGGATGAATACAGCTGCCTCGGAGGACCTGCAGGTCTGTTCCTTGTTGGACTTATTTGACAGACAGGCCCAAAACCAATTTCAGCACCCAAAATAGTTTGGGGGTTGTTCAATTCAGCCCTCGCTACTCAGGTGAGCAGCAGGTCCCCCAGTGTCTGTGTTTCAGCTCCTCAACCACGCAGGCAATGTGTGAACCCAGGGAAAACAGCAGAGAAGAGAGAGTCATGCAAGTCAGTTTGGGGGATGTCAGAAACCCTCACCTCACCCCAGCAACTGGCATCCCAGCACAGCAAGTGGCTGGGGACGCTGAAGCAGGGTAAGCCCAGGAACTTGATGGAGTTATAGAAGTCATTCACCAGACAGGACCACTGGCCATCCTCTCTGTCAGGAATATAAACAAAAACCACAGTGAGAGTGGCACAAGCCCACCAAGGGGTGCTGTGTCCCAAATTGCTGCTCCAAAACCCATCCTTGCTCAGCAGTGAGCCAGTGACTGCATGCTCATCACTGGCACCTCACTTCCCAGTGGGATGGCTGCTTCTCCTGGATTCTCCTGTGGCCCCATGGAGGCGGATTTTCCTAGTATTCCTGGACATTCCTGGTGTCCCCATTGTGTCCTCCAGTGCAGTCCCAGGTGACAGCCCTCACAATGCTCTCTCTCAGAGGGCACATCATGCCCCCCAGCCACAGTCTCCTGTCAGATGCTGGTGACCAAATCCTGCAGGATCTGCCCGGCACTCTCCTGGCTGAAAAGCAGCCCTGTCCATACCCAGCACTGGTGGCATGGCTGTTTGAAGGTCCCCATCCTCCCCCAGCCCCATGCCCATGATCCAGGTGGACATGGAAGAGGATGAGAGCCTAGGCTGCCCCCATCCCCTCTGCTCTCACCTGGCCAAGCCTCGTTCCTCCACCACCCACATCCACTGCCAGGACAAGACTTCAAGAGTGAGATCCCGGTCCATCTTCAGGTCTCACATCGTCTGTCTTCACCTCATCTATCTATCAGGTCATGGAATATCTCCCTCCAGGTTCTCATCTGCAGTGGGTCCGTCTCTGCTAGGGCAGCGTGAGTGCCCAGCTGTCCCTTGCTGCCTGCCCCAGGGAGCCAAAGCCTAAGTATAAGAAAGGAAAACAAAAGGAGTTTTGTCCCTGTGCACAACCAGCTCTTCTCCAGCTCCTGTGTGTCTTTCTTCACGTGCATTGAATGGCAAGGAGCAATGAGTCCCTGGCCCTGCCCACAGGGATGGAGAGGGAGGATAATCTTGCCTAACTAAAACACTCAGGCAACCAAAACACACCAGGAGGAACAAAACAAGCTAAGGATTTCAGCAACAAGGTTAACCCGAGTGCACCCTGTAGGTGATTTGGGATATATTAGTGGGGTCAGGAGAGCAATCAGGACGCTTACATGAAAAAGAAATACAGAAGCTCTAAACTTTGAGTGATGGAGCTCATTACAATCTCTGCTGCCTCACTTCTGATTTTCCCCACCACTTGCTCACCCCAGGATCCCACAAAAGACAGACTTTGATAGCCATGGTTCTGTTTGAGGCTTGTGATGTGCAGGCTACAGGCTATTTCAAAAGGTTTTTCAAGCTTCTGTGGTTTAAACCCAGCCAGCAACTAAGTACCACACAGCCTCTCACTCAATCCAACCACCCTGCCCCAGTGGGATGGGAAGGAGAATCGGAAAAGGGTAAAGTCTGTGAGATAAGAACAGTTCAATAATTGAAACAAAGTAAATATTAATAATAATAATAGTCGTGAACAGAGATGTAGTAAAGAGAGAGAGACATAAAACGCAATAAAGACAAGGAATGCACACTGCAGTTCCTCACCACCCACTGTCCAATGTCCAGCCCATCCCCCAGGAGCAATCAACCCCTCCCAGCCAAGTCCCCCCAGTTTATCCACTGAGCAGGACATTCCATGGTGTGGAATGTCCCTTTGGCCAGTTGGGGCTAGCTGTCCTGGCCATTGTCCCTCCCAGCTCCTTGTGCACCTGCTCACTGGCAGAACACAGGAAACAGAAAAGTTCTTGACTTACAGTAAGCACTACTTGCAACAACTAAAATATCAGTGTGTTATCAATGTTGTTATTCCCATATTAAATCCAAAGTACAATGCTGTAACAGCTACAAGAAAGAAAGTTATGTCCATCCCAGCCAAAACCAGGACACAAGCACTTACAAACCAACTGCACCTTGTTTTTCTGGGCCAAAATCATGGTCTCAGGACACGCAGTCCCTACAGGTAAATTCTGCAGGAGCCCAGCTTCCCTGCAAGGAAGGTAAGAGTCAGGGTGTCTGGCTGCAGGGGGACAACAGGTTTCCTCCCAACCTCATGGCACCCACCAGATCCCCAGAGCCCTGCAGGGTGAAGTAGCAGAAGGCAAGAGTCTGCATCTTCCCCTTTGCCCAGAGCCGCCGACCCAACACATGCAATTTCCTCATAATTGGGGCACAGACTTTGGACTTGCTGCTGCAGCCTTCTCGCATTTGCCAAGTTTGGGCACCCTTTGTCCCCACTGCAGGGTACTCAGAGAGCTGGCCAAAGGCAGGGCAGCCTGGGGATGTGCCTCCCTGGAAGCAGAGCTCAGCTGCTGGATAAAGGCAACCCCAAACTTCCCTCCGAGCTGCTCACACATACCTAGAAAAGGCTTTAGAGAAATTAAAAAGCACAGATGCATCCTTGGGCTGAGAAGAAAGGGTTTGTTTTATTCTTGGAAGTAATAAACCTCATCCTGTGCATGGGATAGCTGAGAGTCATCTTCATACAGAGTATATCCCATAAGAAACCATCAGACCCCCCGGGCTGGCTGTGGGGCAAGGTATCCCAATGTGGATAAAGGAATGGAAAGCTGGCTAAGGAATCCCAATGTGTTCCCATGTCACCAGGAGCTGGGGAAGCCTTTCTGAGCCAGGAACGAGTGCTGACCTTGGGTACCAAATTTTCCAGGCACTCCATCATCTCCTCTAGCCATCACCCCAGTTCCTTTTTGCAATCCCCAGGTCCCACTACATGATGGTCAAATGAAGCACAACAAAGACAATCACTGCCAAAACACAGAGCAAAGAGATGCCAATGCAGCAGCGTTTCCAGGGCAAGCTGCCATTGCAGGGTGAGGGGTGGTGGGTTGAGGCTGAATGGGACCTTAAGCCCTGATGTTTCAGGGTCTGAAAGGTCCTGGACACATTTGCATTCCAGGCAACCCATGCTGGGGCTGGCTGTGACTCAGTGTGATGGGTCCTGGCCTTGCCCACGTCACTCAAGGGTTTCCAGTCATCTGATTCCAGGGATGACTCCAACTCAGTGCGTTGGGTCCCGGCCTCCCGCACATCTGTCAAGGACTTCCAGAGATCTGATACCCGGGCCAGACGTGACTTGGTGCTGTGCATCCTGGCCTTGTCCTCATCTGTAAGGGGCTTCCAGGCATCCAGTGCTGGGGCCAGCTGTGACCTGTTGCAAATGCCGAGCCGGCAGGCCTCGCAGTGGGCACTGTCGTGTGGCCCCATCACTGGTGTATGCACCACAACTTCCAGGAGGTCAGAGGGCTGGACAGACTCATTGTAGAAATACTGGAGGATCTTTATCACCAGGTTGTGCAGAATTGTCTCCATAGTCTCCAGGCTGAACTCAGGGTCCTCCAGCCGGGGGTTTGGGCAACGCCTGCATTCCTGGCGAAAGATTCGCATCCATACCGTGCCCCAGCCTTGGCACAGGCACATATGGAACAGGATGTGCACTTTGGCAGAAGACCACCTATGAAAGCACTGGGAACACTGAAACCTGTCAGGGCAAAGAGGAGATCAGCTCATCTCAGGCTCCCTATGCTGAGCCAGAGGCTTTCCGCGCACTCAGTAGGGATCAGGGTTAACACAGACCATGGATTAACTTCACTCATGCAAGCTTTACACCAAGCTGTCCTCCCCCTAACAGCATGATGCCAGTCTGGGAAGTTCACCACGGATGTGAGTTGGAGGCTGGCCCCAGCATTAAAGATTTCACAAGCCAGGCTGTCTGCTGGCATCCTGGCCCCACTGCCAAAAGCAGGGGTCCTTAGAGTGGGAAGCATCAGGCCCCTGTTTGGGACTCCAGCCCCTCACCCATGCTGGCTCATCACAGCTCAGTGGAAAGCCAAAATCAAGCCCTGGACTAGGTAAGACAATAAAAGGAAGCAAAATAGAAGGCAAGTGTGGGTGGAGGGTGCAGGGCAGGTGAAGAGATATCTTGAGGAGCCAAAAGGTGAGCAACCCACAGCTCTTTATCTTGCACAATCGGCATGAGGCTGGCAACCAGCGCCTCCATTTGCTGCCACTCAAGCAGGGTGCCTGATCAATGCCCAGGATGAAAATATTTGGGATGGGGCTTCTCACCAGCAATGCAGAGCCACAGCCTCTTTCTGTCTGAGACCCTGCAGCCTGGTGCAGGTGCAGGGGCTGCTGAGGCATCACCCCAAGTACCAGCACATAGTGGCCCTCCCTCTCCTCATCCTCTGGGTGAAAACCCAGATTTGGATCTAGTGTGGTGTAACTCCCCCTGCTTGCCGAAGGAGCTCTTTGCATCTTGACAACAACATGGAGAAATTGTGGCCAATTGCCAGCTGCCCTTTGGCACTTCTTCTCCCCTCCAATTATCATGTTTTCCAGTTTGGCAATAACCCACTAAGCTTCAAATAAAAATGAGAAAACCCTTTGCAGCCTCACCCACCTCCAAATTTCCTCTTTTGCTCAAACTTTGTAAAAGGAACAGATCCACATGACAACCCATCAACCCTGGTCCCACCCTGGCAGGGACCAAGCCAGCAGCCCCCACCTCCCAAGAGCACGGCGCTGCATAAACTCCTTCCAGCCAGGCCTGCAGGCCTGCACCTGCAGGGCATCATCCTCCAGAAGTGTCCACGGATCTGTTATGTGCCTTTCTTCAATCTTCGCTGAAAAAACCTCCTGCCAGGTGCTCATAGTTCCACTTGGAGCTGGGGAAGAGGTAGCGACCAAGCCTGCAGGTCAGCCTTGCAGCTTCTGAATGCTAATACAGGTGTGCAACTGCTTTTTCCCTAAACTCTTACTCTTTGTACTATGTCTTTGTGTTTGGAGAGGGGAACCTTTGCTCCTGCATGAGCAGCACCATCCCATCTTAATCTCTGGGTCAACAGTCTCTGCTGACACTGCACCAGGTGAAATGTCCCCCAAAGCAAGGACAAGGTGGGTTTCCTCAAAATCCATACATGAACCCCTGACTCTGCCAAGCTGCAATGCTGCTCTGTCCATAGGAAGAAAGATTGGAAACAAAATCCCTGGCCAGGCTGCCTGTGACCATGACATTCATGGCAGTGGGATGAACCAACAGTGACTGTGCCCAGCTTAGGAATAATGAAAGTGAAACCCACTAAAAACACAGGAGTCAGCAGCTGATAAAGGTCCAAGTAACCTTATCTCTTTCAGTAGCTGCCACCAACCCTGGGCTATTTTTATGAACTTTCAGCCAATTCAAAAAGAAAAAGGCCTGACATGAAACTGCAGGGTGGAAAGTTGGGGAGGACAGCATGGTACATAAAATCAAAAGAGGTGAGATGTGCTCTGAGCTGAGAGCATTCAGGCAAGGTATAAACAGCAGGCCTGGGGCTGCCTTCAGCCCTCTGCCTCCCAGCTCACCCCTCTCTAAGTGCCCAGGCCCCCCAGGAAATCCCATGGAGAGCAATGCAGGACAGGGAGCAGGTTAGATAAAACACCAAATTATAATGGGTCTTGAGTTAGAGAAAGATCTTGATAAAGCAGGCTCAGCTCCAGGCAGTCAATGTAGGTAAATCCCAGGAACCACAGGCTGGCAGGGATGCTCTGATCTTTGCTGCTGGAAGGGAAAAGCCAGCAAGCTGTTTGTACCAAGAGCCCTACAACACCTTCACAACGTGCACTGTCCCTCCTGAGAGAGCAAAGGGAAGTGATGAGATCCTGGGGCAGAGCACATATTTCCTTCTTTGAGATTCCTTCCACTCTTAATTACACCTTGATGCCATCATCTGGAGCAGGACTAGAAGGAAGGAAAGAGAATGCTTGGAAGCAGAAGAGCCAAGATGTGGCCTTCAGGAGACTTATGAAGAGATAGAAAGCCCTAACCTATGGATAGGACATGAATCACCCCCTTCCCAAGACGCCTACCACGGGTACATCAGATCTTGCTTGGGTTGGGACAATGAACTACAAGCAAGAAAGTGAAGGAGAGATCATCTCCACAGAGTTTTCAGTGTTCACAGGTCAGGACCGGGGGACATCCCTGTCTCAGGGCTGGTGCATGGGGAGGAAGAGAGGAAGCAGCAGAACTTTCTGACCTCCTGTCACTCCTTTCCCTGGGGCCTCATTTCTATAGGTTCACTATTGAAGACCCCTCCATTCACTCTGCCCCAGATGGGTCTCCAGGACTGCAAATCTCGTGGAGCAGAAACTGGGAGCTAAGTAGGGAAAGGGCTGGCCTCACAGCTGGCACCATGGTCCAGCACAGCATGGGGATCCAGCCAGCAGCAAGGTGACTGGGATAGGGTCCCCACCCTGCAACTTCTGCCAGTCCCCTTGGACCTCTCTGTGTTATTGTCCAAGATTTACCCTGGGGGTGGTTGAATGAAGAAAAAACATAAAGGTTTTAACACCTTCCTTTTATACCTAGGGCAGTCGTGTCTGTGTTAAACACCTCAAGCTATTTTGAGGAAGAGGAGCCCCCCAGGGACACAGCCCTGTCTCCTGACACTCTCATATTCACCCAAACAAACAGATCGCTTCACCTGGGGGATCTATGGTTTCAGCCCAGCTCTTCCTCCCCGAGGCTGCTGCCAAAGGACAGAGGGATGCTCCCCACGGGACAGGCACCACTCCCCACACTTCCCAGGCCAGGGGCCACAATGCTGCCCCTCTGGCACACTGCTCAGGGGGGTCTGGCAGCATCCTTGGTGCGCGGACTGGTCCCTGCCCTCAAAGCCTGGCTGTGATGGAAACCAGTCCCCTCTTACGTCATGGCAACACAACTCAAATCGCGACCCACAATGTGCTGAGCCCTCACAGTCATCTCTGAGACAGAGCCAGGTGCTGGTCCCTCTATTAAAGCTTTTGACTTGCTTTTACTAAAGGGACTTTCCTAGAACAACCCACAGAGCCGAAAGTGCTTTGACATCCTGTTCCATTTCACACACACCTCCCGGCTCTGCCCAAGCACCTTGCTGCTTATCAGTACCTGCCTGGAAACAACAGCTGTTCCCACAGGTTCCCCCGCTACAGCCTGGCCTCAGCAGGGAGCAGGGACAAGCCCTGTCCTGAACATAGAATGATTTCACTGAGCTGGCAGCCCTTGCCAGGGTCAGACCCTGCCAATCCTCTTTATTCCAGCACACTGGTCATGGCTTCTCTGTGGGATGTGTGAAGGAAGCATACAAGGTGGAGCCTAGGTGGTAATTTCCCTGCTGCTTTAGCACAGCCTGAAATTATTTTTCACTTGAGCTCCCACCCCTGGGTGAGCCGCCTCTGTGTGAGCAGGAAGATTTCCGAAACTTCTTTCTCCTCCTCTCCATCTCTCACTGTGTACAGCCCCCGTGTACCCCACTCTTCCAGCCAAGGGACAAAGTGCCCACATTGCCCATGAGGCCTCCCCTTGGCCCATGTATGTCCCATTCCTGCTGGGACATCCAACCTTTCCTTTGGGATGGGTCACTGCATACCCAGGTGGCTCCATTCTGCCAGCAGTCCCTGGGAGGGGCAGAAAGGGACATTCAACCCCAGTCCCCAAGCAGGACTGCAGAGACGATCATCCCCTCAGCAGTGGGGATGCTGTGTCCATGGGCACACCAAGGTTTGCTGGACAGATGAACTGACATCTAAGACACAAGGCAGAACCCAAAACACTTGTCACTGCTTGCTTCATAGAGAAGCTTTTTCCCACTCTGAAGACTTCCCTCATTTTTTCCTGTGGTGAACACACTAAATTCTTTTCCATCAGTCATTCTTTCAGGAAATTTTTTCTTTTTCTCCAGGTTATCAGGGTGAATTCCATTTCTAACCCTCCACCCAAACAGCCCCTACACCCTCCCTTAATAGCATCTTGCTTTCATGTGAGGCATACTTCCCCAGAAAACCTCTGCTGGATGTGTCTGCTGCCATGAGCTATTAATAACTGCCCATGGGACAGAGCTTCTTGAGAAGCCATCCACCCACAGTGGCAGAATTTCCCATTTCCCTCATTTGGTTACGAGAATGGCATGTAAGGCAGCACAAAGAAAGCATCGCTCCCGCTTTCCCTGTGGTACCCAGTCTGTCGCCCTAATGAAGAGAAAATGAGGTTGGTCTGACACATGTTCCTGCTAAATCCGTATTCTCAGTCCCAGCACTGCCCTGTCAGTGTTTGCCACTTGGTGGTAATTTGTTCCAGCAGTTTTCTGGGTACTGAGGCAGGCTGACTCATCTAGAATTTCCCAGATCCTCTTTTTTACCCTTCTGTGAAGCAGATGGTGAACTGGACAGCCATATCCTCCTGAGACATGGCTCCATAACACCTCTCTGTGCCTCAGTCGTCCTCCAACCCTGGCACTGTCAATGGTGAATGGTTGTCATCCCATTGTGGTGAAATCCACAAGCTCTAGGGACAAGCAATGGCTATAGGTTCCCTTCCATGCTGGACTGTCTTCACAGTTGCACCCTTGGAGCAGAAGGGTCCACCTATCCCCCATGGGATTTGAGGAAATGAGGATCAGAGCCTCTGGAAATGGGGCTATGCTCAAGCTGGACTGTAGAAAGGGCACATTGCCCCATTGCCCTGGACTTCTGGGACGGAGAGGGATGCTGAGCAATGGGGAGAGATTTAAGGGAATAGATGGATGTGAAGACATGGGCAGGTATCACCCCACATGAGTTTGGACTCCCTGTACACCTGGTCAGCCTCATGAGGTCTCTCCAGGCATAAGGAGAGAGCTCGACCCCCTCCAACAAGGCTCTGCCCCAGTGCCATGGGCAGTGGGTTTGGTCTTGGGACAGTGGAGCGAACAGGCCTGTCCCCCCATGCACCAGCATCTGGCCTGCCAGCTCTCTCATCAAGCATCACATCCCACCAAAGGGAAGAAGAGAGAGGAGAAGAAACTCTGGAGACAACTCAAAGCAAAACTAGAGAAAGCAAAACGAGGGCAGTAGGAGGAAACACAGATATTCAGCAAGGCTACAGCAGCTCGGTGACAGGCAGGACGAGAGTCTCGGTGGGACAGGACGGACGAGATACTGGGGACCCAGACCCCTCAGGACACACCTGGGCTGTGCAAACTGGCCATGGTTAAGGGTCCAGACCGCCTGCCCAGCAGCCTACCCCTCCCACCACCAACCACAGCACCCACCAGCTCACCCCAGCCGTTCTCTTCCAGGACCAGCAGTCACTTTCCCAGAGAGTCAAGGCTACGGCAATGCTCCCACACCACAGTTCCCGACAGACCAGTCCCACCTACAAGCCACTCCATAAATCCAGAGACCGAATAACACACACACTTGCATCACCTCCAGCCCAACCTCTCCCAACCAAAAACCTCCGAGACCTCCCAGTAACCAAGACAGTGCTCACCTGATCTTACTGTCCCACAGCCTGACCACCCCTTGTCTCCCAGGAAACTGCAGGGCCCTGGGTTTAAGAAACGGTGCTTTGCTGCTCCTCAACACTGCTCTCCTCAAAGACCCTGCTGCAAGCTGCAGGAGAGGATTTCCTCTCCATCTTCATCTGCCTGCCCAGTTTTCCCCAGATACAGTTTATGAGCTCAGGTTTCTTGAAGAGATGCCTGCTCACATGTTGTTCCCAAGCACCTTTAATCAAGGCTGGGGTGTATAAGGAGCCAGGATGATTCTCAAGCATCATGTAGGGGGTTTTTGCTCGCTTAGGTATAGCCCAGGCATGTTGCCACACATTCAGCTTTCTGCAGATGCTGACAGGGGTCAGTGCCAGCTCTCTGAGGTCTCCCAGAGGGGTCTGGCCATTCCCCATCATCAAAACCCTAGTGTGGGACCAGGGTGAGACTCTCCAGAGGTGTCAGCTGGTGTGTGGTCTCGGGGAGCTGACGAGGCATTTTGGCACTGACGGTGGTGGCAGCCACTGCTCGGGGGAGCGCCGGGTGCCCGCAGTCGGAAGCGGTTGCTCTGACTGCCAGACGACACTGTACAGGAAACACAGCAGCTCCAGCACCCACAGCCTCCCCCTTGGCTGCTCCTGGGTCCCAGCACAGGAGAAGCTGTGGCACATGGATGGGGGGCTTGAGGAGGTATGTGTCTGCAGAGGGTGGCAAGAGCAGCTGTGCAAATCTGGGGGTGTGCACATAGATTTGCATGGTGAGTTGCTTGCACATCTGTGTGTTCATGAGCATTTGTATGTGCTTGCACATGTGTGCATGAACAGCTCCTGCACACAAACACGCTCGACTCCCCATTCCCAAGAAGGATGCTGGCCTGACACCCATCCCAGGGCACTGCTTGGTTTGGGGATGCTCAGATGGGGGCTTGAAATCTGCACCCTGCCTGGAGCTCATCCCAGCCCTGTTCAGGGGAGTGTAGCTCACGCCTCTGCCAGTGCTGGGCATCCTGTGCTCCAAACAGGGATAGGAGATGGTGTCTGGCAGCCTGAAGCATCCCCAGCACTCACCTCATGCGTCCCCAAGCCCCAGCCTTCCTCCCTGCAAGGGGCAGAATTGCAATCAGGCTGATGGGGATCAGAGGGGCACAGGCACTGCCACAAGCTGGATGCTCTCCTGTCCCAAATGGCAGTGGGAGGTGCTTTTGCTACACCTTCAATCCCACTGGATGGCTTGGGAGCCTCTGGTCAGCTGCAGACCACCATCCAAAAAGAGAGGAAGGGACTCAGCACCAACTGCCCCTGGAGAAGTCATAGCTGCAGCCAGAGGGTGCAGGAGATGCTGAAGATCTGGCACCTCTGCTGCAGGAGAGGCAGGATGGAAAATATGAAGCAGGGTCCACTCTCTCAGTGGTGTCAATGTCGTGTCTGACAGGAAAGCCAACAGCAAAATTGCTGACTGAGCTCTGACTTCTCTCTGGCTGCAGCTGCCTCCTGCCTTGCTTTTCTGGTCCCTGCTGGCCACAGCAGGTTTCTGACAGAGCCACTGGGGCAAGGAGCAGGGCTGGGGATGGCAAAAAGCCCTCACGGGCTGAACCATGCGCCGGCATGGGTGAATGTCATGGGAGTTATGGCCCTGTCCATGGAGGCTCCTGGGAGCCTTCAGCAGCACCGGGGACCAAGGGGGGCACCACATCCACTGTCCTACTCTGAGGAAAGGTGAAAGCCATCCCAAATGGATATTTATCCCATCTAATCCCCTCTGGAGGTTTATCATGGACTTGCCAGTTCCCACAGGGGACAAGAGGTGGTGCCTGGCTTGCCTCATCTCTCCCCACAGCACTCAGGCTGGCTCTCGCAAGGCTGCAGTGGTTTTACTGGGGATAAGGGGAGAAGAAACCTGCTGACAGTGTTGCCAAAGTGTGAGATGCAACTGACTCTTCTCAGTTTTCACTGAGTTTCACACTCTCCTGGCAAGTCTCTGCTGCCTCCAAAGCCACTCCTTACTGGGGTTTCTCCTCTCTCAAGCAGCTGTCACTTCTTTCCGCTCTGGTTTCTGGCAGGCAGCACGGCCTCAGCATCTCTTTCAAGAGAGAAAGTGGAAGTTTGAAGTCAGAAAGCTGCACCAAGCACCATGCTGTGAGCTTTGCCCTGGCTGATGGCTGCCAGACCCCTGGTACAGCAGGAATGCTCATCCCCACAGGCTGGGTGCGTGCCCCAAGGCAAGCCTGGTAAGGGGGGAATCTTGGCTTGCAGCTGTGCCTGGGTGACCAGCTCAGACAGGGGCAAGAAGAAAAAGAGCATCAGCCTCTCTAAGTTATTAAGAGCAGCTTTGTGGAAGAGCAGCTTGCGTATGTCACGGAGAGGCCCAGGAACCACAACAGATGCCGCCGCCACCTCCCAGCTCTCCCCTGCACTGCAAGAGACGTTATTTGCCTGCCCACACAGTTGCCATCACCAGTCAACAAACTCCTCGGATGCACAACTCTTTATTCACCCCCAAGGCCAGATCCGACTCCCACCTGGGGAGGGAGAGACACAGAGGTAGATTTCCCCTCTTGCAGAGGAGAAAAATGCCTGCAGACAGGCAGAAGACCAGCTGCCTGCTTCCCAGGGATTTCTGAATAGTGGTACACAAGGCAGCCTCTGCTCCAAGCAAGAGAAGCCTTCAGCCCTGGCTCCCATGAGCAGCATCTCACAGGATCCACTCCAGCTTTGGCCTCCAGCATTTTCTCCAACAGTCGTGCTTTGCTAGTTGGTTCAGCCCTGGGGCAGGGAAGCAACGAGGCCACTCCAGAGAGCACTGAGTGGAGGTAGAAAACTGAGACATGATGTAAATCACCTTTGGGACAGACCTGTTGGAATCACTGCTCTGCCCCAGCCCATCCTCTCTGCCTTCAGTGAAGAGGCAACACATGGAGCCTAGCAGGGACCTTCTTCATCCTGTGGTACCCACCCCACAGCCACAATAACACCGTGGCCACGACTGTTCAGTATCAACTCCAGCAGCAGCATCTCTATTGCTTCAGTCCTGATGTGCTGGAATATTCCCAGAGTGAGGGACCAGGGCAGCCTGCTCATGCCCACACCCTGGTGAGGAGGGACCTGGACCCTCAGCAGGGCTGCAGCTGTCGAGTCCTCTCATCCAGGTGCTTCTTCCCCCGCTCTGGTGTGATGGGTTTCCCTTCTGGGAAGACAATGGTGGCATATTCAGTCTGCTCCACTGGCCGGGTCTCAGGGAACACCTGGGTGTGCTGGTCCCTCTGAAACTCCAGCACTCCATAGTCCACAGTGGATATGGACACCACGGGGGGCTTCTCTTCCTTCTGCAAGGCAACCCCATAATGGTGATTCAATATCCCATCCCCAGCACAAGCCCCTTCTTACAGCAAGTGCAAAATCAGCTCTGAAGCATCCCAAGACGGTGAGAGCAATACAAAGCAGACAGATGCAGAGACCTGGGGTAGAACATGCACAGAGGAACCAGACAATGAGTCTTGGGGTCTCAGCTCTCTGCCTCTGATGGCAGGCTGGGATCATTGTCTGCTGAGCCATGGAAGGCAGGGCTGTGCTAGCAGCTCTTTTCCCACCTCTCCATTGGGCTCCAAGGTGGCACAGTGTGCAAGAGAATAGCCTGGGGGTGAGTTTGTTCAGCCAGAGAGAAGAGAAACAAGGGGAACCTACTCACTGCCTTCAGCTACTTAATGAATGGGGTTGGAGAGAAGATGGAGACAGATCCTTCCTGGAGGTGCCTCGCAAAAGGGACAAGAAAACAGGCACCAGCTGCAACAAAATAAATTTTAGCTTAAATTGTGGGGAAACATCCTCTCATTTTCTACAGCAACACAATCTACCACCAAAGATAACCTTGCTTGAAGGAAGGGTTGGACTAGAGAGTCCCATCCTATCTCGGGTAGATTTTCTGATTTTGTGATGGGGCTGTGCTGCTGCAGGTGCAGAAAAGCAGTTGTAGCTGTGCAGAAAAGATCAAGCAGAAGAAGAAAAGGCAGAAGAAATTAGATGCTTGTGAAAAGCTGATAAAGGGAGGTCCAGCACCCTCCTCACCCCAGCAATGCCTCGGTGCTCTCCTGCAGCACAGCAGGGCCACAGAGGCAGAAAACTCACCACTGGCATGTTTTCACTTGGTGGTTTCTGCACATCTGCAAAGTAACACACTTGGTTAGAGGAGGCTTGTGTGCCACCATGAGCTACCCAGCCCCATCCTTGTCCTAGAGAGCACTGGACACCACAACCTTTTCACCACAGTTCCTCCTTGTCCACTCAGGCTCTAACATCCTGAGCATTACAAGGACAAGTGAGATACCAGCCCACATCTTAGGGTTCAATTTGGATTAGTGGAGTGCAGGGGAACCCTCTGTGAGAGCCCCTGTGGTGTGGCTGAGGCAATGCCTTGTGCTGCTGCAGGGTGATGATGAGGTGCTCCAAAGGTGCCTGGGCAAGGTGCATGGGAAGGATTCAAGTGCAGCATTAAGGTACCACACTAACAAATGCTGTAGAGACACTGCATGTGTTCTGGGGGCTCTACAAAGGGCAAGCAGGGCTCAACCCACTCTTCTCCCCTAGGCATGGAGATATCTGTCCGATAGGGATGTGCCACAGCTGAGTTTAGCACGTTGAACCAGCCTGTGTACCCCAGGCAGCTGCAGACATGTGGCTGAGCCCAGGTCCCAAGCTGGGTTTGTGTGGGCTCTGGGGTGATCATACCTCCTCTCTTGTACATGAAGGTGAGGTAGCCAAAGATCAGCAGCACAATCACTCCAGCCAGCAGCAGGATGCCCAGGAGCAAGGCCTTGATGTGATCTGAGGAGCTGACTTCCTCTATCTCTGGCTCCTCAGTAGCATTCATCTGGGGGGCTGCTGCAAGAGCCATTCAGAAAAGGGGAAACAAAACAGCAGGTCAGGAGTGTAAAATGGCCACTCATGAAAGGCGATAGGGGAACATGGGGGCTGCCCTCAGAAAGGGCTCAGTCCCAGGCAGGCTGCCACAGCCACATTATCCCTCCAGGGTGCAAAGGAGAGGGGACAGGGCAGGGCTGTGCTCTCCTAACTCATGTCAGGCCCTCTGCCAGTGGGTTACTGCCTGCATTAAGCCCTGGAGTTACAATGGGCTTGGGACCCATCCCCATCAGCTCAGCACCCAGGCTGACCTGTGACCATCAGCTGCGACCTGCTGCTCTCCATCACTTTATGAGGTTCAAAGAAGGTGATCAGTCCACAGTAGTAGGAGCCTGAGTCATTCTGGTGGAGGTTGAGGATCTCAATCCCAAAGACAGGAGTGTGGTTGGTGAGCCCGTACTTCTCCGTCTTCACCGTGGGGTTGTTTCGGCTGATCTCAGCAATTTTTTGGGCTTGGCTGTGGTTTGTCTCCTTGTACCAATTGAGGTTGTACTCTGAGCCAGAATCATTCTCCATGGAGATGTTGCAGAAGAAGGTGGCTTTGTCACCTTCAGGGAGAGTTAACACTGCTGGGAAGATGGTCACTATTTGGGAGAGAGGAAACAAGGAGCAGACATGGTTACCGCAGGCACAGGTCTCAGAAACAACCATACTCCTGTGCAGGAGCCAGGGATGCAAGCCCAGTCCATATTGTCACTCTGGATCACGGGCAGGTGCATCAGCCCAGGTCTCTCCGCTTCCAAGTGTGTGTCTGCTGGCTGGAGAGGGACTCACAGAGGTAGTAACTGTACTGTGAAATGGTTTCAGCAGACCAAATTGTGCTCTGGGCTACCTAAATTTAACACTGAGCACCTGCACCAGGGAAAACAGACTTTGGGGATTGTATTATTTTTAAATCCATGCTGTATTTTAATGCCTGAGTCATCCTCCCTCCAGCTGATGCTGACTCTGAAAGTGAGCCCAAGGACTGAGTCCCAAGTTGGGGCAGTGCCCTGCAGTGCAGCCCATCACATGCCTGGCTGCGTGCTGGGATGCTACAGCTCTCCCCACTGCACTATGCTGGACGCTCAGAGCAGGCAGGGACTGCCCATGGCACAGTATTTTTCATCTCCAGCCTGAGACCACCTGAGAGGGCAGAGCAACCTAGAGCTTACAATGGCATCCCTTTCCAGGGACCTGTCCTGTGGTACATGGGCAGCCAAGCATCCTCCCTAGGGGTCCCAGCTGGGCTTGACAGGCTATTCCCAGCACAGAGGGCAGTCAGCCACAGCCACAGGCCCCTCAGCCTTTAGCACCAGTCCTGCTGCTTCACCTCATTTCTCTGCCCATTATCCTGGTGGGTTCATTCACCCTGGGCAGCAGGGATGCTGCAAACACGGCCCAGGCACACAATGTCCTGGCTCAGCCAGTCTCATACAGCGTAACATGAGAGCTGTCACATTAATTTCTGTTCAGAGCAACAAAAAGTGGGAAGGGGCATTTTTCACATGGGTCACCTGACCAAGGAATTCAAAGCACCAAGGCTTTGAAAAGTCCCTGTCATTTAGAAATTTACCTTCCCTTTCCAGAAATCAACACCAACACCAGCCCCACAGCTTGCAGGCAGAGTCAGAAAGTCCCTCCCATCTCTCCAACTCTGGCCTGAGGCCATAGGACCATGACCTCAGCATCACCAACCAGAAAAGGAACTTGGAAATTCCTTGAATAGGTAGAAGATGAGATGGAAAACTAGGCTGACAAATGAGGGAGAGAACTGCCCCAGTTCCCTCAGGTAGCAGTGACTGTGGCAGTGTCCACATTGAGAGATGGAATTTTTGCCGTGTTTTGGATTTCTTGTGTTTAACAGGAAATATTTGGCAGTTTCAGGGCTTTGCTTCCTACTAGTGCTGCTGCTAGCAATGAATGAAGCATTCACAGGACTTCTGAAGGCAGATGTTGGGTTTGCATGCTTCCCTGTATCTTCCCAGAGGTAGCATCTGCTCCAAGGGACACTCAGCCCTGTGCCCACCTTCGGGGCAAAAAATACACAAGTCCACCAAAGAAAGAGCTGGCCCGAGAGGAAGGAGGGCCACAGCTTCATCGGGGCTCTCTCTCACTCTGCCCAGACTCACCCCTTCCCCTCGACCTCTCCTTTCCCCCAAATTTCACCCAGAGCAAAGACCCTGGCAAGGTCAGGGTCAAGTCCAACCCAGGAGTTGTAGCCCAAGGGCACAGGCTGAAGCCATGAGAGCCAAAGAGAAAACCCGAGACCCCACACGGCACTGGTAAGCCCAAAAGCTCAACACCAAACCCCAACCACTGTCACTGACACAGCTCTGGTGTCAGCACTGTGGGTTGGGGACCTGTCCCCTTCTCCATTCTTTAACCCCATTTCTGCCCCAAGCATCCCCAGGTCCTGTGTTTCAGCTGCATGTACCCAAAAAGCTTTGGGTTGTCTGCCTTCTCCATGCCAAAGGTAATTTTTAACTACAAAGTTCCCAGCCCTTAGATATTTTCCACCAGCTGCAAACAACACGGGCCATGCCAGCGAGCATGCCACCCTCCAGTACCTACCCCGGCGGCAGCAGGTCAGCATGGGCCCACAGCAGAGCAGGATGGCACAGAGGTCAGCCAGGACCACCTCCATGCTGCCCCATGTTGTCTTCGAGGCACCTGGAGCCATGGCAAGCTGGTCTGTCCCCTGCCCAGGCAGGCGTGAGGTGCTGTGCCGTGTGTGCTGTGACACCCCCGGCTCTCTCTGTGCTTCCTTCCCCGCAGCGGCAGCTTGTTCTGTCGTACACAGCAAGGGCTGGGTGGAAATGAAACCTGCCCATCTCTGCCCCAGAGGGAAACCCGGGCTGCCTCCCGCCCCCAGCTTCCTCCCCCAGGAGGCAAGGATCAGCTGAGCCAGACCTGGCCCCTTCCCCCTGCTGCACACTCCTGGCATGTTCTTATGCAGGCACCTGCCAAGCAGCAGGGACAGGCACCCCTGAGCCTGCACGCTTTTTGGGGAACACTTCCAGGGGTGGAGAAGGCAGGAATCACAAGGGACATGTCCTCAGCTCCAAGCCTGGCCCATAAATAAAAGCTGTCTTGGGTTCCCAGGCACACACAGGTGCTCCCACCAGGTGCCCAAGGCAGTGCAGTGCTGTGGGACACCTGGCACTGGGCAGATAGGCAGGGTCTGAGTGGCCAAAGAGCACTTATTGGTAGGCTGCTCCCACTGGGATGGGGTGGGATGGGAGAGGAGGGAGAAGGAAGAAGAGATGATGGAGAAGGAGAAGGAGAAGAGAAGGAGAAGGAGAAGGAGAAGGAGAAGGAGAAGGAGAAGGAGAA
This sequence comes from Climacteris rufus, assembly GCA_013398175.1. Classification (NCBI taxonomy): domain Eukaryota; kingdom Metazoa; phylum Chordata; class Aves; order Passeriformes; family Climacteridae; genus Climacteris; species Climacteris rufus. Next base: position 153,733 of record VZRZ01006589.1, read on the forward strand.
GGAGAAGGAGAAGGAGAAGGAGAAGGAGAAGGAGAAGGAGGAAAGTTTTGCCTCTTTAGGTGTGTTTCTTTGCAGATTTGCAGAGAGAAAGGGCAGGTGCCTAGGGCCAGGGTGCTGTTGTTGGGGTGACCTTTGCAGAAGACTTGCGTAATTTTTTCACTGTCCATGCTCCCTGCTCACCACGCAGACCTATACTGGCATAGGAAATAACCAGCAGTGAAAGCGTACTCCTCCGCTTCTCTAGAACACAGCCTTGGTGCCCCGCAATTTTGGAAAGCGTCAGTGGAAAATTAATAACTGGGGAGAAGGATGTGATTTTAATGATGATTTCATCATTTTTCCAGGCTTTCAGAAATGAGCTGTGAGGCTGGGACTTGCTCACCTCTCACTTTCAAATATGTCCCTGGCAAGCCAGTGGGCTCAGGGAGCCATCCCTAATTTCATAGAATCATAAAATCATTGAGATTGGAAAAGGCCTCTAAGACCATCAAGTCCAGCCATTAAACCAACGCCACCATAATGGCCAAACTGTCATGGCCAAAGAGGGGGTTCTGAGCTGGGGCAAACAGGGCTCCTCCCGGATGAGTGGCTCAGTCCAGCCTGTCTGGGTCCTCTTTTCCTGTCTCCCCCTGGCACTACAGCATCACTCCTTTCTCATGAGCTGCTGGCCCTGCTTGGGCTGCAGAGCAAGGCTGGGAGCTGTGCCCACCTTGTCACCTTTCTATGCCACCTGGACAGAGGCCACCACACTGCCTGGACAGGTGGCAAAGGGAGTGCTCTCCACAATGTGCAAAGGTGCAGACGGCTTTTGACTTGGATGTCACCTCTTCCTTCACAATTTCCTGCCTTCCCACTAAAAAAGAAAACCCGAACTAAACTAAATTTAACTGAACTCCAGGAAAAAGAGAAGCTCACAGCAAGGAGGCTTTTCTACCTTGAGGCTTTATGTCTTCAAATGATGACACCAGGCACCGAGTGTGGAAAGGCTTGTTTGGCACTTGCCACATGTTTTGGTTTCTAGCAGCGGAAGATGTGACAGGTATCACCACCAAGATCACAACTCAACGAGCCAGGGATCAGCAGGAAAAACTGGCTCATCCTCCCCGCCTCATGCGGCAGCAGCAGAGGGCACTGATTAAAATCATAGTACAAATTGCTCAAACTTTCCAATGCACGCTTGAAATGGGTATAAACTGGTACCCAGGGTGGGGAAGCTGCCATGTCCATGAGAAACCAACAACGGCTAGATGCCCTTTTTTCTCAAAAAAAAAAAAAAAAGGTTAAAAGATTAAAAGAATAAAAGATCAAGCTGCTAAGAAACTGCTGCAGAGAAAAGCAAGACGAGCAGCAGTGCTGTGCCCCAGCCCAGCACGTGCCCCAGGCGTTGGCCTTGCACCCTGCCTGCACCCTGCCAGACCAGTGCAGCTCACCCTGGCTCTTGCACCAAGTTCTTCAGCACCAAGGAAAATACCCTGGCTCCAACCATGATGCTGCTCCCTGCTCATGCTGGTAAATCCGCTACAGCCCAGTGGGGTGGATAGTACATCTTGGGGTTTGCTGAAGGGGCTATAAAAGGGTCCTTCGATGCTTAAAAAAATATAAATTATCTTTCTGCAAGCTGGAACATGGCAAATTGCATGGGACAGTCCTTTTCTATTTGGCCACCAAAAGATGAAAACAAATTCTAAGAAGCAGAAACAGAAATAAGCAAGGATATAGTTTGTTCTTTAAAACTAAGAAACAGCAACTTCAGCAAGCATGTCACACCACTTCATTGGAGCACAAATGTCCTGTTTTTTCCCCAAGAAGGAGCTGGTGAGTCCCAACAACAGCTGTGACCCAGAGGAGGCCTTGGTCTCCTGAAGCCATCAATGTGGGGTACACAGCTATCACCTGAGCACTCACCTCAAAGGGTTGAGGGTAAGTCCCAAAATGACTTAAAAGCATCTGAGATATTTAAGGAGCACTGAAAATTTGAAAGATGAAAAAGAAAGCTGTGATCAAACACCTCTGACAGAGATGACTAAAGCCCAGTGCTGAATGACCTTGAAGTCCTGGGAGAGCAAAGCTTCCCAAACAAAAGAGGAAACACAAACTACCACAAAAAGATGCTGAGGAAGAGAAGCCCACAGGTTCCAAAAATCCTCCCCCCAACGGTTTAACTGAATTCACATCTGTGGGTCTGACCCAGGCAGAAGGTGAGTGGCTGGGGTGAGAAGAGGAAACAGTTAATAGTGTTTGCAAATAAACACGGAGAGTGTTGAGATCTTTCAGATACTTCTCAGAAATTATGAAGGTCTCCGCAAATGATTTGCATGAGCAGCAACACCCGACCTTGTGGGGACAGGCAGCGTCCTGTGGCTGTGAGTAAGCAGCGGTAAGCAGTGAGTAAGCGGAGGGATGGAAGAGGCACAAAACCGTTCCTTTAGCAAACAGAAACCTGCAGGGCCTGGGCAGGGCAATGGTACCTGTGATGGGAAGGTGCCACATGGGTATGGCATGGGGCCAATGTCACCTTCAGCACGGCAGTGAGGTGCTGCTGCTGCTGGGTAGAGCTGGTACCCAGCCCAGTGGTAATAAGGACTTTCTGATGGTTCATCTCTAGCAAGCGGTGCTGGTAAAGTCTGAGGAAATCAGGAGCTGCTGCTGCTCAGGGTCTCAGCAACCCATCTATGCTCAATATAGGTTGGGGCAGGATCTGGCACCAGTTGGGATATGCCTGTGCATCCCAAGCAAAACTCCAGTAACACTACCCCCTGCCTCTGCGTGCAACCTCATACCTCCTGTACCTGAGGGGCACCTCCAGGCACCACCCCCAGCCCTCTCACAGGTAATGGCCCCTGCCAGCCTCTCATTCCTGGCAGCAGCACACTCCACACCAGCACTGGCTGTGCCTTCACACTGTTTCCATTCGGAGCTGAGTGAGGCACACAGGGACCTTTCTCAGCCGTGTCATCCACCACACGTGGGAAGCACAATCGATCGCAGAGATCGCTGCTTCGAGATAAACTGCAGAGGAAGCAGAATGTCAGCTTCTCAGGAGGGGCTGCAGCACACACAGCCTTCCTTGGGACACACAGCAGCTCTAGGCAGGGAAAAGAGCACAAGGGTGTGACAGGGGGAGGATATTGGGGAAGAAGAATTTTAGGCCTTTCTGGAGGATTTAAGAAGTTCCTGGAGGAAAGGAGCAAGGCTGGGATCTCCTCCCTCAGGGCTGGGATGTGTGGTCCGGATGTAGGAAGGGAGCACAAGGCCTGGCAGTAACCAGCAGGTGAAAATCAGGGGAATTGGCTTTGCCATGGCAATGATTCCAGGCTGCTCTCCTCCACCTGCACCTACTGTTCCTCAGCAGCCAGGCACTCCCAGCAAGGCTCCTGGGGCTGGGACACGGTCACAGCCTCTCTCCAAGTCAAGCCATGGTAGGGCAGATGTGTCTCTGGACACGGGAACCTCTCTGCCCTGCTGGCACCTACAGCCACTCCAGCCCATCAAGCTCTGGGCAAGGCTGCACACAGCTGGTTTGGGGCAGGATGGGGGGCACCAGGGCAGTACCCAGCAAGGCCAGGCCATCTTATGCTACTCTCTCCCCATCAGACCTCACACCACACCCCAGGCAGCAACTTCATCAGACCCATTCTTTACAGCATCACATAATCAATTAGATGGGAAAAGGTCTCTGACATCATCCAAGCCCAGCGTATGACCGAATGCCACTAAAGACCATGGATGGCACTGAGTGACACATCCAGTCTTTCCTTAAACACCTCCAGGGACAGTGACTCCACCACCTCCCTCGGCAATCCATTCCAATGCTTAATCACCCTTTCTGTGAAGAAATTCCTCCTGATGCCCAACCCAAACTCCCCTGGTGCAGCTTAAGACCATGTCCTTTCATCCTATTGCTGGTTGTCTGGGAGGAGGGGTTGACCCCCACCTGGCTACAGCCTCCTTGTAGGGAGTTGTGGAGAGGGATAAAATCCCCCGAGCCTCCTTTTCTCCAGGCTGAGCCCCCCCAGCTCTTTCTCACTGAATTCATGCTCCACACCCTTTCCCAGCTCCGCTGCCCTTCTCTGGACTCACTCCAACATCTCACTATCTTTTACAATAGAATATTCCTACCACTACAGTTATTAAAATAATTTGCAATTCTTACAGCAATTCTTTACCAACTACCTTATTGTAAAAGCTTTTTAATTCCAAAAAAATTGTGGGTTTTTTGTTTGTTTGTTTTTACTTTTTTTTACAAAACAATAACATAGGCTACCCGAACACAAAATACAAAATCCGTTAATGTACAAAACAACGAGCCCTACACCCGCTCCGTGGGCCGGCGCCGTGACGCGGCGGAAGCGGCGGAAGCGGCCGCGGTTGTCCCGGTAACCAACGCCGGGGCCTGCGGGGCCATGGGCGAGCTGGGCCCGGACGAGGGGGCCGGGAACACGTACAGCCTGCGGCCCGGCCTCCAGCACCGGTGAGGCCCCCGAGCGAGGGCGGGATGAGGGAGAGCGCGGTGTGGGGCTTTGGATTGGGGCGGTTTGGCGCTGGGGATGGCGGGGAAGGGGTCCCCGGGAGTTTGGGGATTGGGGGCACTGGGCTCCCAAACCAGCTCTGACACCCGGTCAGGTGGGGGATGCTGCTGGAGGGGCAGCTTCCAGTGGGGCTGGTTTCGCGCCTCTCTGTGGGTGTTTGGCTTTTGGCAGTATCACCATCTCAGCAGGGCTTTTTTCCCCCGTGGCTTTGCATCTCTTATTTTTCTTTAATATGTGAAATCTACATTTTTCCCAGTTGGGGCTGCATATGTATCTATATGTTGTGTAAACTTTGTGGGCTTTCTGTTGCTGTTTGTTTTTTGTTTCTTTTCCTGATAGATTTAAATCGTCCACAGTAAAAGAATGCATCCATGCGATACTGAAGGAGAAGCTGGCCAATGTACAGTACATCCCAGAGGAAATGCCTGAGCTTACAAAGTCTTTATCAGAGACAATAAAAGACAGACTGAAAGGTAAGGAGGTTTGCTAGGGAAGTAATTTCTTATCATGTCCTCTCTCTTTTGACAAAATCCCTCTTTCTTCCTTTATTCTTGAAACTCATTCCTTCCCTATTGACTGGCTCGAGTCTACTGTTATGAAACAATCTGTCCTATATATGTATGTTTTTTGCCTGCAGAACTGGAGACCTAATTCAAGCAGACAAAATCAGTTTTTGTATAGCTGGGCAAGTGTGGAATGTCAGCCTTGGAGGGGCTGCAGGGGGAAAGAAGCTGCATTAGGGAGAAGAAAGAAGTGATGCTTCATTGCTTTTTGCTTCCATAAACAGAACTATTCCTGCTGTTTTTCTGCTGGGAGTTAGGTCAGAGTGGAATAGCAGTGGAGATCAGAACAAGGCTCAGGGGGCTCAGGGAATGGGGAGAGAGGAGTAGTCAGCCAAGGAGGGGTGTGACTACAGCCTTACAGCACTGGAAAAAGATCCTGCTGCACAGGATGTTCTCCAACATTTTTGAGTTTAAGAAGAAAACTGCATGCTCCAGCAGGTGTTTCCTGAGTTCCATGCTAGAACAAGTATATGAATGTTGTGCTGGCATGGACACTTTTTTCTGCCTTCCTCCCGGGGACAGGCTGGTGCTCCACCTGCTGGGCTGGCCTGACGCGGTGGCACAGGCGGGCGGTCACCCTCGGCAGGAGCCGTGGCTTTGTGCTTCTCCCAGAATTACACATCTGCTTTAAAGCCAGCAGCAGCTGTGGTCCCTGCACGGGGTGACGCCGAGCTCATCTGCACAGGGCTTGGCTTCAGTGGTGTGTAACCTGAAGCGAGGCTGGCCGGGTGCGGCCGCGCTATCAGCTGGCATCTCTGATAAGCATTGATGTGGTGGATGTTAACAGGTCCAGCGTGCTGTGTTCAGTCCCCCGGTGGAAACAGTGCTCCAGAGCCTTCCCGGGACACTGCTTTGTTGAAGACAGGCATTAGGATCTGTATTTGATTTTAAACACGCTTGTTCTGATTTGGCTTCTGGAACATTGCCATGACCTGATTGGTTCTGGCCCATGCCCCAGAGGTATTTCTTTACCACTGTAAAACAGCAGCACATCTCTGCAGACACATAACACAGCTATTAGGTGGCCTTCTATCCCACTCAGAAGCAAAGGAAACACCTGTGTGGCAGAAGAATCTCAACAGTACCTTTGCATCAAAACACTATTAAAAGAAGACAATTCTTTTTCCAATTGCATTTTGCCCACCAGCAGCCTTACTTATATTCTTTCCATGTGGTCAGGTACTGAAAGTTGTCAAAGCAGAGTGCTGACATATAGTATGTCTGCTCAGGGATGTCTTGTGCCTTAGATGTATCTTTTGATGGAGGCCAACTACCCTGTTCACATTTCAGCTCCAATAATAGCATGGTGCTCCATACTAGGAAAATGAAGCCTTGCAAGGCAGTCTGTCCACCTGGCTTCTTGCCTAGGCTTGTACAGGACACTTGCTTTGTAGCCAGAAATCTTGTATTTAAAAAAGTTATTTTTAAAAGTTACTGTATTTTTAAAAGTTATTGCTCTCACTATTATTTTTTTTCTCTCTCTCCAGAGGAGGGATTTGACAGGTACAAAATGGTGGTGCAAGTCGTCATTGGAGAGCAGAGAGGAGAAGGAGTGAAGTAAGTTTTGCATATTCTAATTGTATTTCTACCACACTTGTTGGGTTTAGGTGTGTTTTTTTTCTTTGGAAGCTGCTCCCTGCTCCCCTAGCTACAATCTGCATCTCTCTGCAGATGTTAAAGTGTAAATCACTTTCTTTTCTCTTTTAGTGGCAACTTGAGGGCTTAGGTTGTGGCTGATTGAATTAGCCAGTGATAATTTGTTCTGTGGTGGTTCCTAGCAAGCTGAAATGCTGAAAAGCATTTGTGAGGAGTGTTGCAGAAGCATTTTATGTTGTATTCATGATGAATTAGGGTACATACCTCATCTATTTCCAAGACCCCCTGAAGCACAAGAGCTGTGATAACTCGCTTCTGTCTAAAGCCAGAAAGCTTCCATAAGCACTTCGTTTACATCTTTCAATGTTAAACTTCATTTACATTTTTCAATTTCTATAACCCCCCTGCAATACTGTCATGGGAACCAAGCCTGGACTCCCATGTGGGTGGTGAGCACTTGCAGTCAGCTCCAGAAGCATGCAGTCAGACAAAAGAATTCCTCTTGGCTGCACTAGTGGGCTGTAGCTTTCCATTACAAAAGAGAACAGCCCACAGGGTTTATGTGCTTTATCTGCTGGGCTTATCTTTATTATTGTGCCTGGTACTCCAGCAGAAGATAAGTGCAGCAGAGCTGTAGTCAGATCTGCTGCCTCAGTATTCTGGAGGTCAGAGAGGAATATCTGTACCTGCTGTTCAGGCTTTTGTCAGGAGTGTCCATGTGCAGGCAGACTGCTCCAGAAGCACTGTGCCAGGGTGAACAGTTCAATGAGGTTGTCTGATTGGAAATGTGAAGGCCAGCAACCAAGCCTGACAGAGCAACTGGGGAGATCTTCTGGTTTGCAACAGACAGGAGACAAAATTAAAGCACGATCACTAACATCCTTAATGCAAAATACAGGTACCCAGGGTATTCCAGAGGCAGAATGGAATACTGAACTGCAAAAAAAACCCAAAACCAGGATAACCCTGACAGCTAAGGTAACAGAAGGATGAAATTCAGCCTTCTTAGTACAGTCAGTCATACATGTAGGGACTAGAAACAACACACTGTGCCACAAGCAGGAATCCTGCCAGCTGAGACTGACTGGGGCAGGCAGGGAGTGGGACACTTGCAGCAGAGAAAGGGAAGTGTCAGCACCATTGGACAAGGCAGCAGCAAGGTCTCTTCTGTCATATCCTCTTACGGCCTTGTTGCTTGTCCTCAGGGCAAGGCTTGGACTGAAGCAGGTGTAGAAATCCAGCAGGATGATCAGAGGGTATAGATTTGAGAGAACTAGAAGAGGTCATGTTCTAGTAACGTGGCGTCTGCCAAGGAATACGATAGCTCCCTATAAATAAGTTGGGAGCGTGTCCCATGAGGGTGCAGGAGGTGAAGGACAAGAACAAGTAAGCTAAATCAGCCACTCATATGCACAGACCAGAAGTCAGAGATTCTTAAGCACCATAGCAATGAGGTTGCTGCACAGTGGAGGTGTCAGAGTTGATAGCTGATGAGTTTGAAGGTGGAGCTTGAGCCACATACAGAGGGAATTACAGCATGTGGTGAAATTCAGCAGTGGAGAGCTGGGCTTGGGATTCAGGAGAACACTTTCTAATGCCACTGTCTTTAAAGCAAGCTCAGTTTGGTTTTCAAGGGAACTATCCGTGATCACTTAGGTCATTGCACATGAACTCTGGGTAATGTCCCTGCTCTGGCTCCTTTGTCTAGCATGGCTGCACGATGTTTCTGGGACGCTGACACTGACAGCTGTGCTCACGACGTGTTCATGAATGTAAGTACCAGCTGGACTCCCAGGGGAAGTGTAAGGCTACTTGCTGTTGTATGAGAGGCACAGTGACCTTAAATATGGAGCAGAAAAGAAACAACTACTAGAAGGAAGAAAGCAAGACTATTGAAACAGTCTGATTTACATCCTCATTCAGAAAACATACTTAGATATAATATCCAATGTAGTAAAATTTCTCTCCTGAGTAGGCCACACAGTACTGTACGAAAGTCATTGTAGTCACACCATTTTACAGGTTGGGAGAGGAAGCACAAAAGACAAAGTCTTTTCTTACATTCATTGCTGAACTGCAGTCATGGAGCATGACTGAAATTCAGGACTGAGCAGAAGTCAAGGTTTTGCTTCATTATTATTTTATTTTATTTTAAACTGACACCTAGACACCTGTGGGTGTGTGGATGGAGGAAATTTGAGGTGCTTCTGGCATTCAGATGCACTGACCTGGGTTACACCACAAGTGAGATGAATAAGAAACTTAAATAAAAGACAGAAAATTGCAATATATTACCATAAAGGTCTAAATCTTCCCTGAGGTTCACCTGTTCCATTAGGCAAGCGAAGAGCTTGTCTTGACTAACATGGAGCCTTTCTCTGTTTTCCCCAGGACAGCCTGTTTTGTGTGGTAGCTGCATTTGGCTGCTTCTACTACTGAAGGTGGCAAACATTGCACAGAAGGACAGAGGTGGAGGAAAATGCTTTGGGGTATTTTTTATTTAGTGCACAAAAGCGTCATGTTCTTCCTTTAGCACCGAACAAAATAACAGCTCTATGAAGCACATCCTACACCTGTTCTACACACTACAACATTCCTTCTTCCTTGTGGATATCGATACAGCTTTAAGCACAATATTATTATTATGACCTTTATTTAAGCGGCCCCTTGTTTTTTTTATAGTGTGTTGGTTTTGTCCTAAAGGTGTATTGCCAATAGCCACTGTTTCTAAGGCAAACTCAACCTCTGTCTCAAAAGGGTTATATTATTTTTATTTTTATGACATTAATGAGATATTTATAAAAATTAAACATAATAAATCTATGTATTTAATATTTCTTCTCCTGTGGCATTTTCTTCTACTCTACAAGATGCACTAGCCTGGATGGTTTGTCTGCATTTCTCAGGTGAGCATTTTGAGGATTCTTTGTAAATTATCCCATAAAGCTGATCTGATTCTGGTTATCCACATTTGTTCCTGTGATTCCCAAAACAACTGGGCTATGAATCCCAGCTGTGTCACATGTTAATTGATATGAAGACAGAGTATTTAGGACATTAGGTCAGGCCAGCAGCCTGCACACCCCGTGACTGCCAAAACTTCTTGTAGTAACTGCTCCTTGGTTTGGCGCAATTTGGCGCCCATGGATGCTGTGAATGATCACTGCTGCTCACCCTCTTCAGCAGATACTGCAGTGCTTTCTTGTCTTTGCCTCTCTGTAAATTGTTTTGGGATATGAGAGTGGACGTTTGGTGACCAAATTTGTTAGGACTCCAGCCTCAGACAGGCCGCAGTAGATCTTCAAAAGAGTGCTGAAATTTCTCAGCTCCCCAAAAATTAGAGGGGTTGGTTCCTGAGAGAGTGGATGCCACCAGAGTGCATCTTGGATGCCCATCAGAAGATGGGATGAGTTGCTGTGTGGTGATGCCTGTTCTCTCTGTGCTGACAGAGCAAGCACAGCTGAACCATTCCAGTGGCATGAATGGTTTTAGAGTGCTGAAGTGGGGTGAGGTGAACCCCGAGTCCTACCCTCACCAGCTGTTAGAGCAGAACACTCCCCCTCTGTGCAGCTCTTGGAAGTCAGGAAAGTAAAAAATTACAATGCATCGTCTCGAATCCCTCTTTCAGCTGCAACGCTGCTGGTTCTTTATTATATTAGTTTGAAATATTTCACGTATTGGTCTTCCTCTCCTCTTCCTCTGATGGGAAACAGAGGGTGACTTCCCTGATTGCCTTGCAGCTGCTGTAGCTGTCCCCTCTTAAGGAACCTGCAGAGAGATGCGATGGCACCGCTCAGTTTGTGCACAACCCGGGCGTGTGACTTGGGGAACAGCAAAACCCTCCACACAACATTTTCCAGAAGAGGGTGTATATGACCTCAGACTCGCTTTGATGCTTTTATAAAGTCTTGGCTATTAAATCACCTAAATTTTTCACCTTGCGCTTGCTCCATTTTGCAGGGGTTTAATGGCTTCTTCACAGAGGTGTTGTTCAAAGCAGGTGAGCAGGTTTGAGTCTGTGATCGCTCAGCCTCACTACCCTTGGCTGGGGCGTGGGACGGGTAAGGGATGCTATATTCTCCCTGGAGAAAGATCAAGCCACTGCCGAAACGCTGAATCTTGGCGTGGATATGCAGGGCAGCTCCCTGCTTCCAGAATCCCCGGAATTTACTGGATATAGCCATACACTGAACAGACTGAGGGGAGACTTCATCTCAGTATATGGCTTCCTCACGAGGGACAGAGGAGGGGCAGCACTGACCTCTCTCTGTGGCGACTGGTGACAGGACGTGAGGGAATGGCCTGAAGTTGTGTCAGGGGAGGTTTCAGTCGGGTATCAGGAAAAGGTTCTTTATCCAGAGGGTGTTTGGGCACTGGAACAGTCTCCCCAGGGAAGAGGCTACAGCACCAAGCCTGAGCTCAAGCAGCATTTGGACAACGCTCTCAGGCACAAGGTGTGACTCTTGGGGATGGTTCTGTGCAGGGCCAGGAGTTGGACTTGGATGATCCTTGTGGGTTCCTTCCAGCTCGGGATATTCTGTGTTACGAAGGGCCGCGGGCAGGACCGTCGCGAGCCGGAACGGAGGTTCCAGGCGCGGTTTCCCGGGACGCGGCTTCCCCGTGACGGGCCGGTCCCTTCCCGTGGTTCCGGGCGGACGCAGCGGCTCCGCCCGCGCCCCGTTGGCGTCGGCGGGAGCGGGGCGGGGCCGGGAGCGTCNGGGCGGTGTCGGCCGGCGGAGCTCTGGTAGGACAGCGTCCGGCGGGAGCGGGGGCTGTCACTGAGGGGGCTGCGGGTGCAGGGGACCGGGACCGGAGCGGTGCCTGTCACGGGGCCGGAGGCTGCTGAGTGGGTTTGGGTTGGCGGCACATGAGGGCACCGCACGCTCCCCCTGCGGAGCCGGTCAGGGGTCCCTCCCCGAGCCCCTCTCCCAGCGCGGGGGCCGTGGCACAGGCGGCGGGCTCCGGGAGGTGCTGGCCGGGCGGACGCGGGGCACTGGCTTTGGGCAGGAGGGCAGTGTCCCCTGGGGTGGTCGTGCTGCGCGGCGTCCCCTTTGTGGGGGCTCGGGCAGGGACCGGGGCTCGGGCGTGATCCTGCGGGATGGCAGGACTGGCACCTGAGAGGAGGCAGCGGCAGATCAGTGGTAAACTTTTGTAGTGCACCCTCAGGCTTTGGAGCGCTGGGGCTCCGGGGGACATCCCCCCACCCAGGGGACACAGTCAAGGCCTAGGGAGGACAAGGAGGAGGTGGCCCTGGCTGCGGCGAAGGAAGGTGTGACCCAGCTGCTGCGCAGGCACACGTCCTCTCTAACCCGCTTTTTGTGTCCACCGAAGTCCTGGCTGCGCTGATTAATAGCTCTGTAATTGGACTTAAAGTCCTGAGGAATTCTGAGAGCTGCGATGCTCCTCATCTCGCTGTGGAGGGAGGTGCAGGATGCTGCAGGTGGCCTTCCCTCTGTCCTCACCTTGTGCTGCTGCAGCGCTGGGACCCTGGCAGAGGTCAGGGTGGTCAGAAACAGGTACTGGTGGGTTTCCATCCATAGGACTCCTGGGCCTTAGGACAGCCACTGTATTTGCTTTTGAAGTTCAGATGACAAATACCTGTGCTTTATTTACAGAAGGAATTTGCTGTATATACAGTATTATTAAAATTTGTTCTTTGGAAGTCTCTCACTGCAGAGTCTGGGTTGTAACTGTCTTCAAATCACTGTACAAAGAGCCACAAATAATACTGCTGCAGTAAGAAATTGGTGTGTAAACCTACTAAAGGAGGTTTACACCTCAAGCCTCAGAAGGCTCTGTTGCTAAGCCTTAAAAACAAAACACAGGGCAGAAGTCAGGTCAGAATGACCATTCTTGTACTTTATTGTCCCTGACAATATCTTTCCTGGTATTCTGCATAAGCCCTGTTTCTGCTGCTTCACTCACCCATCAGAGACTATTGCATGTCGGGACACTCAGTGCCTTGTGGTTGTGGTGTACCCGGAAAGTCAGTGAGTTCACAGAGAAGGTCTTGACAGTGGTTTCTCTTTTTTATGTGTTTATTATGTGGCAATGCTACCTAGGTGATCACACTGGACTGTTTTCAGTTGTGATGGTGTTAGAATTATCTTAAGCCATTTGGGACTTTGTTGGTGAGAAGCAGCATCTTTCCATCGATTGCAGATCACAGGCAACAGAGCTTCTGCTTGCTCAGGCTCTGCTTGAGAAAATGTTACCAGCCTGCCTGGACCAGTGGGGGATGCAAGGCCTGGGGAGGTTTTAGCAGGTGTAGCAAAGGTCTGGATGCTGTTGGACCAATGTGCGGCACTGGCTGAACCGGAATCGCTTTCATATGTCCGTGTGGCTTTTAACACACTGCAGGATAGCTGCTCCTGTTGATCCAAAGTAGCTGAAGCAGCTTGTGTTTTACATATAGGCAGGACTGTGCTAGATCCTGCAGTAACCTTTATAAGGGCTCGAGGGCTTAGACCATCCAGGTGGAGCAGATGCTGTCTGTGGGGAGCGTCGCAGTCTGTCTGGAGGTGAGCAGCCTGGGTGGCAGCCAGCAGCACTCCTGTTTCCAGGCAGATGCTCCGAGTCTGGAGACTGGGACAGACCTGGGCCTGGCAAACCTGGGCTGAGCATGAAGTTGCCTTGGAGATTGGGTAAGTTTTTTAAGCACTGATGGAAGAGAGATCCATGATGAGTCTTTTGTCATCAACCTCTTCCAGGTCTTTCTGTCTCCAGCTGATCTCCACAGGGATACACACCAGTAAGGTTAATTGGAAACTGGGGATTGCAGGTGAGGGAGAACAAGGGAAAAAGGATTCTCTTTGCCCTATGACTGAGGAATGCAGGGTCGCTTTGGTACTTTATAGCCTGGCAAGGGACTTATCTGAAGTGACAGGACTTCCTGTTCCCTGAGGCTCTCACTTACATGCTGTCCATGTGTCAAGGCAATTCTCTGCAGACAGCTGGCAGAGTGCAAAGTTTAGTAGTATTGCCTGCAGATGAGTCAGCAGAAGAGAAATAGCTTGTTCCTGTAAAGTGCAATGATCTTGTAGGCAAAGCAGCACATGACAGTCACATCTGACTCTGCCAACGCCTCCCAAGTTCAGAGGGACGACAGGACAGCCTTGGAGCAGGCGGTGTCACTCAGGGAGCTGTGGGTGTCCCAGGGCCTGGCTGGTCCAGCTGCCAGTCTTGTGCTGACTCAGGCCCCTGGTGGGAATTGCAGCAGCCTTAAGCTGGAGCATTTACTGAGTTGTTGCAGTCACCTCTTTTTCAGTTTAAGCAGCAGCGTTTATTTTGCTTCGACAGGTAAATCTGCAAGTGAAAAGTAGCAGAAGTGGCAGAAGAAATCCTGCTACTGATGTAGCTTTGCAGATAATGACTTATGTCATCAGTGTGCTTAGGGTACAGAAAGATCTGACCTGCTTCTCTGCTGTAGTGTGACACTGGAGTTCTCCGACACTGTCAATGCTAAAAAACATCAGTGCTGTCCATGAAGATGCAGACAGTGGGATAAGGCTTTGGCTGAGCAAGATTTGCCATGCCTGTTCTGACCTTTTTCACTTGCCAGAGGTGAAATACCCTTGGTATTGTAGCTAAATTCCAGCTCTGATAATGGTGTAGTTAACTTACACTAAGGGAGAAGTTTTAAATTCCTTCCCTGCCTATATATTTTTTTCCTTTCTGGTAATCAGTGCTTGTCCTTTTTCTCCTCCCAGAAGTGGCTGCGTTTAGGTGGGATTCAGTGATTCCCTGACAGGGAAGGTAACTCTTTTCTTGTGTGGCAGTCGACTGCTCCTCGCAGAGCCTGTGCAGGTCTGTTTCTCGGTGAGGTGATGCAAGGGCTCTCCTTTGATACAGTATGGACCAAAGAAATTAGTTTAAGAAGCAAAGCCCTGAGTGTTTTACAAAGTGGTGCAGAGACTGATTTTGCCCAGGGCTTTTCCAAATGGGGCACTTCCAGCTTTGCTCCTTGCGAGCAGTTTCTCATATTCAGCTATGGACTCAATAATGCAGGAGTATGACACCTTAAAATAGAACAATGTTAATATTTTACAGCAAGGCTCTTTCTTCTGGTTGTGCTTGGTTACTATCTTGGAGCGTTCAGAGTGAGCTTTGAGAGTTATCTTCTCTTTCCTCTTCTCCATCTGCTGCAAATGTAATTAATTTTAGAACAGGCAGTGTTTTATGCATTTGGGGAAGCAAAGCCATGTCCACATGTGTTTAGCTCATCTATAGATGCTGGATCCCACTGTTGGCAAGTGTTTGTTTGGGATACTATTTTAGTCACTTGGGTCAAAATGAAACATCCTAACGTTAGTAGCTTTATTGCAGTAAAGTATGCTGTATTTTTGTAAACAATGTGTTCTCAGATTTTTATGAAGACAAGTTTGGTGATGGGAGGACTTCCCAAAATGCACTACCCACAGGACAGAGGTTTTAAAGTTCTGAAGTGTGGGGAAATTATTATTTAATTTCTGCATTAATTTGAGTAATTAACTGAGCTGTGTCACTCATGAGGTGCTCAGGCCAGCTTTCAGGACACTGCAGAGACTTCTTCAGCAACATCTAACCCGTAAAATTAGAGCAGATAGAGCCTATTTAGACCATCCTTGAAGCAAGTTTCTTTCTTGGTACATCGGGTAGAGCTGCTGCTGCTGCTGTGTGGCTGGTGCTGTCTCACCACTGCTGCTGATTTAATGCAAGGCAAATAATAGAATCTCTAAAGTTGAAATCCATTTGTTTAAGTTGTTGTTTGCCATCGTTTTACTGCGCAGACCCTGGGAAATGAAAAAGTTAGTTAGGGTGGAGGAGAGCGGATGGTTGGGTGTGGGAGGAGCTGGAACAGGCTGTTGGAGTTTTCTGCTGGGCTGGGACAGTCTTAGCCTATGCTGTAATTTCCAGTTCTTTGGCTGGCTGGGAGCTCTGCACCCAGCAGCAAGGCGCTGCTGATCATTCAGCAGAGACTGTATTTGTGTGCAGAGAAGTCTGGTTCCTCTGATGGGCCAAGCTGATGTGGGAAGAGCTTCACCTGGTTGTGTGTGGGGCTGCTATGTCTGTACTTCAGTGCCAAAGCCTCTGCTTTTGATGTTTTGCTGGGCAGTGGTTCAGAATGTCTGCATTCAGCACATTAACAGACCTTTTAATTCTCTCCAAAGGGAAGGAAAGCAAGTGGTCAGAGACCAACAGTGAAATTATTTATTAGACGAATTAGCAAGCAAATCAGCTGCTGTCTCCCACACTGTTACCATGAATTCTGGGGTTACTTGAACCAGAGACAGATGTTTGCTGCTTTTTGTGAACTGGATGGTTTCTGCTAGGACCATGGTGGTAAATAACTGATACAGAGTGTGATTGCAAGATGACACCTTGCAAAATGTAAGAATGACTTGTGTCGTACCCTGTGTTTTCACAGAGGCACTCTGGAAGCTGATGCATTTATAGCACGGATCTTGCCTGAAAGTTAAATGTTTGCTTAAGTGTTTGAACACTTGGAGCTTAGGGTTGCAAACTCTTTTTGCCTGAGGTTGCTTTAGCACCCTCGCTTATGTTTGTTCTTAGGAAATAGTAAATCAATTACTGGAATGGGGGAAACTCGGCAGACTTGACTCACAGGCTTTATGGAGTGAGTGCTGGATGGGTCATGCAGTTCTGGAATGTCCTTGTGGCTGCTCTTCACTGTCACTTTTATCTTCTCCACAATATTTTTTTGGCTCCCTGCTGACCCTCTCTTTTCCTGTTCTTAGTGCATTGTGGTAGGTCTAGCAGAGCAGCCAGGGAGGGATACTTTATATGTGCCCTTAATCAGTTCAGCTGTGTCTGGCCCTAGTAGTGTCCACACGGTATCATCATGCTGATGCTCAGTGGGGAGGAAGAGATACTTGCATGTTGTTAAACTGCGTTTGAGTTGTTACTTTGGAACATGCCTTAACCTCGAGTCATTTGTGCTTGAGTAAGTCCCATCACTAAATCTGCTACTTAACAGCTCTTTCACAAAGCACACCCTTCTTGGCTGCCAAACAGCAGAGCTTTGCCAGTGGCCCTTAGTGAGGACAGTCCCAGCTCCTCCCCAGCAGAACACTCAGCAGAGCCTCTCTGCTGGGGAAAAAGGTGGTATTCAAAGGGCCATCTGCCCTTTGTCATACCTTGCACTTGCCCCACCTAACACATTCCAGCACACCCTCTGCATGTGGGTGGGGAGACGTTTTAAATTCCACACCACTCTTATTATTGAGTGGGAGTGGAGGCACGCAAGGAGCGCTCCTGGGCGGAGGGGTCGCGCTGCTCCCGGGAACAGAAGGCCAGAAGTGCCCTTTGCTGCGCTGGAGGGGTGCACACTTCAAGTCATCAAGAGAGATAATGCTGCTCTTTAGCACCCATTCTAGCACTCCCGCAGCTGAAAAGGGAACATTTGCTGCCATGCCTTCCTATAAATCCCTATTTTTCCTTCAGCTGTGTGAAGCTGGAGTTACTACTCCAGGCCCTTTTTGAAAGGTACAGTGACTCCAGCTCAGAAGCACAGATAACTTCCCCACACACAGCTGTCAGAATTTCTGTCCCGAATTGGTGGTACGTCTGTCTGTTCTTCACAGAAGCAGTTCAGCTGAACCACTACAAACTGTAACCTGGTACACAAAGTGCCAGGAGTAAGTGTGGCCTAATGTGGTGTCAGCAGCTGCTTCACCATCTGCTGAGTCACCACTGTCGTGGGGACAGGGAACACGAGGGGAGCATGGTGGCAGCCATCCCAAGGTGGGCTATCCCCACTGGGGAGCTGCAGCTTAGTCTTACACAAACAACAAAGCAAATAGCAAGCCAGCTACTCATTTAAGTTATGACCTGTTCCCTCACCTTTATCCTTCTGCTTAGACCTGCTCCTTCTTTTCTTCAGGATAGTACAGGAATGCAGCTCACCCACCAGCTGCCCTGGGGTGTGTAAAGGGTAAAGAGTCCAGAATGAGAGCTGGAGGAGGGCTGAGTGTGGACTGGGCATGCCATAATCCTTAGGTTGCCTTTCAGATGCGAAAATAGCATAATTATCCTCATAGTAATGATTTATAATTTGCATTGCAACTCTTGTTTCAGTTTCTCTCCAGCCAGCTGACTGCTGCACGCTTCTCTCTGCAGAACAGCTCTGAGCTGCACTAAATGATTCAGTATTCCCACCAGGCACTGTTTGTCAAGCCTTGGCAGCTGATGCCAAATACAACTGGCTAAGCCCCTTGTGAGGTGGCTGTGTCTTTGCACTGACCTTCTGTACACTGTGCCTGCTGTTGACTGATTCTGCTTTGGAAGAACTGAGAAATATCTCTCTTTTTTTTTTTTTTTTTTTTCCCCTCTCCTTCATTTTGTTCCAGTTCTTACTGGACGTGCTTGGCAAGATGGAGCCGCCAACCTCCTCCAGGCTGAATTCCCGAAAGAGAAGAAAAGATGGATCTGGCCCTAATGGGGCGACAGAGCTGGATGGAATCCCTCCCAAAATGTCCCGGCGCTCACTCGTAAGTAAGGAGAGATAGGAGTTTTGGGAGCCTGTGAGATGAGGACATTGAGCTGTAGCAGCAGAAAGATGCATGTGGTGGTTTGTCTGTGGACACAGAAAACAAGGAGGCGAGGGGGGAGCAGGGAGAAGAAGCAAATGACAGTTGCTCTCCTTCTTGCAAATCCAGTTTGGAATCTTCCTTTGTTCACACTAATAACATACTTACAACGTGGGCTTAAATTAGGTCTGAGGCAAGCATTGCTAAGCTGCTTTCGTGGTGTGTCCGGCTTGTCACTTAAGCTGAGCCAAACAGGCATGCATTTAGATATCCATGGAGGAGTAGCAGGCATTTCTCACAGGTGGGTTTTAAGTGACCCAGTGGGAGGGAGAAATACTGTAAAGAAGCACATAACAAGTCATGGAACTGCAGGAGGGTCTGCAGCCTGTAAGCCCCTGCAGAACTAATCTGTTGAATCCACGCTCTGAAGCACTGGGAAGATCACTTTTCATGTGATTCTCTTGATCTGGAGAGAGACTGCATTTGTGTTGCTGGTACTTTGGGAGTGTATAGAAAAAAAAGCCAACAACCATCCTTAAGGATTTCTTTTCTAGATGGACCTTGGGACAGCTTTAACAAGCTAAAGTCAGTGGAATTTTTTCCAGAGGGGGTCTGGTCCAGTTAATGCTACTGTAAAGGACTGACTTTAATTTGTCCTTGCCACAATATTGTGACAATTGGCTTTTTATAGTTCCTCTCTGCCCTCTTCCTAGAGCTGTCCCGGGCATCACGTGTGCTCTAGTTGTTCTTTCCTTATCTCTGTCAAAAGCCAGCTGCCATCCCTGCCACGTCACACCAGGGTCATGGTCCTTGGCAAAATATGGTGATGTGTTGCAGCTTTGCTCCTCAGTGCCAACGTCTTGCTCTTCAGGAGGGCTTCAGCCCTGTCCCAGAGCATTGACAGGTGGCAAGGAAGTAAGAGCAGTGCCAGCAAGGAGAACTGGAGAGGCAAGCATTGGGAGTGGAGGCTTGAGCTGTTGTGTACTTTATCCCACAGAACCTTTGTGTCCTTGACTGTTATCAAAACCCACCTTGTCCCTCTTAAAGACGCCAGGTATTTCAGTAAAGAAAGAGAAGTGGGCAGGTTCTTTATTATTCCATAGGAGTCACTTGCTCTTCAAGTTGGTGTCTGTCCTGTGTTAGAAATAAAGCATCTACAAACAGCACAAGACAAGTAGTATCTAGCCACTTTCTAAGCTTCCTGCCTGGTTTTTAGCCACAGGGCAAACAGATCTGATGAAAGATTTATTTTTTATTTCCTTTTGCAAAAGTTTTATTTATTATAGCAAGAGTAATAGTGTTGCCTAACTGTGAGATTACCTTGAAGCCCTTACCACTCCCAACTAAGCAGCTGGCTGGCAGAATGTTCCCCTGAAGCAGCAGAGCTCAGCAGCAGATGGTGGTAAAAACCTGCTGACACATAAGCCTGTTGTATTGTGCACATCAGGTCGAGTTCTGACCCTCACTGGCCCTGCAGGGGAAGGGCAAGAATCTGGCAGGACCTTTTGAGGACATTTTTCTCTGTTCCTCTGATAATTTTTATAGGGCTTTTTTGTGCATTTGTTCCTAACTTCATATCAGGTATGTGCCAACTAAGCTGCAAAGAATCTGGTTTTATATGGAAGTCCTAAACTTAATGGCAGTGATGAAAGGAGAGACCTGCAGGCCTTACCTGACAGTAAGGATCCTGGTAGATGAGGTGCTGTGTGAAATGTGGAGCCTCAGTAAGTTACAGGAGATGTTCAGCAGTTGCAGTTTGCTTAAATCTCGTGGTCAGTGGTTGATTTCCTATACACTTCACTATAAGCACTCTAATAAGGAATGGCATTGGCCATAATAGCAGTGGTTTTTCTGGTTGCAGTAGTGCTGGACGCTGTGGCAAGATTCTGCAGTGGGACAGGAAGCCAGAGAGGAAACTGCTGATAAGCCTTGTGCAGCTTGAAGGTACTATTGTAGTGATTTGCAAGCCTGTTTCCCAGTGTTCTGACTCAGG
This sequence comes from Climacteris rufus, assembly GCA_013398175.1. NCBI lineage: Eukaryota > Metazoa > Chordata > Aves > Passeriformes > Climacteridae > Climacteris > Climacteris rufus. Next base: position 173,942 of record VZRZ01006589.1, read on the forward strand.
AAAAAAATGTCCATGGCTGCCCTACACCTTCCAGCTAAAAGGAAATTGAGCTGTTTGTTTTGTTGTGGGAAGGGCAGATGTTTTGTTTCCTTTCAGAACAGACCAGAAATAATGCCTGGACTTTAGCTGTTGATTAAATGTAGTGCTGTGGTCAAGCTAGCAGGCTAGAGGCGTTTTCTTGCAGCAGTTGGAGTAATTCTGCCACAGATCAAAGTCAGTCTCTCACTGTGTATGGCTCAGAAATGGTGATAACATGCACATTCCCCAGGAACTACTGCTGCTGTTGGTATTGCTCCTCTGCTCATTCATGTGCTCAAATTGAGGAGCTGTTCCAGTTTGTATATCACAGCACAACACTCGGGCAGAGCAGACTGATGGTCTTGCCAGGGTGGGCTCAGCTGGAGCTGTGACAGTGAGGTTTGAAGCTTGGCTCATGCTGCTGTGAACTGCTGTTTGTCAAAAGTCTGGGTTTAGCAGCTGCAGATCTGAGACTCCAGTTTTTTGGGTCCAGTGTAACTTCCAAACTCCTCTTTTCTCCCTCTCTCTTCCTCTCTAAACTCAGGGTAATCACCCTGCAAGGCTGTTTTGAGGTTTTACACTAATTAGTCTTTTAGTACATGTGTCTGAATTGTGCAGAGGCACAGTGAGTCACTCAGTGACTATAATACTGTGGTGGCAGTGCTGCCACTATGAACTGCCCTCACTTTTGCACTCTCACAGCAAAACTTCCCTGGCTGTTTAGGGACTGAAGGAACCGGCTCCGTTTTCAGATGAAGTGGAGATTGACTACAGCAAGCCATACATCAGAGTGACCTATGAGGAAGCGATGAGAGGGACACCCTGTAAGTAAAAACACACCCTGGAAGGGGATTGTATAAATATTGGGTTTGGGAGGGGGTGGGCGTGATTGGTTCCGTCTCAGAGATATCAGTCTTGTGTGTTGGACCAGGTTTACAGCCAATGACTTTGTGAATGCCTTGGAGATTGGATGACCGTTCCCATGTGAAATTGGGCCTGTCAATACACCTGAAATTCACGCTTGTATGTGTGAGGAGCTGTACCTTCTCCATTAAGATTAATTGAAGCAAATAGATTTTTTTTTCCTGTGCCACTGACAGCTATAGAGCTCCACGTTTTCTGTACTACTTTGAGGTAGCTAAAAGTTAAGCACTTTAAAAGTCATCTTTTCTAAAACTTGAAATGGGCAAGTAAAACCTATATATATCTTTGTTCAGAATGTCTCATTCTAGCCTGGATTTGAATTAAAGTCAGTTTATTAAACACTATAGGCCAGCCCCACAACGAGAATGTGTCCTTTTATTCTCTAAACTGGGCTAGGAGAAACACTGTTCTCTTTGCAAGTCCAAAGGGGAGGCACAGGCACAACTGACTCCTGAAGGATGACTGCCCTCTCCTGCCAAACAGAGTCTGGAGGCAGTGCTGTCTTACTTGGCCTCTCTGTTGTGGCTACAGAGACAACAAAAATTCCGCACTTCTACCTACCTGACTGCTGCTGAGACATGAGCCAGCTCAGACTGAGACCTGGCTGTGGTTTCCTGACAGAGGTTCTGAAAATCCAGTGTATTTCACAGTCCGCATTGATTTCCCAGCTCAAAATCTCCAGAGTCTGCACAAAGGTCTTTGATTTTAACAGTGGTGGCTCTCCTCCCTGCCAGGACTAAAATACAGTGCACATTTCCTTGTTACTCTTCATGTCTGTGCTCGGGAACTGTAGCTGCTGCAGGTACAGAGGAGAGGGACAGATGTCCCAGCCAATTTCCAGAATGTGATTGTACATTCATAAAGGTCTGCCAGGACCAGCCCTCTTCTGGCATACAGAAAGCTTTTGCAATCGCAGCTCTCCAGATCCTTGGCTCTTCAGATCTCCTGGCATCTTCAGACCGAGGTCTTAGAACCACTAAAAAGTGGTTGTAAAAGGCTGTCCTCAAACTGACTTCTCTGCTTAGCTTGAACTTAACCATGACCTTTGCATCAACTCCTGTTTTTGCTGCCTCCCAAGCTCTGTTTTTGAGTACCTCCAGGGCCCTGCCCAGACCTATGGGGTCTCAGCTCCCTGCTGGGTCTTCCCTCTGCCCTGTCTTCACTGCAGCTTTGATGTGCCTCTTCTCACAGCATTCCTCTGAGTCTGCCTGAACTGGGCTAGAGAGCAGCAGGCTGTTCTCACGTGTGCCACATACAAAGACTGTGTTGCTTTTGGTTATCAGCAGCAAGAGCACTGCAGTCCTGTGTGGTCTCAAGACCAGAAGCCTTCCACTATTATATGGCAGTGCTAGACTATCTCACTTTACCTCTGTGCTGACCTCAAAGAGCTGAGTTACAATTTCACCTGACAGAGATGGCCTAAGAAAAGCTTTGTTCCTCCTTATTTGCACTACTATTATTATTGTCTATGGATTTAACTGATAACGCCAGTGGTTCAGCAGAACTGTGGCTGTTTTCTTTGAGCAGCCCAGCTGTGTTTTTGGATAGAGGGATACATTGCATGGGTCTGGGGGAGACATTGATGCTGTCCCTCAACTGGACTGGTAGCTGTGGCAGCAGGCTGCAGAGCGGGATGCTGTAAAGGTCCTGAGAGGCCATCCTGGCAGGCAGGAGGAAATTGGGGCCAGATCCCGTCTGGGAGCCCACTGCTGAGCAGAAAGTTAATTCTGCATTTGGATTTCCACAGAACTGAAATGTTCAGGTTTGCTTTCCCCTTGGTCTCCCTTCACCTTGTTTGTGTGATACAGAGTAGGCTTTCAGTCTGTCTTTGAATGTGGGTGTATTTCAGCTCTGTGCTCTGCTGCATTTGTTTCCACATGGGTGGGCAGAGAGCCAGGCATGGCTCTTCACAAATCTGTCCTGGCAATGGCACTGCATTCTGTAACACCTCCATGACTTTCAGAAAGTCCTCAAGCATGAGTAGGAGCAGCAGCTGCTTCTCCAGGGAGGCATATTGACAGCTGTCTCTCTGTCCCTTTGGCACAGTGGATCGCCCTGTGAGAGTCTATGCCGATGGAATATTTGACTTGTTTCACTCTGGACATGCCCGGGCCTTGATGCAAGCAAAGAACCTCTTCCCAAACACATACCTCATTGTTGGAGGTAAGGAGTGACCTTGTTGACTTTGGCTGTTGCAGGAGTACAGTTTAGCTCTGTCTGGTTGTGCATAGAGGGGTTTTATCTTTGTGACCTCAGTGCCTCTCACTGCAGTTGTCCTAAGTGTTGCTGGAGCCATATGGCAAATTTTTGAGGGTTTGCTATATCTGCAGAAAGAGATCCTGTACCATATGGGTGCTTGATCACACTTGTTCTAATTTGACCCCTCTATTTTCTGAGTTACAGGTGAGTTGCACATCTGAGTATCAAAATACAATAGGGATAGTTGAGCATTTGACTCTTGAATGAGACTTGAATGAGCTAAAGAATGACCAACAGTCCCTCCATGGCTGCTTGAGCTTTCTGTCACCTGTATTGCCCTGCAGGTCACTCCCCAGCTCCAGTTCCCTGCTGAGGGTTGCTTAATGCCAAACAGATCCTGCTAGGAGCATGGAGATCTCAGATCTCTTGGGCATGTGCCTGGACACATGGAGGCCCCGTTTCTCCAAATAGAAGTTCCCCATTTTGTCTGTTAGGTCATAAGTCTTTAGATAATGCCAGGAATATCCTGCTGAGTGCCTGAGGGGATCTAGCAGAGGTGTTTCAGCCAAAGAATGTAACAGAAAAAAAGATACCCATCTTCTGGCTGCTACAGTACATGGGCCTCTGTCCAGGCAGTGCCTCTGTGCTCACACCTCCACCCACATTAAAGTCACACCAGGCTGTGCATGTTGTCTGTCAGGAGCTGACCCCTGGTCAGGCTGCATAATTACACTGAAGTATGAGAACTGAAAATACCTTTAAGTAGTTTTCTCAACTCCCAATGTCTTCCTAAAGCAAAATTAAATTCTGGTCCTGCCATAGAACAATTATAACGTACTTGGGTGGCTTCTTTCCTTATCACAGTTTCACTCACTTCTGAGGGCATTTTTATAGTGGTACATCTGCACTTCTTGTGTGCTACAGTAGTGTCTGGAAGGGAAAGGGAGGGAGGAGAGCTGAAACAGTTGCTCTAACCTATAAACTGTCCTGAGCTTAGAAGTCTTAAAGGCTGAAAGACGTCCCCATGTACATAAGCACTGTACAACAAACAGGAAAATAACTTCAGGTCAAACTATTAACAGTAGTAAGGAGACTAACCATGGTCTCTGCCTCTGGGAGACTGGTGAGGAGGTGGAGGGCAATGAACTTCTCCCCTTGCAGCAGGGCTGAGACAAGAGGCCACAGCCCAAGAGAACATTAGCTCCAAGCAGGGAACAGTCTCACCTCCTCTTTATCATCTGTTTGTCTAGAACATAAATACATCCAATACCAGTGAGACTGGTAATGCCTTGTTTACTTTTGAGTCTGATAATCAAATAGAACTCCTTCCTCAGTATCTGTCATTGCAGATTATGAAGAGTTGGTAGTTTGCTTTCTCATAGAACATAATAATTAAGCTAACTTGATTTCCTGTGAAATCCCCCTTTGTTTTAACATAACTTTCCAAGAACTAGACTGTGGTATGGCATTTTATGAAGTCAGAATTTTAGGCCGTGAGTTTTTTCATATTCCAAGTCTGAGAGATCCATTGCTTTAAAAGCAGATTCCTGCCCAGCAGGCCCCCAGGTGCCATTTTCTATAGGAGAGTTGTCTTCTGTGTTGGCTGGTTTTCTTGCCAGGTGTTGTAAGCTCTAGAGACCTTAAAGGCTTGGGATGTGGGTTCCCAGCTTGAAATGCGTCCCCAGCAGAAATTCCCCAAACAGCCTGCCTAAATTGCTCAGGAGTTTAGTGCCCTATACCACTCCCTGTTCCTGATGCTTTGTGGCTGGAAGAGCTGGGTTTGGAAGTGCCGGTGCCAGCTTCTGTCAGCTGCTGCATTGCCTGGTTCAGCAGGGGTGTGGGCAAGGTCCTTTTGCTGTAAAGCATTGGGGTAAGAACCTCAGACTCAGTGTTTTCTGCCTGTGTCTCCAGTCTGCAGTGATGAGCTGACCCACAACTTCAAGGGTTTCACGGTGATGAATGAGAACGAGCGCTACGACGCGGTGCAGCACTGTCGCTACGTGGATGAGGTGGTGAGAAATGCACCGTGGACGCTCACGCCTGAGTTCCTGGCAGAGCACAGGGTAATTTCTGACATCTGATCTGTTTGGAATTTTGATTAGCCTCTCTCTGTTTACAGCAAGAATTCATCCTTGGGGCTGACCTCAGCCTGAGCAAGCTGTTTCTTTGGAAACTCCTTAAATATAGAATGAACTGGGTTATGGGAATCGAGGGGCTTTCTTGGGAGTCCAGAAGCATTTGCTGAGCTGGCAGGTAATGTTAAAAAAAGGTAGAGGTTGTGACATGGTGGAAAAGCCTGAGAGGGTTCCTGCTGTTTCAGGAGAAGTTGGTGCTGGTTACAGATTGGTGTGAAATGCAGTAGGGAGAGGATAACATGGGTTGGGAGTAATTTCTGGAGGGTGTCTGGTCTAACTCCCTGCTTACAGCATGAGCAGCTTAGATATACATCAGCTTCCCTGCAGCAGGAGACCAGACAAGTTGTCTTGAAAGTCTTTTATCAGATGGTGAGATAAAGTGAAAGGAATCTCTTAACATCTGTTGAACAGCTTTGGGAAGTGAAGGAGTCTCCAGGGGATCTTGCTTAGTTTACCCTTGTTGCCATTAAAAGCCATTTCTCAGTGGGGCTTAAAACAGCTGTGTCCTTATTTCCAGCCTTTTCTTTCCTCTATGGCATGTGCTTACAATTTACAGGCAATTGCCAGAGAGAAGTTGGGACTGCTCTGTGTTGTGTTGTAAGAGGAAAATGTCTTGCTGTTCCCTGTCGCACCCCTGTGTGGAGGTGTTGAGCTGAAGGTTACCATCCTTTGACAGCAGCAGGAGACCTGCACATTCCAGATAAAATGCTGACTTGCTTTTTTAATTTTCAGATTGACTTTGTTGCACACGATGATATCCCCTACTCTTCTGCTGGCAGTGATGATGTCTATAAGCATATAAAAGAAGCAGGTGGGTCCCAGTCAGATTCTCCAGGGCGTCCTGTCACAGACCTGCTGTAGCTTCTCCTGTGCCTCTATAATGCAAGATTATGCCTGGGGAATTGGCAGTGCCCCTCTGGGAACAGGGTCTGCCCAGGAGGCTCTGGGGCCAGGAAGAAGCAGCTTTGGGCCCTCTTTCTTAGCACTAGGACTGTTCCATGGCCCAGCCCAAGCATGGCCCAGCATGAGTTCCTGATTTCAATCCAGTTATTCTGATTGAATTAACAGCCACCTCTTGATACAGTTTGGCTTAGAGATTATCACAAATGGGGAATCTTATGAACTTAGCAGAGGGGCACCTCTAGCTGTTTGCTGTAAAATGCATTGGGGGTGCAGCTTTTTTGTATCTATCCAAGCTCAGCCATCAGAATGTGTTATATTTCCAACTACTAAATTGTAAGACCCCTTGTCCCCACACTATTCTGTATGCAGTGGATTATAGCCAATAATATTTAAAGCAGCTAAAGTGAAGAGCTTTCCATTAGAATACCTGGTATTTTGACAGGGTTTTGACATGTTTTGGTCTTACTTAGGGCTTCCTTATAGTCCCAGAAAGGAGGACTCTGCTATTGTACATTGAAGAACAAAGGTGTGAGAACAGACAGGAAATGAGCTCTTGACAGGAGAGATTGGTTCCTAATAGAAGTGGCAGCAGCTTTTTGCCATGTGTCTTGCTCCAGCTGTCCTGGGTCCTGTTCCCCAACTTTAGGCATGTTTGCACCGACGCAGAGGACGGAGGGGATCTCCACGTCCGACATCATCACGCGCATCGTGCGGGACTACGACGTCTACGCCAGACGGAACCTGCAGCGGGGCTACACGGCCAAGGAGCTCAACGTCAGCTTCATAAACGTGAGTTGGAGTGGGTCTCACCACACACTGCCTGAGCCAGAACCCTGCAAAGGGTGAAGAGAGTCTTGCCTGGTGATAGCACAGCCCTGCCATAGGCTGCTAAAAGGCCCGTCTGCAGAGCTGAGCATCTGCAACAAACCAATGTCCTTGGAGTAGAAATTAGACTTCCTCCACCCCTGCAGTCGCCTCAGGGACCCACCCAGAGGAACTGTGAGTTTGCTAATACTGCTCCATTGTCAGAGATGTCTTGGTGATGTCTTACCTGTTGAAAGAGCTGGAGAGAGGGTCTGTGGCAAAATGTGTATGTTCTCTTGAACTGAATGAAGAGTGAGTTGTTCTTGACAGCACCTGCTGTCTCATCTCTCTCCTCTTCCCCCAGCCACATTATTAGGGTGGAGTCATTTGTGAGGATAAAATCTGATCTTGTTTCCCCTATACTGTTCCCTTCCTGCATTGCTGCAGGAGCAGTAATGCTTGGGTAGAACAGAAGGACATGCCCTGATCCTGTGCTGAGCAGCTCTAGGCCTGAAGCAGAATACATGGCAGAAGACACTTCTGATGTTGGAAGTAAAGTTGTAAATATTTTATTTTATCACTCAGATACTATGCCTGTGAACAACAATGAAACAGGAGAGGTAACGGCTGCTTGGCCTCTCTTTGGCATGTAACTCTGCCTCTGTTTAAAAACACCCAGCAGAAAGGCTGGTGCTGTTGTGATATGCAGAGAGACCTACAGCAAGTCACTCGAGTCTAATCTGTGTGCTGTATAAATATTTTCCTCTTCCATGCACTCCTGTTAGATAGTGCTTATCTCTGGCTTTAGCCTTGCTCTGTGTACTGTGCCAGTGCCTGCCACAGAGTGTCTCACAGCCCCACTGTGTCTGCCATGTAGTCTAGGGAAGAAGTGTCATGGAAGTGAAGGAGAAGTGTCACCAGACTAATGGGGATGCTGAGTCTCAAGCAGCAATTCAGTGTAGTAACAGAGCAGAGGTGGTCACCACTCAGATCTGGTGAGCTGTGTTCTGATCCCCCTCTTACTGTGCAGGAGAAGAAATATCACCTCCAGGAACGCGTGGATAAGGTGAAAAAGAGGGTGAAGGATGTAGAGGAGAAGTCAAAGGAATTTGTCCAGAAGGTGGAGGAGAAGAGTATTGATCTCATTCAGAAGTGGGAAGAGAAGTCCCGGGAGTTCATCGGCAATTTCCTGGAGATGTTTGGCCCAGAAGGTGCTTTGGTAAGGAGCTGCTCTGGGAAAAGGGGACAGGGAATCTTGGAGAGATCAGCAGACATTGTAGGGCTTCTACAGGGACTGTAGAGCAAAGGTTTGGGGTTTGTGGCAGTGCTCATTGTACTACCAGTCTCCAGAGAAGTTGTCCCAGGCTTGGGCAGCCTGATTTCAGGGAGCCCTCACCATTGCCCTCATTGCCAATGAGATAACGCCAGTTACAGCTGTAGGGTGCAAAGTTGCCCTGTCCCACGAACTGGCCTGTAAACTCCAGCTTGTGCCCTTCTGGCCACTGAGCTGCCAAGAGGATGGCAGTCACTTTGTCACTGGCCGGGGTGAGCCTGGAGCTGCTTGTTTATGCCAGACTTTCCTGCACTGCTGGGTGAATATCACAGGCACTTCGTGTTAGAAGTGCTTGAATATGGGTGGTGATTACTCTGTGTGCTGTTTCCAAAGCCCAAAGCAGTGTTGGGGCTTTCTCTGCCCTTATATTGCACAAAGTACTGAAGGGACACAACTCAAAATGCTGCACAAGCTGTAAGTAGTGTCCATTCCCATGACTGTGCAAACCATGCTTAAATGCCTTCCTGCTTCCCTTGCCAGAAACACATGCTGAAGGAGGGCAAGGGCCGGATGCTGCAGGCCATCAGCCCAAAGCAGAGTCCCAGCAGCAGCCCCACGCACGACCGCTCCCCATCTCCCTCCTTCCGCTGGCCCTTTTCCACCAAGACTCCTCCTTCCTCACCTGCCAACCGCTCCAGGAACGAGTCTGCAGTCACCTATGACATCAGTGAGGATGAAGAGGATTAACCTACCTGCTGGGATTTGCTGCGAACCGCTAATCGCTGAATCCTAAGTCCAGACCCACTGGGGAACTCTAAATGAGCAAGAGAGCCATAGGAACAGGGCTGACGGTGAGCACAGGGCCTTAGAGGCACCCGCTGCTCTTAGCAAGGGCTGCTGCCTGGAAGCACATTCAAACTTCCTCTCCCTTCTCCTCCCCAAATCCCCTTTTTATTGTTTACGTTCTAGCAGTTTCCAGGGTGAAGATGGTTTTTATATTTTAAGAAAACACCCGTTAAAAGCGCAAAGAATAGCACTCTAGCGTGGCTTTTATTTTGGTTTCTTTTCCCTTATTAAACCTCCAGGCAAGAGGGAGAGTGGGAAGACCCATCTGTCTCTTCTTTCCTTCAGCTCCTCTGTCTTATCCCCCCACCCCAGGCAGTACCTGTGCCGCTGCCAAATGAAAGACCCCTCAGTTCCTCAACCAGCATGACCTCGAGAGCACGCACAAAGCAGTGGTGTAATGAGGCTTCTAGGAAATAGAGACATCCCTGCTGGGCTGGAGCCCATAGGAATCTATCCAGCAGACCCTGTAGTGCTCACATGCCTCTTAACTGAGCTTCCCAGTGTGTCGCAGTGAGGACGTGCTGGGTAGGGGGTGCCAGCTTGGCACGCAGGAGTTACACCCGGGAAGGACTTGCAGCACCGTAGGGTGGCACACCCCGTAAAGTGCACAGCATTCACAGCTCCAAATTGTACAGGGGCTGCAAGGGAAAGGCCTTTCCAACTAATCTTAACAAGACTGCTAAATAATAAGCTAAAATTGAGCCCTCAGTTGCTGTTGGAGAGAAGAGAATGAATCTTTGCTTCAGGGCACTTGCTGTCTGTGTGTTTCCTGGGGGGTGTGAGCGCCCAGGTAGGAAATGAATGTGTGTACTCTTTTGAGAAGCTCCTTGTCCCAGTCTGTGGTGTGTTTCACGTTTTACTGTCTGTCCAAACAGCCCCTCAGCACTGTGCTCTGTGTGTGTTTGTCTGTGTTTCAGTTGCTGTGCTCTAGGGGCTGGAGCAGCCCTTTTAACTGGTGCCGTGATGTCGCTGCTCCAAGGACAAAGCAGCCAGTTTGCTGCCTGTGTCAGCGTGTGCAGCTGGACAGATGAAGGGCACATTTTACCCCAGTGAAGGGTCGCAGTCCCATGTGACAGTTACCTGGCTTGTGCAGTACATGCACAAATCTGTGCCTGCTCACTGCTCTGTGAGGCAGGACAGGAAGAGCATCAGTGTACTGCAGTTTTTAAGATTATTTAAACATGTAACGCTCGTTTGAATCCATGGTCCAAGTTGTGCCTGCTGTTGTGTCTGTGATGTACACTGAGCTTTGTGGCCTGTGGCTCCCTGAGGGCCTCACCCTCCCCATGCCTGAGCAGAGCAGGTCAGTGCACCCTGTCCCACAGCCAGTGCTGGAGGGACCAGGCTCACTGTTGTGTAGTTGTGGAGCTTTTCTGTCAGGGTTTGCCTGTGATACCTGTTGTCTCTGTGTGGAGCTGCTGGGCCAAGTTGCTGTATCCTGTGGTGCTGGGAGCAGAGAAGAGCTCAGAGCCTGGTCGGCAATGCTGCAGGGAGGTCTCCAGAGTGGGATGTGAGGCTTGGCAAGCAGCACATGCAAGGAGGAAACTCATCAAGTGCTGCCACAGGCTCTGCATGCTGTGATGCTTCCAGGGTACATGGTGGCCCTGTGATAGGAACAGGCTGCAGCTTCCTTCCAGCTTTTACCTTAGTGGTCCTTTGTAACACTGCCCAAAGGGCTTGACAGAAGTTCTCTGCTTCTGTTGAGGACAGAGCCAGTTTGGGAAAGGGTATTTTGGGGATCCCTAATCTGCCACTTGGACCTCTTTCAGCAGGGGTATGCACAGATGTGGGAGCATGGCTGGCTGGTATGGATTTTAAGATGTAAGGAGCAAATAACAGTCACTTGGTAGAAGCCAGTTGCTAATCCCTTGGTTTATGAGCGGTAGAGCACTTACTTTGTATCACCCACGTTGTCTCTTCCCTCATCTTCCCCACCTTTCCTTCCTCACCCTTCCCTCAGTATGGATGTTGCGTTGCTTCCCTGAGCTGGATCACAAAGGCCAGGCTGCTTTAGAGCCTTACTACTGTTTTAAACACAAGTTATGCAACAGTGTTCTGTAATTTTGGGTAACAGTGGTGTTTTGGATGGTGGCTTGTTCTGCAGAGACCTTAACACATTTGGTCCCTCTGCAAAATCTGGGGTGCTTGGTAAGAAGCCAGCCATGGTTTTACATGTAGCTTGGAATAACAGAGCTGTTTCTTGTAACCAATAATCCCTGCTTCCTCCTTGCACTGAAATTAAATTGGACACTGAAATCTCATTCTAGTATTTCTTTTTTTTCCCTTTGTTTTGTTTCTTCCTGCATTGCTGGACCAGTTGTCTCCAGCACTGTCATGTCCTATCAGGAATTGGTAAGAGTTTGATCTTTTGGCAAAACATGAGCCAAGTTCCGCAGGATCATCTTGTTACTTGCAGGTACACCCAGTGCTGCTGCTTCAGGGCTGTCCTGCCCACCTCCAACTCATCCCTCACTCTTCAAAAGAAGCATCCAGAAGAGACATGCTTGAACTAAGCGTGAAGTAAGAGGTACAGTGGGAAGATAAAACTTTACTAGCATGCAGTGAAGAACCTGTGGAGTTTGATGCTGCTAAATCCAGAAGTGTCTGCTTATGCACGACAGCCCTGTTACACTGCCTCTGTAGATCTGGGGTGTGAGCTCCTTGGGGAGGATTTTCTGATGTCAGAGAACAGCAACAGAAGGACAGAGCTAAAAGGTGCCAAGGATGCTGGTAGAAGCAAGAGCATCAGAGAGTGCTGCAACTTTTTAACGTGATCTGCTCATTTGAAACCATGGTCTGAGTTGTGCCTCTGGTGTCTGTATTGAACACTTGGGGTCAAAAGATTACCCAGTGGTTTCTGCCGGTTTGTCATTGCTCCTGATGTCCATCCCCACCTCTCTTCTAAGTGTAGAGCAGATACTGGTACTGGACCAAGGCAGCATTGACTAATTGCCTGTGTTATGAAGGTACTTCAAGGCTGCTTTTTTTGCCTGGCCCCTGACTGGCAGGTGTGATGCTCCCTCTGTGCCTCTCAGGAGCAGCCAGTGGCATGGAGAACATGCCCCAGGGACAGGTAAGACCCATCCAGCGGTCTTGGGAGAAATCACCATTGCCCTGGGCTTGCCTTGGCTGTGTGACCTCAGCCAGCAGCACCCAGAGGTTAGTGTCACAGCTGGGTGTTGGGCACCCTGTGATGGTCCCATGCCGTGGCTGTGCTCGTCTGGGCTCCATCCTCCTCCCCCATGGAGTCATCTCCCACCCAGCCCAGGCAGAGGTAATGTGAATCCAGTCACAAATGCAAGACTCCATTAAAAATTTATTTTTACTCAGTGCAGGACAAGAGCCTCCAGGCTGGAGGCAACTCTACAGACCCCCTTGGCTTGTGGCTTTTAGGTTTCAGACCCTTTCACTCTGTCCCAAGATGCCCTTTCCCCTTCTGTCTCCTCTGCTGCCAGCAGCTCCCCAGGGCCAGGGGAGGAGGAGATGGTTGTACAGGGCAGAGCAGCCCCTTGCCCCACTCTGCCCCTTGGCACCCCAGTTTCTCCCTCCTGCTCACGCCTTGGCATCAGCACCTGTGGGTGCAAAGCTGACGGGCTGGTAGCCCGACTTGTCGTCCTGCTTGCGGTAGTACATCCGCGTCAGCACGGCCAGGATGAAGGTCTGCGGGATCAACAGCTGCACGTTCATCTCTGGAAGGGCAGAAGGTCGTTTGAGGCCACCTTCACCCACCGTGCCCACTCCCCACCCATGTGATGGAGGGGCTCGGCCGGGCGCACGTGAGCCGCTCCCATCTCCGGACTTACGCTGTGACCTGGCCTTGGAGGAGAAGGGCGGCGAGCAGGCGATGCTGCCGTTGTTGGCCAGGATGCTGAAGATGGCAGGCTGCAGCGCCGTCAGGAGCAACAGCATCTGTGACCACCAACACCCAGTGGTGAGGGCCAAGCGGCTGCCAGGCTCCCGCCACTCACCTTCCCTGCTGTCCCACAGCCAAACCGGGCTCTCGCCCAGCTGCGGCTCCTGCCCCACCGTCTGCCCCCATGCTGCCTCATCCCATCGGTGCTGCACAAGCCCCTCCCCTAGGAGGGAGCTGGGCGGGAGGGGGGCCCACCTGGAAGCAGGTGAACTTGGCCTGCATGTTCTGCTCAGCCAGGTGCAGCCGGGCCTGCCGGAAGAGGATGCCCAGGGCCCACAGCCCAAAGAGGGTGGAGACACCAACCAAAGTGTTGATCCAGAGGGCCACGCTTTCTGCTGAAATCTTGGGGGGACACACAGAAAACATTCCTGGGCTGACAAAGCTCAGGAGGAGGCTTCCTGCCTAGGTCATCAACCTGCCCATCCCTGTGCTCTGGCACTCACGTCAGCAGGGTTGTAATTCCCATCGGCAGCCAGGACCAGCCCCAGGAAGACAGCGACTGCCCTGAAGAAGGCGTACTGGAAAGTCCCCAGGATCATCAGTTTAAGCTTTTTCCTGGCATGGTGAGAGAGCCCGGTAGCACTCTGAGGTCCCCAAGCCCCTGCCCAGGGATTTCTCCAGCCCAACAGAAGCAGGGAGTGTGCAAACCCTCTCCAGGGGCAGAGGTTTATCCTGGCTCTCCCTCACCTGCTCATGGTGATTCGGGGCAGGCAGGGGCAGCAGCAGCAGCAGGGCCCGGTGCTGACCACCATGGACACATCCTTCAGGGTGCTGAGCAGCGCTTCCTTCCCCCCAAAGCCCTCCACCATGACCAGCATCAGGAGGTAGAAGCAGACAGCAAAGTACCTGGGGAGGAGGAAGAGGAAGAGGAAGGCAGGTCAGCCTGTGGGCTCTGTGGTGCCCCTGTCCCAGGGTGGGTGATACTCACGCCGTGGTAGCCATCTCCACCACCATCATGGAGCGCGGAAACCACATTCCAAAGCAGCTGATCACGGACACCACCTGGGGGACACGTGAGCTTGGCACACTGACACTCCCCCCTCCTGTGGGCTGGCACCCCTTGGGTGGCCCTGGCCCCCTGGGGCGATGCCCCCCACCATCCCCACACCCCAGCTCACCGTAGGGGCTGAGCTGCTCCAGCAGAGCGTCTTCATCTTGATGGGGCAGCGGATCTTGCGGATGAGGTACAAAACCTCTTCCACATAGATTGCAACTGACAGCAGTGTCATGGTGGTGCAGAGGCCCAGGATGATGAGTTGCACCACGTCCAGCTCTGCCAGGGCAGGGTGAGAAGCTGTCTTCTTCCTGTCCTGTCCCCCCGGGACCACTACAGCAGCAAATTGCCCCACAACCCACCACTCCACAGGTTTAGGGAGCTCTGTGCCACGCCCCAGACATGTCTGGCTGTGCCAGAGCTGGCTCTTCAGCCCCTCTGCTCCCTCTCCCATGTCACCTGTCCCGGTGCTGGCCCTTCCTGGGCTGTCCCCATCCGTGCAGACAGGACTATGGGATGGGAGGCTAAGACCCTGGCAGCAGCCCCCTGTTTCCAACTTCTTGGGGCTGTTCCCTGCCTGCAGCTGCCACAGCCGCCCTTCTGCCTTCATCCCTGTCCTGCTCCCACCAGCGACAAGAGGAGGGTACCCCCAACCCTGTCCCCCCACCTACGGTGCAGCAGCTGCCGGGAGGTGGGCGGCAGGGAGAAGCAGGCTGCCGGCACGCTGAAGTTCCTGATCAGCATCTCCACCAAAGGGCGGGAGAACCTGCGGAGCAGAACGGGAGTGCTGCACGGGGCCGCAGGGACACGGGAACGTCCACCTCGCAGGGTCCCCGCAGTCCCTGGCTGGCTTGTCTCGCCGCCAAGCGCCTCCCTTCCTTTACAGAGAGAACGAATAATCCAAAGTTCTGCTCCAAAAAGTTGGATTTGCCCGACTGCGAAGTGGCTCGGGGGACCCCGGCACCCACCTGGGGTCATCTGCCAGCTCCAAGGTGGGATCCATCCTGTTCAGCTCCTGGCCGGGTCCGTCCCAGTGGCTGTGGGGCTGCTCGTCACCGCCCGCCTGAGCTCCCCTCGCCGGCCCACGGGGTCAGAGTCCCCAGGGCAGGGACCGCGGGACGATGCCGCGCCTCGTTCCAGTTTAACCAGAGCCTCCAGAGCTTCCCTCCCTCTCCCGCCGCTGCGGGCACCCATTGGCGTGGCCCCACACCGTCCCGGCCCAGCGAGTGCCTTGGCCACCCGGTTATCGACCCGGGCTGCCGGGAAGGCAGTGGCCACCGTGCCGGCACGCCCGCGTGTCCCAGCGCTTGGGGCGGGGGGTGCCGGGGTGACACCGCTGGGCACCCCTCGGGCAGCCCGGACGGGGGCTGGTGGTGCCGAGGAGGGTCCGGGACGTGTCCCCGTGTCCCCTCAGCAGCAGTGGCGGGGCGGGAGGTGATGCGCGGGGCGGGGGCAGCCTGCCAGCCCCTGCGCGGCTCTGAGGGCCCTGGGAGGACACTGCGGTGGCTCAGCTCAGGCAGCCCGGGGCTCAGCCCTGCGGAGAGCAGCTCCCACGGCACTAGAGGGCAGGGCTGGCCCAGCGCTCAGCCCCCTGGCCAAGGGACAGCAGCAGCACCCTGGCCTGGGCAAGGGAACAGAGGACTGGAGGGAACACACTGAGTGGGAAGCTGGAGCCTTAGGCATGGGGAGTAGTGTATCCTTGTCCTAGATGGATCCCAGAATCGTCATGGGTCCCAGGGGTGCCCAAAGCTCTGGGTGTCCTCCCAGCCCCACAAGGAAAATGAGTGCTGGTTTGTACTGGTCTCCCTGAAGCCGTGACCCTTTACCTATCTGGCAGGGGGCTCCTGCTGAAGCCAGAGTGGCACCAGGATCCCAGATTGGTGCCCTGCACCTTGCTGTAGGACAGGATGCTGCATAGCCAAGGTGCTGTGCACACCGGGCTCTCCCATCCCCTCAGCCACATTAACCAAGCCCCATATCCCTGTCCCTACACACTAAAGATACGCCATGTCCTGCCCTATATACTGCTACCCCACACCTAACCTGGCACACTGTGTGCTGCACACCCAGCCCAGTGCACTCACACACACTCTCATACACTTACCCACAGCCTGCACAAGCAGACCACTCATCCTGGCTGCTCCCGACCTCAGGGGGTGCACGAGGTCAATGGTGGCCCCCACCCAGCAGCCCTGTGCCACACCAGTATCATAAGCATTGCCTACGGCTAAAGAAACACATCAGCTCCTGTGACATCTGCTGTGCTGGCCTCTTTGTGATGGTCACCGTGGGCCACGTCATGGCAGTCCTGCTGTCCTGCCTCCTCCACCTGGTGCTCATCCCCTGTGGTCCATCAGCACAGGGACGATCTGCACGTATCCCTGGCCCCGGGGCAGCAGAGCCCTGCCCCAGCACGCACACACACGCTGCACTGCCCGGGCTGTCACACACAGGAGCCTCTTCCCCTGCCTGGTGCGGCCCCAGGGCCAGCACCACCCATGGGTGCCCACTGCATGCTTGCCCCTTGCCCACCACAGCTGTTTGTGTCTGTTTGTCCCTGACTCCCTGCTCCAGCATCACCATGACCTTTCTCACCACTCAGGTAGTACCTGAGCCTGAGTGAGCCCTGGGTCCACTGTGTTCCCAAGCACAGCACACCCCAAGGTGCGAGGCACGGCTGTGGGGCACGGAGCATCCTGCCAGCCTGCGAGGGGGATGCAGGGCACGACTGGACCCCAAGCCCAGAGCAGGGGGGCAGCCCCACACATTGATGCTCTGCATGAGTTGGTCCTACCACACTTGCACACACGTGCAAGGAGGGCTCCATCGCTGCACACACTCCCCTCTCCATGCCCTCTTGGTGCTGGATGCACCAGTGACACCTGCACCAATCCCCCACCCCCATCACCGTGCCCAAGACCACCCCATCCCACCCTGCATGGGGCCAGGACACAGCCTCACACTGTTCTGCTGTGGACAGTGTGCCGGGGGTCTGGATGTCACCATCCCAGAGCTGGGCCCAGGGGACATGGAGGGCTCCTGTCCCTGCAGCCTGTGGCACTGAGCCCTCCCTGTGCCGGCAGAACAGGACGTGCCTGTGACTTGCTTGCTTCAACCTGCCCCAGGAGCTGGTGGAAATGGGTGTGGAGAGGGGGAATGCAGTGGGATGGGATAGCCCAGAGTCTCTCCAAGTTCTCCCTTATTCCAGCTTCTATCCATCCCTGGGATGTATGGTCCTGGAGCCAGCAGGGTCCATGGCCACCCTTGTTCCCCACTCACCCTTCTCCACTCAGGATGCTACCATGGCCAAAAGCTGGCAGGAGAGGCAGGAGCCAACAGCAGGTGAACATCCCCTGGCATGGGGATATGGGGCAACAGAAGGGTCAAGCTCCCACCAGTTCCACCTCAGCCCCAGATCTTCAGGATGTTCCAGGGCAGAGCAGACCCAGGCACAGGGATCCTCTTTCCTTCCAAAAATCCCTTTAGCAGAGAAGGAAAAAGGAACACTGAGATGGGAGCCATACACCCACCAGTCCAGGGCAGGGGTGGTTTGAAGTTTCATGGCCCCTCAGCATCAGGGTGGCTGTTTTGACCTGTCAGAGAGACCAGCAGCAGTGCTGGAAAATCTCCCCATTTGGTTGATTAGCTTTTTTTTTCTTTTAAACAAAACTCTTTGACCATGGAAATTGTGCCTCCCCCAAAAAAGCGAAGCAGACCCTCTCAGCATGCCAGCATTGCCCACGCTGCTGCTGTGTCAGCGTTCCCCAATACTTGGAAAAGCCCTTGAAATGTAAATATTTGCATGGGTTTTAGGCAGTTTTCCATCTCTCTCTAACTCCCTGTGGTTATAGCCAGAGGGACTGACCTTGGTGGGCACAGCAGGCTCCCAGGTGACCATCACCATGGCCAGGGGGACATGGCAGGGAAGACAAATCTTCGTTTAAATCCTTGGTAGGAGCTGGTAGGAAACCAAAACACATTCCTTCTCATACTCTCCTCTCCCACCCAGAGCCTGGGGCCATGGTGGATGACTGGGATGCTGGGGAATGAGAACCTCACACCCAGCTCAAGCTTTGGTCCAGTCGGACAAGTGGACAATAAAGACCTGCACCCTGAGCTCTTGCTGATCCATGCTCACTGCTGTCGTAGGACACAGAGGGACAGACCCTGCTCAGTGGGACAGAGCACCCAGGGCGCTCCCTCTCCCAAGGGACCTCCCTTGCTCTGCCTGGTTCCTGTGACAGGCAGGACCAGCAACTTGAGAGCCCTGGGACCCCACAGCATGGGGGGATGTCTGGCACCCACCTCTGGGGCAAACCACACTCCACAGACACCCCATCAAAGGGAGGCCCATGCTTTCTTTGCACAGCCATAGATGACCCTGGTGCCCCACACCCCTGGGTTTAGGAAAGAGTTGGCATCCCCACCCTGCCAGCTTTCCAGCAGCACCCTGATGAGCCACTGGAAACAGGAGGGTGGATGTGACTCGAGAAACAAATAAGGCATAGGAGTCAATCAGACTTGTGAAAGGGACAGGAAAGCCTTTCCCAGGGCACTGTCAAGCTCCCTTTGACCCCCACAAGCATCACCCTGGTAAAGAACGTACTGCTGAGAGTTTGGTGGAAGTGGATGGGGGTTCTGGATCCTGCTGGCAGTCATAAGGCTGCTGCCCCATCCACCTTCAATGTCCCACTACAATCCACAACTGCCCAGCTCAATGGCCTTGGCTGGACCCCTGCAGATCTGTCACTGTCACAGCAACACTTACTGCTGGGCTGGAGAGGGGTCCCAGACCTTGGAGCATCCCCCTGCAATGGTCAGCATGGGGAAGTGGAAATGCCCCCAGCCCCAGCCCCAGCACAGCAGAAATGGAGCTGGCTCCCCTCAGCCCCAGGTCAGGAGCCGCCCCACTGATAAGGATGACAGGGAGCCCTGCCCATATCTGGCCCTGGATAAGGCCCATGTGTTCCCCACTGATTGCCCTGGGAGGCAGCTGGAGTGACAGTCCCTGGGAGATATAGCCAGGAGGGAGCAGTAGGTGAGGAGGGCAGTGGGGCTATTGCAGGGGTGTGAGACACTGGGTCCCTGTGGGTCCCCTTCTCTGGGCAGACAAAAGTGCCCTGGCTGCCCTGAGAGCACAGCTGGGGTGGGAGAAAGTGTGGACCCCCTGCCAGAGCAATAGGCCCCTCAAATCCTCCCCTTCCCAGTGGGGACCTGTCCCCCTGCCCCCGGAAAACACCTCCCAGTGCTCTGCAAACCCACAGGGCTGCATCACAGGCTGGCTGCAAGGCAGAATCAAGTACCCCACCATGCCTCAGTTCCCCCAGCTGTAAAATGGGGCATGAGTCCTGCAGGACAAGGGCACAGAGGGCTCAGTCTCTCATTGCTCCAATGCCTAGGGAGAAATCCGTGCCAGGTGTTATTTATAGACCAAGCTGGCATTTCAGCTGGGGGGGGACACTGCCCTTGGAGCCAGCCAGCTGCCTCCAGTCCCTGCCTCAAGGTCACCAGGAGAAATGGCCTCGGAGGGGCTTGGGGTAGGAGTCCTGCTGGCCTCAGCTTCCCCTCCTGGGCAGGGAAAATCCCCTTCTCCCAGCATGAGGTGGGAAGGATCATTCCTGTTAGAGCCCCTGAGCCTGCTGCCCGGCCATGGGTGAGGGGGCACTCCCGGGAGGCGGCCGTGGGGCAGCGATGGCGGGATGAGCCTGTAGCGTGCGGCACATGGGGAAGCACAAGGCAGAGGTGGGGATTTTTGCTAACCAGAACAGCTTGCTGTTTCACAGAAAAGACAGCCCCCGGATGTCTAACCTTCTCAGGAAGCAGAAGTGATGCAGAGGGTGTGTGGGCAAAACCTCCCCATGACCCACTTCCCGCCATCTCTGGCTCTCAGAAACAGTGCCCAGCCATGGCCGTGGAACCAGCTCCTGTGCACTGCCCTGGTGACACCCCCAGGGCTCTCCTGTGCCTTCCCCGTACAGGTCTGGGTGCCACCATAGTCACTGCCACCCTGACCGGGCTCCTGTGCTGCCGGGCTGGGAAGAGAAGTGAGACATCAGCACAACCAGGGCGTCACTGTGTCTGTCCCAGAGCACCCAGAGGGGTCACCCCACAGGGAACTGGCTTGTGAGCCCTCAGCAGCCCAACTCCCCAGCTGGGTGAGCAAGTTCAGGTCAGCAAGAAGCCTCTTCCCAAAACTGCTGAGACTGTTTGACCATGTATATATATTCATGGAAAAGCCACACATAACGTATACACATGCATCTATAAATATGTATGTGACTTTCTATACTATCTAGGATCTTGTGTAGTGGATATAAACTGTGATGAGCTGGGATGGGTGTGCCCCCAAGAGTGGAACAGCTCGTCCCCACAGACTGGCTTATCGCCCAAGCCGTAGCCTCAATCACGCTTCCAAAGCACTGCTCCTGGGGCACTGGCCCACCCAAGGGCCCCTCGACCCCACAGGTGACCAAAAGGGCTCCCCAGGGCAGGGGGCTGCCCTTTGCAATTCCCAACACTCCACAGGTCATCTCCCAGATGAAGAAGAGGAGGAGGATGGTGGGGCTTGTCCCTGGCTTGGGAGGAAGGGGAGCCCACCATGAGAAGAAAGAAGCTCAGCAGAAGCTGGATGAAACTATTCTACAGTCTGGATCGAGGCCATCAGAGCAGCTTTGATGGTTCCAGCCTTGTCCTCCCGTTTGAACCAAGCCTCACAGATGGGGTACCTGATAACACCCCCATCTTCTGTCCAGCCCTTCTGGCCCCCTTTCTGTTTGCTTTTCCTCCCAGCAGCTCCACGTCCGATGGCGCTGTGCTTGGCCGGAGAGGAAGTGACCAAGCTGGGGGGCTCAGCGTGGTGAGGGCTTTGTGTCCTTCAAAGGGGACGAACAAACGGCCGGCGCTCCCAACCCGGCTGGGGGGATCCTGCGGAAATGCCAAGGTCAGCACTCCTGGGAGCCGCTTCCTCCCTGCTCCGAGGCTGCAGATGCACTGAAGTATTTTCCTGCTGTAAGGTAACGTCTGCATTTCCAGTGGGTGTCCCAGTGACATGCCACTGGTTTCTTAGAGCCGCCTCCAACCTCTGAATGAAAGGGCACCTTGTTTGAAAAACAGAGGGGCTTTTTTCTGCCTCAGCTACCTAAAATATTCACGTCACGGCTGATGTTTTCTTTTGGTGAAGGACGAGGTTAACACACCCTTTGAGTGGGCTGTGAGCGTTTGCTTTGGTCAGGAGCTTTGTTTTCATACTCGTCTGTCTTGCAAGAAGTCCGCAGGTGAGAATGCTGAGGCTTTAAAAAGTCCTGCCTCAGACAGACAAATATTTTCCCAGAGAGCTGGTAGAGACACAGTGTGTTTGTGGAATGGAGGTGCTGCTCCCAATGGCCCTGAGCCCTCCCAGCTCCGTGACACTCACCCACCAGCCTCAGCCACCCCACAGGGACACCCACAGCAGCCTGGGTCAGGCACAGAGAGCAGTCCCACATGCTGGGGAAAGCCTTTGGGCCTTGGTGGGACTTTTCCAGCTGTCCCCAAGTGATGCTGCTTCCCATCCCAGGTGGGAAAGCAGCCCAAGTGCAGCTCAGTGGGAACCAAGAAAAACACCTCCCCTTCCTGTCGCCTCTGCCGGTGCCAGGCCCACAGCAGGGTGCTGGGCAAGCACTCCCACCCACTGCCTGCTCCCTCCTGCTTGGGAAGGTGGGGAGGCAGAGGGATGGGAGGGGATGGACACGCCTGGAGAGGTGTGGGCACACACGTGGGTGCTCGTGTTGGGTATGTGTGTGCATAGGGGTGTACACATACATGTACACGTGTGTGTGCCCAAACTTGTACATGTGTGGGACATGTGGCTTCGTTCACCTGGCTGGCATCCACAGCTGCAAGCACAGCACCCTCTGGGGTGCAGGGAGCTGAGGCAGATGGTGGTGGGGGCGCAGCATCATCAGCTCTTTCTGACAGTCAAGAAACACACAGCCCTGGACAAGACTCTCTCCTGGGTGTCACTTCTTCCTGCAAGTCCCTACTGAGGGATAAAGCAAAGGGACAAGGCCTTTCAGCCCCAGTTTCCAATGGTAAGGAAGAGAAGGGAGGGCTGGGGCAGCACTAGGAGAGGTGCACATCGCCCAGGGCTCCTTTGCCCTTTCTGCATCATCAAGTAATAAATAAAACCTCCAAATTCACATCTGCCATAAAAGCCACCAGGACGTGCTCAGGCAAAGAAAGGTGCTCTCTCCAGAGAGAGGTATTCACAACAAGCAAACCCCACCGTGGCACGTGGCTGAGGAGGGAGGCAGGGGAGGTGCTTGCACTGGCACAGAGGACTCAGCAGCCCCTGGGGCAGTTCTCGTGGACACACTGAGCCAAGCAGAGCTAAAGGAGAGGCTGCAGCTGGAAATAGACCCTGCTGACCGTTCCTTTACAGAAAATGGATGACTAAAAGTCAGGAGGTAAAACCAAATACCAGCCCAGCCCACACTTCACTGGGGAAGTTGATTCCATTGGTTTGACCAGAGAGTTTTTCTAGCTGCAGGAAAGACTTTGACTCTCAGGCCACATCAAGACAAAAACACAAACTGACATTTCTTTTCCCCCTAAGGTAAAACTAGCTTTCCCCACTGAGCAGGGGCCTGGCCCTGACATGTGTGCATCCTAAAGGATGCCTGCCAAAACAAGGGGGGACAGGCAAAGTTCTTCCTCCACAGAGTCCACCATGGACATTTGCCCTTGACGCCCTGTCCCTCGGAAGAGGACATGAGGGGACCGTGCCTGCCAGGGACAGGAGGCTGTTGCAGGGCAGACCAGCAGGGATCAGAGGGGTGCTTAACTCTTTCCAAGAGCTGAGAGAGTCATAGGCTTTCTCTAAGCATACACCTTCCAGGAGATTTTCCCTTGAGGCACTAACCTGCTCCTCCTGTCCCAGGGAAAACAATTCCAGACTCACATTTATATTGGCCATGTCTGTTGCCTGCCTGTGCCTGGCAGTGGGGGCTGGCTGCAAATTGCAGCCTGTGGGTCTCAGCTCAGCCTCTGGGACCCTACAGCAGCCCACGGGAAAGGCATGAGTGCCCCAGGGCCATGTCAGGCACCTGAGTGACCAAAGCATCCCAAGCCCTCTGGCTGCCAGAGTTGGATTGAGCTCCCCTGGTTTGTGCACCCCATCTCACCTCTGCTCCTCAACAAAGCTACAAGGCACATGGCACTGCCTGGGTCCCCAGGGCACACAGCTGGCACACAGCAGCCAGGGCAGGTGTCACAGCTGCCACCATTGCAGAGGAGGCAATCAGTAGATAGGGAGAAAGCTCCTGCTCTCCCTGTTCAGCCCTTTTGTGTTAATCCCACCCCAATTAAAGCCCCCACTTTGCTTTCAGATATTGCTATGAGAGATTAATCCACCCTAAAACAAGGCATTTCCAGCAGGCCAACAAGACAAAGCCAACTCTCAGTTTGCAAAAGGCTCCAGCACCTGCCTGGGAGCATTTAATTACCCTGACAATGGCATCGAGAGAAGGGCCGTGAGACCCCTTCAATCACAAATCCACAGGGGAGGCACAGGCTTCGCCTGCTGCTCCCACATGCCTGGGGCCAGCACCTACAGGCTGCAGGCTCTTCCCAAGGGCAGAACTCTCATCCAGCCCTCTTAGGGACACCTTTTTACCCACAGAGCCTGCCATGCTGCACAGGGTCCTGGCTTCTTTATGTTGTGTTTTCCCTTTGTCCTTTGCAGTGCTCTTTTGCCAATAAATGTACATTATAAAAAAAACAAAGCAGTGGACAATTTTAATCTCTAAGTCAACATGTGCCCTTATCGCAGAGGGTGGTTCCCACCGAACAGGCTCAGGCTGTCTTTTATCCAAAAGCAGCAGTGTGTGCACGTGCTGCAGAGCAAATCAGAGGCAAAACTTTCCCGGGCTTTCCAGACCTTTTTGGGAGCACAGGTGTGAGCAGCCAGGGACTCTTGCAGGACCCGCTCCTGCTGGAGAGGTACAGCAGGTACTGGAGGACCCTGCACGTGCCCAGCACACCAAGCACATCACTCCCACCATATCTTCATGTCCTTTCATGGCTCTGTCCATTGCACAGAGCTGTTTCCAAGGCTGTTAGGTAACAGTAAATTTCCTTCTGGCCATGTGTGCTTCCTGAGCAAACCACCACAAATTGTGGATGTATGCCCAGCTTTCTAGGACTCAAACCACTAAATCTGGAAGGGAGAAACCCCAACAGCCCTCAGCTGTGGCAACTGCTGATTCAAGAGAAGGGCTTGTAAAATTGCACACGAAGCACTTTGCAAAAGTGACCTGGAATGCCTGCCTGGAGGTGCACTGAAGAAGGAGAAAGAGCGGCTGTGTGCTGCACTCCAGATACAGATCAGCAAGAGTCAGATCAGAGTGGGACCGAGGGAATCCATGAGAAGCCCACTATTTGGAGGACGAGACCCTCACAACAGTATCCCAGCTCCTGTGTTCTCTCCCCACTACTGTCTCTTCCCTTTCCACTTCCCACCCCTCCAACCCTTGGCCCCTTGTGCCGACGCGATGCCGGGGCCAGTCCGGGTGCAGCCATCAAACACACGGGCTTTTTCAGCAGGGCGGAGAGATGCACCTTTGATGTGCCCCAGGGCGGCCACGCTGCGTCCCCCTGCCTTTCAAAGGCCGGTCCTCGGCTATTGTGTTCACATCCTGAGCTTGTTTGTACACTCGCCGGAGCGCCCCAGCCCCGCAGCCCCCCTGCCGCCGCCGCAGCCGCCCTGACCCGCAGATAAAAGCAGCGGGGCTGCCGGGGCAGAGCCGCTATCAGAGCAGGGACACTCGGCACGGCCGGGCTGCAGCTGCCAAGATAGCGGGAGCTCCGCCGGGCCGACCCCCGCGGGCGAAGGCTCCGGGTCAGCAGCAGCCCCACAGAGCTGCCCCGGCCCCGGCTGCTGCCGGGGGGCTGCCGGGCACTTGGACTGTTGGCAGGAGCGGTATCAGTGCCATGCACGCCAAGCAATGTCACCGTGCTGCTGCTCTGCCCCTCAGCCACACCTGGGGAGGGCCAGCATCTTGCCAAAAGATGTAACTGCCGGCTGGGAAGCAATGCTAAAGTCTTGCTCTTTGTTCATCACCTCACCTTGCTGTGCCCTCTGGGCAGGCATAAAGCAGGGTAACAGTCCACCCTCCTCCCTCTAGGCAGAGTAGGGTCGTGCAAGGAGCACAGAGGGGTCCCCAGGACTCCCAGTCACAGACGGACCCAGAAAACTCAGTGAAACCCAGTCTTTGCAAGCAAGGAAGCCCTGTTAAAAGAGCTGTTTTAGTCCCACTGGGGCAGTGTCCAAGTGTGAGCCTCTCTGCTGGGCCTCCATGCCTTGTCCTGGCAAGCAGAGCAGCAGTAATGAGCATCACCACATCCAGAGCCCTCCTTGTGTGATGGGAGAGATGAGGAGATGAGTGTCCTTACTGTAGGGAGGAAAAAAAAATCCCAGAGGACTGTGAGGAGGTGGTCCATGGGATACCCCAGGTCTGCACCTTAACAGGAGCAAGAGTCTGCACTGTCCTCAGCCCCAGATCTCTCCTCCAGCTGCTTGGTGCTCTGTCTCCTCTCCAGCTAACAGGCAGGAACACCAGGCCAGCTGCAGAAAATGCATAGAGCCAGGCCAGCCCCAGGTGCTTCCCCAGGAAGGATGCAAAGACGGGTGTTATTTTGAAGGGACAACAAAGCTGCAGCAAGCTGCCAGCGTTACCTGCTGTGTTTCCACCCTCTCAAGTGCCTTTTCCCTCTCCTCCTCCACAGCCCCTTTGCTGTGAGAAAGAGAAGAGGCAGCACATCGTCTCCCAGATGCCAGTGTTTGCCACAATCCCCCTCCTACCTCAGCCTGCATGGCAGCACAGGACTGTGGCCAAAGAACCACAGCTCCCAAACATGGCTGGATTGCTGGGAACAAGCACGATGGAATGACATCTTCCAAGGCAGAGTGATGGCTTTCCCTGCAAGGCTCATATCTAACTACCTCACCCACTTTGGGTCAGGAGAGTTGAGAAATGCAGCAGCAAAGGCTAAAAACACATGGTCTTCTGGAGGATGGGGTACTCGTGGTGTTGTGAAATTCTTGGATATTGCACTCCTGGCTTGGTGAGACAGAAGCAGAGAGGGCAGGGTCTCCTGGGAGCCATTCCTGTCAGCCCTAACCTGGAAGACTAGAGAGGGAGAGGGGGTGCAGCATGATTCTGACACTGGAAAAAATTAGATTTCACAGCTCCCTTGTGGGATCTGTAATAGCCAACTACACTAGGGCAACCCATGAGTTAAGCAGGGAACACAGACAGTGCATCCCTGAAAGTTGCCCCCAGGAAGGCAGGAGCTGGAACTGCCACTTCACTGAGTGGCTGTGATCCAGAGGAAACGGTTGACATTCAGGGCAGAAGATCTAAGTCTTTATTTTGTCCCCAAATGCCTGTTGCCTTTCTGGCCCTGCACCCCAGGGTGCCTGCAGTGCTCCACAGCCCCTGTCTCACTAAGTGCACAGCCAGTGGCATCCCTATAACCACCTCCCAACTCCATGGACCACTGCATCTCCCACAGCCCTTGGCCTCAGTCTGACAGCACATCCAACTTAGCACCATACTCCACCCAGCACCTGGTTCTTGGCTTTTCCATCCCTTCCAGACCGAAGAGCCATGTTTGTCACAGTATTTCTTGCCATAAAACCGTTCAGGTCACCTCACAACACCATTTTTCATAATGATTTCACTTGATTTTGATAATCATTTCACAGAATATTCTGGGTTGGAAGGGACCAAGGAGGATCATTAAATCCAGCTTTTAAGTGAATGGCCCATACAGGAATCAAACTCACAGCCTTGGCATTATTAGCACCATGGTCTAACCAACTGAGCTAATCTCAGGGTTGCATGTGTTTGAACTGTTTTTTAGCTGGCTTAATATGGGTCAGACAACTGGTCACACGAGAATCAGCCATGCTGCAAAACAGAAGTGAAACCGTATTTTCCCTCCCACCTTTTGATCGCATGTCCCAGATCTCATTAATCCCAGAGGAAGGACACTGCCACATCATGAGATACTGCACAAAAGAATGTGGAGTCATTTGAGTCAAGTCAGAGGACTCACAAGCCCCCCAGGAGTTCAGAGGACACAAGGACAAACAACTCCCAAAATAGCCAAGCCAAGCCGCAATGAGGAGGAACACCCTGATGCTGGGAAAACAGATCAGGAGTCAGCAGTCACCCATCCTACATCCTCTTTCTTCTTCATCCATTTCCTAGCTCTTGCTGTCTGTGATCTTTACAAAGATTTTGGGCTGGGCTGGGCAGCCTGAGCACCTGAGCACCTGGGCTTCTGAACACCGGCAGTACAGGAACTGCTGTGTGAACAACAGGTGCCCCGGAGGGAGGTGGCAGCAGCCACACAGCTCCCGGTCACCTGCAAGGTCAAGGGCGCTCCCCTGCTCACGGGTGCCACGTTGCCTTTGCAGAACCCACATTTTAAGGTATTTCACTGCCAACACCAGCTGTGGTGCAAAAATCTCTGAGTTTCTAAAATGTCAGCTTTCTTCTCTTTTTCGTGGCACGTGTAGAAATGAGGAACTGACTGCTCGGCACACGCACGTGGTGAGAGGGAACGGAAAACACCTGCAGCAAGAGTTTGCCAGGGCAGGTCGGGGCTGGCACCTCCCGTGCTGTAGCCGGAAGGGAGGCACAGCGAACGGAGGCCAAGGGGGAGGAATAAATCAGGCTGCCGCGTTCCTTGCTCGCATTGCGGCACTGCTCCAGGGGATGTCCCGAGGCTGAGCCCTGCTGCAGGGGTCCCTCCCTCCCTCCCCTGGACCGCGGTGCGGAGCCGCTGCTGCCGTGATCGCTGCCCGGCACGGTGTGCTCAGGTAAAGGCGCTGCCGGAAGGTGAGGGCTTGACGGGGACAGCCCAGGAGGAGCACAAAAACCAGGGCAGAGCTGGGACTGCTTTCCCCGGGTTACGCTTTCCAGAGGAGCAGGCTGCATCCAGACCGTTGTGGTGAGAAACCATCAGAGGATCCAGCCTGCAGGACTGACCTAAACTCCTTCTGAACCCTCTTACACCTTGGGCTTCCACCACGGCACCGGCAGAGCTGTGTCCCACGGGTCAGTCACACGCTGAGTGACAATAGTTTTCCCTCCCATGACTGGCGTGCCCACAGTCGGTGAGGGATGGACTTGGAGAAGAGGGAGCCTGGGCACTGGAGCCTGGCTCAAAGCTCCTCTGGTAAGCAGAGCTGGGCCACCAGCATGTCTTGCCTGAGAGACACTTTACAGACTTGTCTTCAGACAGCCACGTTGAATTTCAGGTCTAGTTAATCCCCCCTTTATCAGCGCAGGAATGTATTGCTTTTCACAAAACATAATCCTCTTTGCAGTCATGTGTTCTGATAAACTACAAACTTTCTGCTCCCATCCTGCTTTCCTGGGAGAGGATTTGAGGCAGTAATCCAGGCCTACTGATTTATTTTTCTAATGAGCAAGGGACAAATGAGCAGAGCACTGCAGAACATGTGCACACATGAACCTTGACGCGTTCCCGAGTTCTGACGTGCTTTTGAGGGATGCTCTGAGCTGAAGGACTGAGGCAGGAAGCAGTGACCTTCTCTCATGCTGGCCCACAGGCAGCACAGGGGCTGATATGGGCTGTCTGTGCTCCTTGCTTTATGCACTACAGGGAGTGGAACTCATTACACCTGCCACACTTCCCACTGTACAAATTAAATGGCGTTCTGGGCAGCCCAGCATGAAGGAAAGGCACCTTGGGTGTCCGTCCCCATTCAGATCTAAAAAGACAGCCCTAAGGACGTGTGACTTGCTGGGATCTGAAGATGCCAAGAGCTTCCCAAGCCAGAGCAAGTCCTGTGTCTGGTTTGCACCACCCAGGGAGAAGTGTATTTTTCCCTCATTCCTCAAAATGCTGAGTGTGGGAATGCTGAATCTGCTACCCGCTCCTTCTTCTGGCTGCCGTGTCCTGTGGTACAGGCATGCCTTCCCACAAAGACGTTAACCTCATCTCCCTGCCCTGCTTCCAGCCCTTCCCGTGGGGAAGCTGGCACTCGGGGGCGTGCCCCCAGTGAAATACATGCCATTCAGCACACGGCTCCTCCACCGTACCAAGAGCACCTGAAGGCAAATTATAAAGAATGTGGCTTCATTCTTCATAAAGGAAGGCGGTTGTAGAAAGGTGAGGACTGGTCTCTTCTACCGTGCCTACAGTAGGAGGACTACAGGAAATGGCCTTAAGCTGACACAGAGGAGATTCAGA
This sequence comes from Climacteris rufus, assembly GCA_013398175.1. Taxonomy (NCBI): domain Eukaryota; kingdom Metazoa; phylum Chordata; class Aves; order Passeriformes; family Climacteridae; genus Climacteris; species Climacteris rufus. The sequence goes on from VZRZ01006589.1 coordinate 203,218, forward strand.
TTAGGTATTAGGAATATTTTTTTCAGTTAGTGTCATCAGGCACTGGAATAGGTTGCCTAGAGAGCTGATGGAGTCGCCGTCCCTGGAGGTGTTTAAGAGGCCGGGATCTGGCGCTGGGTCATCCAGTTTAGTGGTTTAGGGGTTACAGCGGTAGTGTTGGGCTGAAGGTTTGATGGGATGGTCCTGGAGGTGATTCTGTGGTCCTGGCACAATGATTCTGTGCTCCCTCCCCGCAGCAGGGCCAGGCCGGCGGCACACATATGTCGCAGCCCTTGGCTGGCCCGTGCGCACGGTGCTGTGCAGCGGGAGGTGGCGAGAGGGGAGAGCCGAGGGGCGGGGAGAGGAGGGGATAGGCTGGAGCAGAGGAGAGAGGCGGGGCGCGGCGGGACGTGCGACGGCGTGCCAGCATTTGGGCGGGCTGCCAGCTGGGCGCGCCGGAGCGCTGCGTGCGCGGTGCCGCAGTACGGACACGGAGCGGCCGCCGGTGAGCGCGGGAGCGGAGGGCCGGGTGCGGGTCGGACGGAGGGGCGGAAGGCGGGAGGGGATGGGACGGGAGGCGGCGCGCAGGGGCCGCAGCG
>VZRZ01006589.1:203984-221095 GCA_013398175.1 Climacteris rufus
CGGGCGCAGGGCGGACGTGCCCGCGGCCGGCCGCCTATCGCCCGCCTATCGCCCGCCTATCGCCCGCGCCCCTTATCTGGCCGGCCGCAGCCGGGCCCTGCCCGCGATACCGGGGTCGCCCAGCCCCGCGGCGCGGCCGCTCCAGGGCGCCGGGGTTTTGCGCTTTTTGTCCGCTTTGCCTTATTTCTGAGGGATTGCGGCCTGGCCGGAGGGGCTCGGGGCGGTGGGCTCGGGGAGGCGCCGCGCACACGGCAAGCATCCTTCCCAGGTGCGGTACCCGCAGGCCCTTTGTGCTTCCCTGCCTCTTCCCCGGGATTGCTTTTAGGGGCCCCTCCATAGGCTCAGGCCACTCGCGCCCGGTGGGAGCCTGCGGCCTCAGGCTGTCACTTGGGAAAGGCGCTTTCATCTCCATGTGTTCCTCCCCTAAACAAAAGGTGAAATGAGCAACGGCCACTGTTAACCTTTGATCTCCAAATAAAACCGTGCAGAGCTCCCAGGTGTAGAGCTAATCCATGCACCTAAAGACCAGTTCAGAGTCACTTCTTAGCAGCGCTGCTTGAGGGCATACTCGGGTTGCTTGCTCCCAACCTAAACACCTGTCTAGTCGCTCACTAATTTACAAAGCTTCTTCAGGCATTTGTTCTGGAAGAAATGCAGCAGTAAATCAGTTACAATTTACCTTTCAGACATGTTTGCTGACTACAGAGAAATTAGAATTTTAAAAGTTACTGAAATTATTTTGGAGCGATGTTCTCAGTGATTTTCAGAGACTTCTCAGAAATTGCCTTCATAAAGTGGTACAGAACAAGCATCTAGAAGGGGTGTTCCCCTTAGAAGTGTTTTGGTAGGGTCAGAGTTTGTGCTGCTTTGCCTTATGGCCTTGTGCCGCTTCTGTCTTCCAGTCAGACTCTTCCTGGCTATTAAATTTAAATCTGTATTGTTTTGGGAGATAATTGAACAACAGGAACCTCTGATATCTGGAGTCCAGTTTACAGTTGAGTAAATGCCTCTTGCCAGCACTCCCTGAGTGGAGGTGTCCCTACCATTAATAAGACCCTTGGCTGAATTTAGCCGTTTCAGACTGTATTTCTCATTTGTATGCCTCCCACTATGCCTGAAGAAATAGAAAGCGTTGATGTGCTCATTGTAGCTTATAATTACCGTGGGAACTTCTGGGTTGCAGTCAGAGTCAATGTAGGTTTGCTAACACTGTGAGTTAGGTGGGAGCATGCCCAGAAAATCCATGGGCAAGCAGTGCACTAGAGGCAGGGACTGACCTCGGATGTGTAGCGTAGTGCCAGGGGAACAGCCTGACTTGACTTGTTGCATTCTGAACTTCTAGGGCTTTAGTGAAGTTGGTGTGCACCAGTTCAGAAGGCAATGGACCATGCCAGAGCAGCAATCTCTAACCTGGTAAGACCTGGTACCCTGGTGGCATTTGTCTCTTGGTGGGCTGATGATACTGCAGAAGAAAGGTTCAACAACATCCATGTATGAGATTGTACAGTATTCTTTTTGTATTTTTCCATGTAGTTTCTTATCTATTTGAACATATACCCCTGTAGAACTGAGTATAACTATCCTGTGCAACAGATGGCTGTGTTGATGGAACTGTATGAATGATATTTGACCAGCAGTCAAATATTTATGCAAAAAGATATCACTACTTTGCAGTATTGGAGAAGATGATGAATCCCAAGCAGCATTAGGTGTTGCTGTGTGGTTGGTGAGCCAAATGTAACTGGAACTAGCTGGTCATGATAAGGAAGTGGCTCAGAAACGGTTCAGTGCTGGTAGAGTTATCATTGACTGCTATCATGCCTCTGGTCTCTCAGAAAATTGGTAAGAAAGCGGGAGGGGTGGGGGGGGTGAGTCTTGAACAAAGTTGCAGAAGGAAGTGCTGCTGAGGAAGCCCTTTAAATGCCTACTGGGACAATCAACATGTGTTCTATTGTTACTTGGGGGGTGGGAATTCAACCACAAGTCCAGCTTTTGAAAGCAACCTGTGCTTTGAAACAAATGTGCAGGAGAAGGTAGCTCTGAACTTGCTCAGCCAAGCCTGCCGGTCCTAGAGAGCCTGGATTGTGAAATGACCCGAGGCTAGGACTGTGAGTGTGGTGGTTTGGTCTCTGAGCAAGTAGGGAGGATATGTGAGGTTGGGGCATGTCCTCTGCGTGACAACATGCCTCAAGTGTGAGGGAAACCAGGCTGTGGAGCACTTGAGAGAGAGACTGCTAGGACAGATTGCAGTGTTGACCTTTCTGAAACGTGAGTAGGGAGCCACCTCATTGTGGGTAGTGTGGGCCAGAGTGGAACTGCAGGTCTGAAATGACGTTGGTTTCTTTTGCCCAAGCAAGCAGATGTCTGGTCTCTCTGCTTCCAGCTGCTGACACGTAGTTTGAGATTGAGCTGAGAACTGTGGAGGAGCTGCTGAGGCTGTAGCAGGGCTTGGATGCTTGTCACCAGCTGCTTCTCCAGTGCAGTGGAGACGGCTGCAGGAGTGGTGCTACCAAAGCTATTCCTTTGGCCTTTTAGCCAGTCCCCTGCCACTCCCCAGCACAACCATGGCTGCAGGCAATGTCAGCGTCTCTAATGGAAGATGAGTGGTTCTGCTCAGTGCCTGGCTATGCCTGGAATTGAGTTAATCTGAGCAGCTGCCTTGTGCACAGGCTGCTGTTCTGTGGGGGGCTGGGCTGTGCATTGCACCTGTTTAGAAAAGTGGGCTCCAGCTTGGAAGCTCTGCTTGGGCAGTGGTAAGAATTTGCCAAATGGTGCCAGTTGCTGGTGGGTGCAGGAGGTGTAGCCTCGGCTTTCCTGTTAGCTGAGGCAGCATGATCCCCATGGGTCATCTCTCTTCAGCCTAACTGCTTTGTAATACTACCAATAGTGTAATTTAAAGGTAGCCTTAGGCAGCATAATGCAAAATCATCCAGATGCTGGTTGAGAGTATTTACATCAAAGTGCATATGGCTTGAAGGCACAGCTGTGGAGGGGTTGCCTTCCCTTTCCTGTTTCTTCATCAAAGTGTGAGTTGTGCAGATCTGTGTTCTGCTGATTAAGACCGAGAGTTTCTTCTTGAATGAGCTTCAGCCATGGGGTCACGTGGGAAATGCCGTTGGCTGCTTCATATCTGTAACAGACTCCAAGCTAGGCTCTGATCAGTGTGGCTCCAAACTTGTGCAGGGTAAATGGAATCTAAATAGACTCTGGAGACCCTGAGTGGGTTTGAGTCTTAACTGTGTTTAAAGCATCCAGCTTGACTTGCTGAGAGATGAAACTCTCCGGAGCAGCTGCAGATGGACAAGCAGAGACTGGGTTGGAGCATAGGTGCAGCTGGCTGGTGTAGCCAACTCTTCCATCACCACTGCCTTTCCACACAGTTTGGTGGTGAGCCAACGTCGTACACGCGCTTCAGCATTGCCCGGCAGATGGATGGAGACAACAGCCACGTGGAGATGAAGCTGGCTGCTGATGATGAGGAAGGAGGGGAAATTGGGAGACCAGAGCACCTGCATGCCAGCATGCCTCCTCCACGAAAGATTGGCAAGAACCTCTGCTTCCTAGTCATGGCAGCTCTCCTCCTCCTTTTGATTGGTAAGGAAGGGTGGGAGGCAACTGCAGGAAGCGGACTCTGGTATTGAATGTATCTGAGGCTGTTAAATTTGAAATTGTGCTGTTTTGGGAGATAATTCAACAACCAGGATCCAGGCTGCAGCCTCTTGGCACGCAGTATGTCTAGCTCAGATTTATGGTACAGTATTGGCACAAAGAATTGTGAAGTTTGACAGTAGAACTGTGACTTAGCTGAAGGGAAAACTGGTCCATGTAGAAGTTTGGTTTTCCCTCCATTACTCTTAACACTTCTGTAGAGATGTGGGTCAACAGATCAGGAACTCCTTTGGTGCTTGTCTCTTAAGGGTTTTAACACTGTCATTGACCTAAAGTGAGCATTCTCCTTCCCAAGTGGTGCTGGGCAGACTCTGCCAAGTGCAAGATCAGATTTACAGTGCCCCTTAAAACATGCCAGCACAGGCAAAATGTCAGGCTGCATATTTCTGTCTGTCCTTGGGTAAGCCAGCTTGTCAAAAATGGTGTGAGAGTAGAGATGCATCTTAACCCTGAAAGCTGTGTGGTGTGGGGCTGGTTCAGTCATCTTTCTGCAGCACAAAGAAATACCTGTTCTATCCACAGGGTTTCTGATCGGCTACTTGAGTTATCGTGGGCGAATGCAGAGGGTTAACAGGTGTCTGGATGGAAGTGGCAACTGTGAGATGACTCCTACTGCATCCTACTTATCAGATGATGGAACTGAGGAGGAAGAGGTTCCTGGACCACGTGTCATATACTGGCCTGAACTCAGAAAGATGTTGTCAGATAAACTGTCAGCTGTTCGTCTTGAGGAGAACATGAGGTAACAGTTCCAGAAAGCTTAGCTAGAGCTTTGAGAGAGGCATAACCTGTGAACAGAACTCCAGCTCCTTTGGAGAGGGGGGCCTTACAGCTCATTCAGGGTGGTGTGTGTTAAACACAGACTTAAATGGCTTTGCAGGCTGCAGTGCAAGCTGGTGCTGCAGCCTAAGCTATACATACCTCTGTTACCTACAGGCAAAGAGAAGGTAAGAAGTCATTTGAAGCTGGCAAGGTGGAAGATGAGAGCATTGCCAGCTACATTCATGACCAGTTCACCAGCTTCCGCATGGATGACGTGTGGAACGATGAGCACTATGTCAGGCTGCAGGACAAAGGCAGGTATGTTAATGAGGAGATTCATATCCCTTCCATATAGCATGGGTACCTGTAGTCTTGAGCAATCGTGATTTCTGCTTAAAATGATGTGAAAATTGTGAGCCAGTTACCACTCTCCAAAGAGGACCTCAATCTAGCCAAGCAATAGCTGCTCCTGCCTCTCCTCAGGCTTTCTAAATCCAAAGGGTCTGTTAGCAGCACTCTGGATTTTTCCTGGGACAGCTCTTTCCTCAAAGTATTCTTAGGAACTGGAGAGAAAATAAACTTGAGTGAAAACTCAGCTGAAGGGGGAATTCTCTGTCAAAAACTGCTACCAGAGGTGAATCCGTCCTGTCACCCAGACAGGGGTTGCACACCTGGCAGTGGCTCCTCCAGTAGCTCAGGAGCGTATCAGCAGACATTGTGTTGTCTGATAGCTTATGTCTGATAGTTTATGTCTCACTTGCCCCTTTTTGTCAGGGGAAATGAATTTGCTTAGTTTCTCTTAGGAGGTGACTGAGAGACTTGGAAGCAGAGACTCTTTCTGCTACTTATCTTAGAAATCAGCCTTCATTAATGTCTCTGAACAGCTCCAGAGATTCTTGCACAGAACTGCTGGGATGAGTCTGCCTGTTTCAGGCTCCATTGACTTGATCAGAATCATTAGAGAACAGACTGAATACAGGAGTTAGTTTGATTCTTGTGTGAAAGAGTCTAACACTGTCTCTCTATGTTTAACAGTAGCAACAACCAAGTGTTTATTGAGGATGACAGGCACTCAGAGGTACTGGAGAGTCCTGATGCCTATGTGGCATACAGCAAGAACGACACAGTTACTGTAAGTGACTCCAGGAGGATCCTGGAAATGTGTTTGCACACTTAACAAAATAAGTCTAAAATAAGTCTTGTTAAGATATGGAGTGTATCAGGCTGTCCCCAGTTAGAGAGCTGGGGTTGGTGACAGTGGGCCCACATAGCATTATTACTGCAAGATGCAGAAGTAACTCTAAACTTCCCTGCTGGGATCCAGACAGGAACCTTGGCAGAAGTGCTGCTCCAGCAGGCATGTTGCATGGGATCAATTTACATTGCTGAGCTTCAGCTCTCTACTGTTAAAAGGAGTCACTGTTGCAGTGACTCTGTAGGCTGTTTCAGGTATTTTACTGACATAGGGCTGCTGCATTCCTAACCAGTGTTTCCTTTCCAGGGCAAACCCGTCTTTGTGAACTATGGACTGAAAGAGGATTTTCAGAAGATACAAAATATGGCTATGAATGGAACTATAGTCATCTTCAGAGCTGGAAAAATAACCCTTGCTGAGAAGGTAAGCAGCATCTACCCCAAAGCCTGCTTCCTCCTCTTTGAGGCACAGAGCTGTGTCTTTCCTTAGGTCTGTGGAACTTGTGTATGTAGGATTGTCCCTGCAAGTCTGATCTTGCTTGTTTGCACTAAGGCTCCACGTGCAGGTCTGGACACTGAGGCTGAGCAGAGCTTGTTACGGTTCGTGGTGCTGTTCTTCTTGGCCTCCAGCAGTTTGCTGGAACAACCAGGCCTCTGGAGTGGTGGAGCTGGGAGACAGAGGGAGGCAGCCTGGGAGCTGCAGGATGCAGAGCTGTCTAATATCACTAGGTGCAGCCAAAGGGCTGCTGGAAGCAGGACAGCCTTGCCTCCAGGGCACCTCTTGCTGCTGCAGCCAGCTACTTTGAAAGCTTGGCTGCAGTGTCTCACTCAGCCCGTGCTGACTGTTCATTTGCACCTTGTGGCAGTGCTGCCGCTGTGTGCCCAGCTGGTGGCCTTGCATGCTGCTGAAGTGTTCCATCTATGGGGAGTAGAACCAAAGAGCCAAGCAGCCTAGAGGATCCAAGTGCTTCTGTATGCAAGCCTGTTCCAGATGTACCCAGAGCTGCCCCTCAGATGGGTGCTCCTGGAGGGGCTGGGGCTCAGGATCCTGTCTGCAGGCATCGAACACAGGCAGTGCTGGAAAGTGCTTCCCTAGAGGGTGGTCACTGGTTCTCTAATCCCATTCCTGCTTTTCAGACTGCTGTCTAGCCTTGCAAGAGTGTACCAGTGGCACACCAGAGGCAGCTGGGTTGCAGGTGTGTTAAAGAGGGACCTGGCTAGTCCACTCTGCCTCCATTTTCCATGTGAAGATGAGCCTCCAGTGGCTGCTTGTCTTGAGACTAACCTCATATTGGGAAAACAGATGGTGCATAATCAAAATGAAATAACATTGAATTTTAAGCTGCTCTGAGGAGCAAGAATGAGCTGAAGGAATCATAGGGTGAGACACTGTGGTGTGTCCTAACTGTTCAAAAGGATGTCAGACCCACTCTGCCTGGAGTAGGGCTGAGCTGCTGGGATCAGCTGCCTTGCATATCTGTCACTGTCAGGTAGCTGTTACAATCTGTTGTGGAGTTGGGCATTGAGGAGCACAGCCCTTCACACCATGACTCCATGTACTTGCCTGGGCTCCCATTGCTTGCAGTGCAAATGTGCAGCTAATGTTTCTCTTTACTTCAGGTTGCAAATGCCAGAGAGAGGGGAGCAGTTGGTGCCCTGATGTACCTGGATGTCTCAGATTACAAGGACACAGATTTGCTTGTCCCCTTTGGACATGTGAGTGTGCAGCTGGCTCCCTTCTTTGTTCTCTCAAACCCCTCTGGCTGTGGCCTGCAGCCTGGCCCAGTCCCACAGGCCTCTGGCTCAGCAGTGCCCTGGTGCAGGGGAAGACTGTTGGACTCTGGTGAGACTTGAGAACTCCTCTTGCTTTTCACAGGCCCACTTTGGAACTGGAGATCCTTTCACCCCAGGCTTCCCTTCTTTCAACCACACCCAGTTTCCACCAGTGGAATCTTCTGGACTGCCTCGCATTCCTGTTCAGACTATCTCTAGCCAAGCAGTAGCCACGCTGTTCAGGTAACTGTTTCTTCTGTCTTGCAGGCTGAGCTACTGTGGCCTCATGCAGGAGTGAGGATGGTGTTGAGGTGCTGTGAGCCAGAGAGCGCTCTGCTGTGCGTGGCAGGGAGCATGTTCTGGAACTGGCTGGAGAAATGTCACTTGTGTCCATGTCTCATGTCTTAAAGATTGAACTTAAATCTAGTGTTGGCTTCCTCTTGGCCTTTCCTACCCCTCCCTGCATAATCAGTGGTACAGAACTGCAAGCTCTTTCCTAGGCAGGCCCTGAACAAGGTTGCATCTGCAGTTGCAGGTGTGCTTTTTTCACACAATAGTTAAATGAGGTTGGAGCTGGATAATGAGTTCAAAAGATTTTTCTTTTTCTCTCAGCAAAATGGATGGAGAAAAATGCTTTCTGGACTGGACACCTGGGGTCATGGGATGTAAGGTGACAGTGAGCAGCAGCAGCAAGATGACAGTGAAACTGACTGTGAACAACGTTATGGTGGACAGGAAGATTCTGAACATCTTTGGTGTTATCAAGGGATTTGAAGAACCAGGTAACAGCAGCTGCCTTGTGGCTCAGTTTTGAGAGGAACCCTTCCTCTTCTGTGGTCATTGGAATGTGACAGCTGCACCCAGACAGACAACCACTTTATCAGCAGAACCAAGACATTTCCTCAAGGATCATAGAGAAATCTGAACCGTACTGCCAGAGGAAAGCTAAATGAAAGCACTCAGAGTGCCACATTCAGGGATCAGACTGCAGACTGTCTTCCTAGTACAGAAGCTGGAAGCTGCTCTTCTGATATATGGTGTTTGCAGCCTGAAGCCTGCAGCTCAGCTCTTGATCTTGTCTCCTTTACAGATCGGTACGTGGTGCTCGGAGCCCAGAGAGACTCCTGGGGCCCAGGAGCAGCCAAGGCTGGTGTTGGCACTGCCATCTTGTTGGAACTTGCCCGTGTGATCTCGGACATGGTGAAAAATGGTAAATATTAGTGAACAAAAGCATGAGGGGGGAGGTGATGCGGGCCTAGCTCTGTGTGTGTTGACACTGGAGAGCCTAGTTGCAAAGCAATTCTTTAGAAGATGTAGGGAGTCTGACAAAGCTTCCTGAGGAGCTGTTACTTGTCCAATACAACTTGTCTGCAGTGAGCACTCGCTTCCAGGGGAGTGCCTGCCTGTATCTGCTATGGCTCAGACACAAGAGTGTCCTTGGATAACACATGACGCAAACCTTAAACTTGAGCTGCCTGTTGGACAGCCAGGCCTGAAGGTGGGAAAACCCTGAAGTGTCTGACCAGCTGCAGCAGTGGGGGCTGCATGGTGGCACTTAGTGTGAGCACACTTGTCTCCAGGGTTAATTTTGGGCTCAGGCAGCTAAACAAAACAGGGTGGAAATGCAGACAGCATTGTTTTCCTGCACGGTTCTGCAGCCTGTGGGGGCAGGGTACAGTGTCCATGCAGTGTGCACATTTCTCTGCAGCAGGGCTGTCTCAGGAGCAGGCAATTCATCATCCCAGGCCTGCAGTGCTAATCTGCATCTCCATGGGGGCAGGGCAGACATCTCAGTCTCTGTCTCTTTGCAGATGACTACAAACCACGGCGCAGCATTATCTTTGCTAGCTGGAGTGCGGGAGACTACGGAGCTGTGGGCGCTACCGAGTGGCTGGAGGTAGTGTTTGTTTCACAGAATTCTGAGGGATGGCTGTGCAGTTGTTCCTGTGGATTAAACATCCTGGTGTTAGACTGCTGCTGCTCATCTTGTTAAAATACTTGTTTTGTTCTAGGGGTACTCCACCACGCTGCATGCCAAAGCCTTCACGTACATTAACCTGGATACTGCAGTCCTGGGTAACCTGCTACTCTTTGAGTTTCTTGAAATTGGGTGGGACTAGAATAGCTTGAACAGACATCTCTTAACCTCTGGGAATGGGGGCTGATGGGTTTCAGTTTGGCTGACGATTGCCATGACTCCTTTTATTCTCCTGCTGTCATTGAAGCTGGGAGGCTGCTACAGCCTAAGCCATGAGGAGTCAGCTCTGCTAGATCCCAGCAGACTGTCCTGTGTTGGTTGAAGATCATTTGGCAACAAGCTGTAGATCAGGGCTCAGCAGCTCTAGCAGTAGTGGTTGATCATGCCAGTATGTCAAACACCCTTTCATGTTTTGCAGGCTCCAAACATGTGAAGATTTCTGCTAGCCCATTGCTGTACACATTGCTGGAGACAGTTATGAAGAAGGTGAGTTGAAGGGCCTTGGTCCGATCAAGGTGACTGTGGTTTTAAGGAGGAACTGCAGGCAGACAGAGCTGTGCTGGGTCACTTTCCCCACCTAACACCTTCTGAGGAGAAAGACCCATTTAGGAGTAAAACCTGGAATATTCTGAAGGGCTCTGTCTGAAATAAGCTGAATTGCAGTTCACACGTGCAGGATCTAAAATCAGCAAATGCCACAGTTCAGTGGGAGATGAATGCCTGTCCCACATGAACTGTGCCTGTGTGGAGGAAGGTCAGGGGAGCACACCTGACTCTGGCATCTGCACAGCAGTGCAAGCTCCAGGATGGACCTGGAAGCCCAAGCAGAAGTCAGAACAAGTGCAGTGACTGTCATCTCTCTGCAGGTAAAGGACCCCGCAAAGGATTCGGAGAACCTGTATACCAGAGTTGGCTCTGACTGGGTACAGAGAGTGTAAGTATTGTCATCCATCTCTTTGGCAAAGCAGATCTCCATAAAGGAGCAAACCAGATGGCTTCTGCTGGAGTGTCACGCTGCTGTCTGGGGTGGGCTCTACTTTCTGTCATGGGGTCAGGCAAGTGTGAGCAGTGCAGCACTAACTGTGCTGCCCCAGGCTGCCTGTGGCAGCCCACACACCTTTCTGCAAGACAAGAACAACCTTGTACCAAGTCCAGTGGCTGGAAATGGACAAGTAGGTCCAGGGATTTGGTTGGGACTCCTTCAGTCTTGTCTAGACAGGGTAGTCCACTTGGCTCAGAGCTTCAGCTGTAGGGCTGGTAGCTTTTCTCCTGGGGTATCCATACTAGTTGGTAACTACTCTGTGCTTATCTTCTGCAGTGTTCCCCTTGATCTGGATAATGCAGCATTCCCTTTTCTGGCCTACTCAGGAATCCCAGTGGTTTCCTTTGGTTTCTATGATGTAAGTAATGTGTGTTTGCCTGGTGTGCTCAGTCCATGCAGAGTGCTGTAAGGATACTTGCTCTCCAGGGTGGCAGAGCACAAGGTGCTGTCTCAAGCTCATTGTCCTTGCAAGAACCTCTCTGAGGGAGGAGGTGCAGCCTCTGGACCTGGTGGCTGTGGCAGTACTTGCTGTCTAGGCTGCTCCTGGGACAAGGCTGGCCTACAGTCTCTGTTCCAAAGTACTGAATGCTTGTGGGATTATTGGGAGAGGGGTCACTTGCTCTTCTGGAGGCTCAGATGTCAATGAATCAGAAGCTAAAAGCAATAAAAAGATGTCAGGCTGTTGCTGCATCAGTGAAAATGCTGCTGGTCAGCAAGCAGAGGGCATTGTGGAAGCAGTATCATTGCCCAGAGCAAGTCCTAACTCAGACTGTTGTGTCTGCTGCTGCAGCAGCCTGCCCTGTTACTGCAGGTGTGCAGCTGGGAGCCTTTCTGATAGCAGCTCCCTCTCTTGGGAATGCTTGGGGTTTGTTAGTGTCACACTTGTTACACAAAATAATCTGAGTTATCCTGCAGGAAGGGTTGGAGGGTGCTGCAAGCACTTACCAGGCTGGGTGGTGAGATTTGCCTACCTGCACTTCTGCAGTGAACTCTGAGGGGGTCTGTGTGTCTCAGGTCTCAGTAACAAGCAGAACATCCTGCTGATGGCTGGAAACTGTGAGGGATGAGATGCAGGAGCTCCATTCCCTTCCCAGTGCTTTTAAGTTTTGCCACTTGAGTGTGGCTCCTTAGCAGCAAGGGGAGATGGGATGTGGTGGAAGTAACAAGTAACCTGTGGTAAGGGATGAAAAAAATCTAGCTGGAAAAGCATTCTTGGCTAACTTCAATACCTTCTTTCTTGCAGGAAGATGCTGCATATTCCTTTTTGGGCACTACTCAGGACACTTTGATGAACCTGAAGGAGAAGACTGACAAGTTGTATGCTCTCATGCGAACTGCTGCAGAAGTTGCTGGACAAATAGCTCTCAGACTGACCCATGATCATGAGCTCTTTCTGGACTTTGACAGATACAGTGAAGAATTGCTATCATTCCAGGAGAGGCTTTTGCCCTTCGAATCAGATGTGAAGGTAAGAAGGACTCTGAGTTCACCAAATCCCTGTAGATGGTCAGGGGGCCATGTGTTAAAAAGGCCCTGTGCCAGTGGATACAGTAAGGTGCACATCTTCCCCTTCTAGGCATAACAGGGTAGTAAAGTGTGACCAGAGTCAATGTTCCTTATAGAGCAGTGTAGACAGAGTAGCTGTGGCAGACAGATTTAGCCAGTCTGGCTGTGGTGAGCTCTTGAGGAAGTGGATGTGAACAATCTCTTCTCTGGTTATCATTCACAGCATAGTGCAGCTTTGCATCTCATTTGCACCTCTGCTCAAAGCCCACAAGAAACTGCGGGTAGGGAGTGACCTCAGAAGAGCCTGCCAGGAACTCGTTCTGCTACTTGGCTAAACTGGCAAAAAAAAAAAATACAACAAAAGAACACTTTCTTTTGGTAAGAGAGCAGCAAAAGAAGAAAATCAGGTTTGCTAACAGCTCCTCCCTTGCAGGCACTGGGGCTGACCTTGAGATGGCTGTTTTATGCCCGTGGAGACTTTAAGCGAGCTGCAGATGCACTGAGAAGAGACATCGCCAACAGCGACAGGGAAAACAGGATCGTCCGCAGAGCCCTGAACGACAGGATGATGAAGGTGGGTACCTACAACTGGTTTTTCTTCACAAAGGAAGAGAGTGCTGGCTGAGATGGGACTTTCCCTCAGGGGCCAGGGTCACTGTGCAGACTGGTGTCTCTTCCACTTTCTTAGTGGCAACGTGGCAGAGCTCTGCACTTGCTCGAGAGAGAGGGTCTGGCCCTTGCAGAGCTGCTGTGGGGAAGGGCTCAGTGGGGATCAGAGGTTGGCTCGTGTTGGGGCAGATTAGGAAAAAAAACTTGGGGGATGAGAGTATAACCCTTAATTTGCACCTCTCCTCAGGTGGAGTATGACTTCCTGTCCCCATACCTCTCACCAAAAGATGCTCCCTTCCGCCACATCTTCTTTGGCAAAGGCCCCCACACCCTGCAGAGTCTGCTGGAGAACCTGAAGCAGCTGACACACAGCCAAGACCGCGCGGGCGTGGATGAGCTGAAAGAGCAGCTGGCCCTGGCCACCTGGACCATTAAAGGGGCTGCCAATGCTTTAGTGGGCGATATCTGGAACACAGACAACGAAATCTAGACACAGCAAACACTTGGATGACCCGTCTAAGGTACAGGAGAGCTGTGTTCTCTCATGGGGAGCCCAGCTTCCTTTCTGGCCCAGCCCCAGCAGAGGGCCTTGCTGTGTTACCTTAGTTCCACCTGCGGCAACACACACAAACTCCCTGTACCTCAGATTAGGCATTGGCACAATTTTTAAATGGCAGCTTCCTGCAAACTTCCAGTACCTTACGTATTGTGAAACCTAACCAAAACCCCCTGAAACCTAAGTGAAACCCACTCCCTAACATTACTTTCCTGTAGGTATTCTGGCAACAAAACTTTTTTAACCAAAGTTGAGCATAAAATTTAAATCTCACCTTGACAAGTTCACAGGAGGCAGTTTTAAAGCAGTACTAAGATTACCATGAAGTCTCCTCTGACCAGGCTCCCATCTAACCACAGTTCAAACCAGTCATGTACAGCTGCCTGTGGGGTTTCCTACCTCCAGTGTACTTGAGAAGTGAGAGCTCAGGTGTCTCCTAAAGGGGTACCTTGAGTGGGAAGGTACCTCATCTATTCAGGCTTTTAATTGTTGACCACCTAAACCTAATGTCAAAACAGGGAATGGATTCCTCTGAACCCTTGTAAGGAGGATCCCTTCTCTGGCAGGAAGCTGCAGAGAGCTGCAGTTCAAAAATTAAACAATGTAGTTATAGCCCGTAAGTGCTGGATTATCAGCAAGCTCTGAAGTGCCCGGCCTGCCTTTCCTCAACAGCAGGGTCCCAGTGACATCTTGGAGGCTTGCTTATCAATACCCAGGGAGAATGACCCAAAGACTATCCAATGTCCCTTTTATATCCTTAGCTGGCACCTCAGCAAGTCCTGCAGCATTGAGAAATGGCTCTAGGCTGGCACTTCAGACCTTGCTGCTCGGGGGCCTTGTGTGAAATCGAGTCTCTTGCTGGCCAAACCCTGTTTGACTGATGTCATTTTACAGGATGGCTCTTGTTTGGCACTGAGATATTTATTTCTTTATTTATTTATCAGTGACAGTGTTCACTATAAATGGTGTGTTTTTTTATAGAAGATAATTATCGGAAGCAGTGCCTTCCATAATTATGACAGTTATACTGTCGTTTTTGAATAAAGCAGCATCTGCTACTACAATCAAACATGATACTGGAACTTTGCATTTAAAATAATCAAAGCAGGCCCCTCAAAAAGTTTTGGAAAACTACCAGTTAAGCTTTCTGTGGCAAAAACAGCCCTCTGGAAGAATCTTGAATGTGTAAACTTGGTAGCGAGTCTCCAGGTTGCACTCCAAAGTAATCCTTGAAATGTTGAAAACCTGGGTGGAAATCCCGATACCAGAAATTTGGCTTCCTTGCAGGGTCTGTGCCCCTCTGTGGCCTTCAGACTCCTTCCTGCTCCCCTTTCTGGATGCTGTGTGCTCTCACAGGGAGCCCAGCTTCCTTCCTGGCCCTGGCAGAGGGCCTTGCTGTGTAGCCCTAGTTCCACCTGCGGCAACACACACAAACTCCCTGTACCTCAGATTAGGCATTGGCACGATTTTTAAATGGCAGCTTCCTGCAAACTTCCAGTACCTTATGTATCATGAAACCTAACTGACATTATCGGGGGCAGTGTCTTCCATAATGTGTAAAGAACAAGGTAGTTTTTGCCTACCACAGTGTTATATCGGAGGCAGTGACCTCCATATGTTGCACTATGGGTGTACGTAATTATCGGGGACAGTGTTTCCCATAATTGTTCTCTGCTTATCACGCAATGTCACCTGCGAAGCTTGATGGTTAGTATCTAACATGGATTAATTTCCTGCAGTCCTATTTTTTCACTCTCCTGTGGTGATGCAGATACAAACTTCAGTCTGTTATGTATATCCTTGGACTCTTCCTTCTCCGTAGGCTGAACTGTTTCAAAATGCTGTGCTGTCTTGAATTGGCTTCCTGCCTCCAGTCACGGGAGTGGTGCTTGAATGTGTAGTGGAAACTAGGCTAGTTAGACTGTGTGCTCTGTGATGTAGTAAACTTACTTCTAATCAGTTACAAAGGCTGAGGAATTAAAGGTGAATGTAGGGCTTGGGGCTGACAGCTGTCTGGAGGGCTCTGGTCACTGCTCCTGATGGGTGCATATGAGAGGCTGGCCTGCTGTGGCACTGGGAGGGTGCTGGTACGCATGCACGGGAAGCTGCTCACTCTCCAGTTCTGGCTGGAAATTCCAGTCGTGCCCCCTTGGGCATTGTGTGGAGGGGGGAAATCAGGGGCAGCTTTCTAATGGTGCCACTCTGCTTTGTGACCTGAAGCTGAGCGCTGCTGATGTGTGACACCTGCTAAGTTGTGCTGCCTGTTCTCAATGGCTATTGCCAGCCCTGTACTCTGCAGTTTGATCTGGCATTTAAACCCAACCTGAGCAAGTGACCTGAGCCTCAGCAGTAGTCCTTGAGGGAAAGAACATTGTTCAGCTGGAGCTCCACACAGAATGGGCAAGGACAGGCCCCCAGCCTAGTTAATGAGCTCAGTGCTCACCAGCCTGAAGGGCTGGATTTTCATCGGTCTCTAGAAACCTGATGCCCAGGCTTGTGCAATTTATTGCTCTTCCTTAACTCTCTAACTTCCTCCAGCCCTGTCTGTGTTAGTGTTTCCTAGTGACACTCCTGGATAGCATCTAAGAGCTGCTGTCCCGGAGTCCTCACTGTAGTGTTTGCATGCATCTTGATGTCAGACTTAAATTTGCGCTTTATAGCCAGCAGAGAGAGACAAAAGACAAAGCCTGTCTCCTGGCTAGGCAGCACAGCCGTGACTACTGGGATGTTGGGATGCCTTGCTTAGTGCTGGCATCTGACTGCTGTGGGGTGCTAAACTGTTTCTGGATTACCTGCTGTCTGCTTGAATAAAGTATTTTTGAAGTTTGAACACTCAGCTTCTCTTGTGGGGTTCTGGATTACCTGCTGTCTGCTTTAATAAAGATTTTGAAGCTTGAACACTCACCTTGTGTTGTGACTTCTTGCAAAGCCATGATGCTGTTGTGACCAGGTGTGAGCTCGGGCTCTTGTGCTCTGTCAGGGCTGGCACCTTGGCAGCTGCAGTACCATCTTGGTGAGTGCAGTAGCTGCTCAGCTGAGTCCTGCCTCATCACAGACAACTGCAATAAGGATGCTGGTAATGAGGTGGAGGAGCAACGTAAGCAAGCCCCAGGCCTCCGTCTGTTTTCATGGCTGTGTCCTACCTCCTGCCTCTTTGTCACAGCCTTGACTCTGAAAAGCCTGTGCTGTGGGGTGAATGATGCGAGAAGGATGAAGTGTCAGATTTCCCAGTGGCCATGGCTTTGCAGGTCTCTGCTGCTGAGAAGGTGGCTGGATGGGCTTGTGGGTGGCTGTGTCCGAGGAAGCCAGCACTGTCCCCTGCCCTGTCCCTGCCCCTCATCACCCTGGAGCTCCCCTGGGTCAAGGTGCAGATGGGTACGTGAACACTTTTTAGAGCCCCGGGAAGCTCTGGGAGGGCAGAAGCTGCCTTCTCAGCCCCAACGGCTTGCTCAGGTGGCAGTGCACGGGTTTGGGGCTCTGCATTTAAATATTCTCCGTTTCTCTCTGCTGTCCTCCCCTCTCCCTCAGGCCGGTCTCACCTCCTGCTTTACAAACACCGCATCCCGGGAAGGCACACTATTTGGGGTGAGTGGCAGCTTCTCCAGGAGCCCAGCTCGCCCTTTATGGGCTGTCCCGGCATAGCTCTGGTCCCTCCTCTTCCCCCGGGGATGATTTACTTGTTGGAAACACGTCGTTTCCCGCAGCTCCTGCCGGCGCCTGGCAGGGCTCTCTCCCTGCGGTAACTGCGAAGCGTCCCGAGAGGCCGGGCCGGGGCTGCGGGAGCCCTGCTGCGGCCGGGCAGCGCCAGCCCCGCCGGGGCAGAGGGAACGGGGAACAGCCCGTTCCAACTCACCTGGGAGCAGGGATTTGGGCAGCGCAGGGCAGCCCGCGTCTCCGCTCCCTGCAGCGGATCGGTCCCGGGGTCTGGCGCTGTTCCGCGGTGAGTCCGTCTGTCCGTGTGTCCATCCCCGCGCCCCGCTGCTCATCCATCCATCCATCCGCCTGCCTGGCTGTCAGTCGGT
>VZRZ01006589.1:228571-266355 GCA_013398175.1 Climacteris rufus
CGTGGGGGGCGGCTGCGGTTGTGCAGGTGGCGGGAGCGCGGGGGGATCGCTCCTGTGTGGTCCCGGGGCGCACGGGAGCGGCCTCACCGTGCTCCCTGCGTGAGCCCGGCTGCACGTAGGGTGCATCCCCGGCGCTGCAGGGATGGGTGTGCGCGGCATGGGCCTGCGGGGCACCGAGGGCCGAGCAGCAGCTGTGCTGGGGGTCTAGGGGATGGGTATTTGTGACTCCCCCACCTCAGGATGAGAGTTTGCCGGCGGGACTCCTCGCCCGACTCACAGCCGAGGTTGCAGGATCGCCCCCCGCGCCTGTGGGTGTATTGCAGAGAAGGGAAACTGAGGCACGGAACCTCCCCTGCATGGTGGGCAAGGCTAGGTTCCCCCATTCCATTTTGGAGACTGGTACTTCCAGTGTTGGCGCTGAACTGGGTAGCCCCACCTGGGATTTGGGGGTGCAGGAGGCAGTGCACTGGGTGTCAGTCCCAGTGGGTGCCATTCCTGCCTGGTGAGGGTGATGCTCTGTCACGGCAGGGCACCCCCCGCCCCCGGTGTCCCCTGAGCTGGGAAGGGGGAAGCTGGCGCGTGGCAGAGGTTGGTGCCGAGGGCACTGTGCCCAGTTGTCCCCAGTCAATGGGCTTGTTGTGCCCGCCGCCTGTGTTGCCGGGTGCCAGCTGGGATCCCAGTGGCAGTGGAAGCCGCAGTGGAGACTCCTCTTCTCCTGGGGATGCACTTAACTCCCTCTTAGCTGTGCCCCTGGCACAGCAATGGCCACGGTTTGGGGGGGGCAGGCAGGCGGGGGCTGTGGCAAGAGGTTGCTGTGGGTCTTTCCTCTCTCACGCTGTGGCTGCCGGCACGGCCAGCTGTTCTCCCTGGGGAGCCGCGGGCGGACAGCACTGCTGGGGTTGGGTCCCTGCCCCGCCGGGGAAGGGGAGCGAGCCCCAGGGTGCTGGTGGCACCCAACGACAGAGCTCCGTGGGGACTGGCAGCTGGGCAGCGGATATGTTTGCCGAGCCAGAAACTCCCCCCGCAGTGCCCATCGCCCTGGCATCACGCCTGTGGCCTCGGTTGGGGAGCAGAGAGCCGGATGTCTCTTCTGCCTCCCTCCCTCCCTGCTTCCTGGGGGGGAAACTGAGGCCTGGGAGCGTTTCCCAAGGCCGGAGCGAGTTTCCATGGAAATGGGAGCGGGGGTCCGGGCTCCCAGCTGCCGGCGACCGCCGAACAAGGGAGAAAGCGGGACATTGATGGGAGCCCGGCCCCTTGGGCGCGCGTCCCAGCCCGGCTGAAAATAACCCTCCTGGGCAGCGCTGCGGGCAGGCGGCCGGGACCGAACCCCGCTGCCAGCGGAGGTCCCCAGGAAGCGGCTCCAGCCAGGGGAGCGACCCCCAGCCCTGCCGGCCGCCACCCCCCGCCCCGGCCCCGTTGCGTTGGGGAAGGGGAGGGCCGGCCGGCCAGAGGAGCGAGAGCCGGATGGAAGGAGGGGCAGAGCCACAGCCCGCGTCCGGCCGACGGACAGTCCGAGCCCCCTGCCCGCTGCAGGGGGATATCTGGGGCGGCCGAGCCCAGGGGACAGCTCTGTAGCGCAGATGAAGGGGCTGCGGCTGCCCCGGCTGCGGTGAGCGGGCTCCGCCGTGGGACGCCGGCACCGGGGAAGAGACACCAGCGGTGCCAGGCGCTGGCGGCGGGCAGCCAGGCAGGATGCGACGCTTTCAGGCTTTGCACCGATCCTTCCCCTTCCTCACCCGCTTCCGCTTCTACCGAGTAAGTGCCGACCCTCGCCCCGGGCAGACCCTGCGCTGGCCGTCACCCGGCCGCGTCCCCATCGCCTGCGGGCAGGGGAGCCGCAGCTCCCTTCGCCCCGTGTGCCCTGCCTGCCCCCGTGCGCCCCCGTGCCCAGCTGCTCGCCGCGCCCGCCGTATTTTTAGCCCAGTGCCGAGGATTGTAATTGCGGTGACGCGGCCGAGGGAGCGAGCGCAGCGGGTGAAGACGCCAGGGGCCATGTCGTCTCCCAGGGAAGAGGAGAGGATGGAGCGGGCTGCCGCGCTGTGGAGCTGGGACGGCGGGTCCCAGCCTCCCTCCCGCTCTCAGCAGGACGAGGCAGAGCCATGTCCCTTTCCAGAAAGGTGGTGGCGAAAGTGGGGGAGAGCCGGGATGGAGGAGTGGTGGAGGGCACGGGGAACTGTGTGTGAGACTTGGCTCCATTGCTCCGTCCCTCTGTCCTGGCATGGCTGGAGGGTGGTGCCAGCAGCACTGGGGTGCCCTGTACCTCCATGCTGAGGCAACAGCACCCTCCAGAAGTCCAGATGTTCCTATCTACCCCCTCCCCGTGTCTGCCCAGCGAGGTGCCACCGCCCATGGCAGAGGAGACCCACCATGTGGGTCTGTACTGCAACTTGGTCAGGTTTGCTGGGATGCCAGGGGGCCAAGATCCCTGTCCCTGCTGGGGACAGCTGTCCCCTCCCTGCTCAGCCCCTCCAGCTGAGCAGAGGTAGCCGGGCAGGCATGTCTGTCCTGAAACTCTGGCTTATCCTGTGTCCCAGGCAATACCTGTGTGGAACAGAGGGGTGGGCTGGTGTTTCTATGGGCATGACAGGGCAGATTGAGGGGCCCTGGCTGTCCCTGGGGATCCTGCTGATGGGGTCACTCTCCTGTCCTCCCCCAGAGAGGTGGTGACAGGCTCAAGAGATGAATCTACTAGTATCCCTTACAGCAGCACCCCGGCCTTGGTGCTGAGCCCTCTGGGTGACTCCCCAGCGGGGATGGGACAGAGGGGAGCAGAGCAGAGTTCCCCCTAACCCAGTACCGTGTCCCTGCAGAGGCTGAGCTGTAGCATGCAGGCGGAGGAGGGCACGGACTGGCTGCTGGAGCTGCTCACAGAGCTGCAGCTGCAGCAGTATTTCCTGCGCATCCGAGACGAGCTCAACGTCACACGCCTCTCCCACTTCGAGTACGTCAAAAATGAGGATCTGGAGAAAATCGGCATGGGACGCCCCGGTGTGTACATCCCCCCCCAAACCTCTCCCATTACCCCTGCCCGGATGTGCAGCATCTTCTGGGAAGCCCACAGGAGCATGTGGCCCATAGGGCTGGAGGGCACCCCTGCTCCAGACTGGGTTGTGACAGTCCCTGTGTCCCTGTGTCCTGCAGGCCAGCGGCGGCTGTGGGAGGCAGTGAAGCGGAGGAAAGCTATGTGCAAGCGGAAATCCTGGATGAGCAAGGTAGGGATGGGACATGGACAGGTGTGGCAGAGAAACTGAGGCAGACAGGAGGAGCTGGACCTCTCCCTGTACCCTTCCAGGGTGCCTGGCTCTGCCCATGCCTCTGATCCCTGAGGCTGACAGGGAAATGGGCAGAAGTCCCTGCTATCTGTGCCCCACCTGTGGTGTGACCCTGCCAGTGTACACCCCAGTCCCACTCAGGCTCCTGGGTCACTCCCTAGCAAAGGACAGCCCTGCTGCCCTGGCACTTGGAAAATTCATTCCCTTCATATTATTTGCCTCTTTGCCACGAAACTTGTTTGCAGCCAGTGAACCACAGAGCCTGTGCATCTTGCTCCAGACAGCTCT
Source organism: Climacteris rufus (assembly GCA_013398175.1). Lineage (NCBI taxonomy): Eukaryota > Metazoa > Chordata > Aves > Passeriformes > Climacteridae > Climacteris > Climacteris rufus. Next base: position 232,132 of record VZRZ01006589.1, read on the forward strand.
GTGGGCAGCAGTGCTGCCCAGGACCCTGCCTGCCCTGCTGCCTCACAGCGAGGGGACACGGCCTTGTACCTGCAGGCTGGGGCTCGCCAGGGCAGGGGACCTTGGGATGCTCCCATATGCTCTGATGCCAAGCCATCCAAAGCTGGTACTTGTGGCATCTGATGGCACCTGGCACCCCCAGAAGAGCAAAATGTTTGCCAGCTGGGCACTGGTCATGGCCTCTCCCCTGCGTGACTCATCTGTGCTGGGACATGGTCAGGATGGGCTTTTAATAGAAGGCTGCTTCTATTAAAGAAGAAATGGCAGAAATGCCACCTCCCACCCCAGGCACATGCTGGGCCCAGCCCCCACACACCCTGCATTGGTCCTGGCTGCCAAGACTGGCATGGACCCTGTCTCATTGGGCACATCATCCATCCCAGCTGAGGGTGATGGAAGGAGAGCCCATCCCCTCTGAGCGGTGGTGGTGGCAGCCAGCACACACTGCAAAGCCCACATCGCTGTAGGGATGTGTCACCACACTCGGCCCAAGCTGGAGGTTTTCCTTGGCTTTGTGCCCAGGCACATTGTGTGGCCTCAGCCTGGCCAAGAAGTGCCCAGGGCTCTCTGGCTACTGGCCTGGTTTGCTGTGGCTGCTGGGGAGCCGCTGGAGGGCTGCTCTGAGAGGCACAACCGCTTCCCTCCACGGGAATCACAGCTGAGTGTGCCGGCAGTTGGAGGAACAGAGCCTGCTCCCACAACCAGCCTTCTCTGGGTCATTAGCAGTTATCCAGCATGTACAGCCCAGACGAGGGGTTGTCCCAGCACTGCTCACTTGCGGATCTGAGGGCTTGTGGTGTCTCTATGCCCACGTCTCACCTGCCTCCATGTCCCACAGGTGTTCAGTGGGAAGCGTCCAGAGTCGGAGCTGCCACCCCAGCCCCAGAGTACCTTCCGCAAGCCCCCCACGCCACCGCCCCCTGAAGCTGGGGGCCAGCACTCCCTCACCTGCCTCGTGCGGGAGCGGGACCTCTCCATCTTTGAGAAGCTGGGCGATGGCTCCTTCGGCGTCGTGCGGCGCGGCGAGTGGTGCACGCCCGCCGGCAAGACGGTGAGGGGCTGCTCTGGGGGGGTGGGGAGCCAGGCAGTGGGACCACTCACAGGGGAAGACACTTTGGAGCTCATCCCTGCTTTGGCCCTAGCTGAATGTGGCAGTGAAGTGCCTCAAGACAGATGTGCTGAGCCAGCCAGAGGCATTGGATGACTTCATCCGGGAGGTGAATGCCATGCACTCCCTGGACCACAGGAACCTCATCCGCCTGTACGGCGTGGTGCTCTCCCACCCCATGAAGATGGTGAGTGTGGGGGGATGGGGCCAACACCACTGCCACCCCCGTGATGCCACATGATGGCATGAGCAAAGCCAGTCTGGGTCTTACCTCAGGTCCTCTGCTGGCATCCCCAGTGGGGCATAAGAAGGCTGGAAGCCAGCCCAACCAGGGTGCCCCTGGACTGACCAACTTGCTATCCTCACCCCATGGCCCAGGTGACAGAGCTGGCTCCTCTGGGCTCCCTGCTGGACCGCCTGCGGAAGAACCAGGGCCATTTCCTCATCTCCACCCTGTGCCAGTATGCCATCCAGGTGGCCAAGGGCATGGCCTACCTGGAGTCCAAGCGCTTCATCCACCGTGACCTGGCTGCCCGCAACATCCTGCTGGCCTCCAACGAGCTCGTCAAGATCGGGGACTTCGGGCTGATGCGGGCCCTGCCCAAAAATGATGATCACTATGTGATGCAAGAGCATCGCAAGGTCCCCTTCGCCTGGTGAGCCTTGGGGAGAGGGAGATCTGAGGGTGTAGCACCCATGACCTTCTGATGCTCACATCCTTCCCCACATAGGTGTGCTCCTGAGAGCCTGAAGACACGCACCTTCTCCCACGCCAGCGACACCTGGATGTTTGGAGTGACCCTTTGGGAGATGTTCACCTATGGTCAGGAGCCTTGGATTGGCCTCAATGGCAGCCAGGTAGGTGTACAGCAGGGACCTGCCCCCTGGCCTCACCCCACTGGTGCTGAGGGGAATCTGGGACCCCCTGACAGCACCTCCTGCCACACAGATCCTGCACAAGATCGACAAGGAGGGTGAGCGGCTGCCGCGGCCTGAGGACTGTCCCCAGGACATCTACAATGTCATGCTGCAGTGCTGGGCGCACAAGCCCGAGGACCGACCCACCTTTGTGGCCTTGCGAGACTTCTTGGTGGAGGTGGGTGAGGAGGGAGAGGGATGGGAGCCCTGGCACCCTGTCCTGCTAGCTCTGCTAGAGCGTGGATGGGGTTCAGGATATTGTTGAGGCGGGAACTGATGGGGGGAGCTTGGGCCAGGCAGCCCTGCAGGCTGGGAGGTGGCAGGTGGTGACATGGTCACAGCAGGAGACACCTGGGTGCTGCCATGCCCTCACCCATCCCAGGGATGTGGCAGCTGAGGAGGGGCTAGTGGTGATGCTGTCCCTTGTCCATTTTTGTGGCCCCCCTGCCCTTCTTGGGGCTGGGCCTCAAAACAGGGCAGGAGTGGACGTGGGGGGCTGCATCCCCTGTCCTCACCCACCTCTCCCCCAGGCTCAGCCCACCGACATGAGAGCACTGCAGGACTTTGAGGAGCCTGACAAGCTGCACATCCAGATGAACGACATCATCACAGTCATCGAGGGCAGGTACTGCACGGAGGGGTGTCAGGTTGTGGGGGGAACGAACTGCCTGCCAGCACGTGTGGGGATAGGGAACGGGGAGAGTTAGGCACTGGTAGAGCTGTGGGGAGCAGGGATGGGAAGGGGTGGCTCTGGCACCAGCACACCTGGCCGTGTACCTCACAGGTGGGTAGTGCTGGGAGGTCTGCAGTCCCTCAGGCAGCACAGCGTTGTGGGGCCACCCCCGAGTGGGGGGCACAGCCCTGCCCACACTGCCCGCAGCCCTGCCCGCACCATCCCCGCTGACTCACCCCGCTGTGCCCGTGGGTTTGCCCCGGGAAACCGCACGCCCCAGGGCCGCTCCCTGCTGATAGTGGTGGGGACGTGCCGCCAGCACCCGGAGACGTGCGGCTGTCATGGGGCTGGGACAGGCACCGCGGGACTTGGTACCGTGCTGCCAGCACCCGGTGTGCTGTGGGCTACACTCCTGGGTCCCTGCTGACCACCCCGGGGCACAGCCACCCCCTCCGCCGCCCCGGGGACCTGCGGACTGGAGTAGGGGGCCTTTTGTCCCTGCATCCCTATCCCGGGATGTGCCTGTCACCTTCCACCTGGGGGACAGTGGGGACCCCACAAATGAGTTCAGTGTCTCCGCGCTAGGGCCGGCCCCCCAGTCCTGAGGGGAGGAGGAGAAGGAGAAGGAGGGCGGCTCTGTCCCCGTCCCTCCCTGTCCCCCGCCCCGGGCCGGCTCCCCGCGGTTAGTCACAACCCGGGGTGAATCAGGCCGGGTTTGTGTGTCTGCAGGGACCGGCTGCTCCCGGTCCGCCGCCGCGGGGATGACTCTTGCCCAGGGTCTGGCGGCTTAATTGCAGGGAGGGGAGGGGAGGGGAGGGGAAGCGGCGTCGGCGGAGGGAGGGAAGGAGCGGCGGAGGGCGGTGCGGCCGCGCCAGAGCGCCTACATCGTCCCCGCCGCCGCATCGCGGCCGGGCTGCGGGTCCGCGCCCCCCGCCCCACCGCCGGCCCCAGGTGAGCCGCGGAGGGGAGGACGGAGCGGGAAGAGGGGCTGGGGATCGCCGGTCGGTCGGGAGGTGCCGGCAGTGCGACAGAGCCGGGGAGCAGCCTCCCCTGCCTCAGTTTCCCCGAGGGAGGCCGGTCCTTGGTGACCCCCGATGGGCAGGTTTTGGGGGTGCGGGGTCCGGCAGCCGGGGTGCGCTCAGCAGCCGGGGGGCGGCAGGAACTTCAGCGGCTGCCGGTGCTCCCGGAGGGGAGCCCCCTCCCCGTGCCTCAGTTTCCCCCGCGGCGGCCGCCCCCCACCGCGCTGCCTGCGGGGATGCCCGGGCAGGGCTGGCGGAGGGAAGGGGGGGCCTCCTGCCGGGGGCCGCATCCGGCCCTGCCGAGGCCGCCCGGGGCACCGTAAACACCCCCCACCCCTTTTCAAGCCCCTGCCTGTCGTTCGGCGGGCGCCGGGTGTGCGTACGTGTGTGTGGGCAGGGGCAGGGACCTCCCTGAAAGCCCCCCGGGGACCCAGCCGGCCGCGGGATGGGGCTGTCGCGGCGAGAGGAGCCGGGGCAGCGCCGGAGCGGGTTTGTGCCGGGGGTCCGAGCTCGGGGTCGGTGGGACCGAGGCTGGGAGCAGGGAGAGTGCCGGGGGTGGCTGGGCTGCAGCATCCCTTCGTTGGGATGCGGCGGTGAAGGGTGCGGGGAGGGCGGGTGGAGGGGGCCTCCCGGAGAGGGGAGCTGTTCCCCCGCCTCCCCCGGCTCGCCGCGGGTGAGGAAGGGTGCCCGGTACCGGCTGGGCTCTGCCGTGGCTCTGCCGAGGGGTTCCGACGCTGAGTAAGGCGGCTGGCTGGCGGCAGCGGGAGGGTAAACAGGAAAAGGGCTGAGCTGGTGGCCGGGGGTGACTCACAGGTGACTCCAGGAAACATATGGGGCCCGTGCCAGCCTCGCCAGGCTGGCACCCACACTGCCACTGCCCCCTTGCCCACAGCACACCCTGCCCAGGGGGGCGGGGGGCCCTGACAGGCAGGGGGGTGGTTTAGGGTCAGAGCCCCCCCACATTTATTGGCACAGTGCTGGATGGGGTACACCACTTGGGATGCCTTTCCCTGCTCCATCCCTATGCCCTCCACCGGTCCCTCTGGGCTAGATGGCCACCTTGTCTGCCCCAGAGGTGGCTGCATCCTGGAGCAGACAACTCCTAGGGGACACACTGGAGACCAGTACCCCAGGGTGGCCTGTCCCAAGAAGATTGACAGCCTGAGCCCCCCACTATCTCCCCTTGCCCATACCAGCCTGCACAGGGCTCACTGATAACGTAGGAAGGGAGCGAGGAAGACCCCACAGTCCACTGTCCCCCGTATGGGCCCCCATCAGATGCCAAGCGTGTCCCTTGTGCCATCCTTGACTGGATGGGGCACAGGGGGATCTGTGATGAGCAGCTTGGTGCAGGGATCACCCCAAGACTCCTGCATAACTTGAGGCAGCAGGGAGGAGGAAGTGGCATATCTTTTGGGGCACAAGCGTGGAGCTTTGTTCCCCACCACTTGCATTCCCAGCACCACCAGGTGCAGGGACCTCGTGGGGTGGGAGCCAAAGTGTACTGCCGGTGTAGGGTTGGGATCCTGGGCACCCAGGTTCCCTTCCTGGTTGTGTCACCACATGCCTTCGTGGACTTGGACGAGTCACCTTGCCTCCTCCCCGCCACCAGGGCAGGCGCGTGTCACCCTCCCATCCCCTCATCAGTAACGAGGTCCTTTTTATTCCTTAGGGCCGAGAATTACTGGTGGCGGGGTCAGAATAAACGGACCCTAAAAGTGGGCCAATTTCCCCGAAACACGGTGACCTCGGTGGCAGGGCTGTCAGCCCACGACATCAGCCAGCCGCTTAAAAACAGCTTCATCCACACAGGCCATGGAGACACCAACCCGCAGCACTGCTGGGGGTTTCCCGATAAAATTGATGAGTAAGAAACTTTTTGTGTTCTCTGCATCCTCTGCCTGCTCCCTCCCTTCCCCGCTGCCCACCGGGCACGGGAGCAAGTCGCGGCTTGGCTACTGCCCCCCTCTCCCCCCACAAAGCATCTCTTTTTTCCCCCGCTGTATTGGGAGTGGTGGCTCTGGGTAGGGTCCCTGCAGCTGGACTAACTTCCTTGCCTCTTCCTACTAATGGGGTTAGGGACGTGGGGGGCTGCTGTGCTTTTGGGCGGCTGTCCTGGGAGGGAGACTCATGGCTGTCCTGGGACAGGGAGACATCAGTAAGTACCACCCCAGAGGTGGCCACATTACCCAAAACAATTTTGGGGTATCCCAGGGCTGCTAAATGTGCGCGGCTTGCAGCCAATCCCCACGCTTCTAACAGCATGAATCTTTTTGAAAAGCAAAATGTGAAAAAAATCCACCAAAATGATTTTTTTCCCACTTTGCTGCATCAGAAGTCACCTGGCTGGACTGTGATGGTGGGGAGAGGGGTTGGGTGCTTGTGCCCCAGTGTCCCACATACCCCCTACCAGGTGGGACTGGTTGTGCAGCAGTGAGCAGGAGCATCTTGGCAGGGGGCAGGAGGGGGTCTCTCCTAGCACTGGGCCTGAGGGATGTGGGAGGGCAGTGTAGCAGGAGGGACAGGATAGGATTTCAAAGCCTGGAAAGCTCCTGGTGGGTAGGGCCAGCTCCTGCACTAGGCTTAGTCCATCCCCACCGCTGTTTGGCATCCCAGGCCTGGGACAGCTGTGCCGGTGCGCTCAGTCCCAGCCTGACCCCTCCCCAGCAGCCTGTGTCGGGGCTGTGCCGGCGGCCCTCGGAGGGCTGAACCGAGGCGCCGTGCACGCGGATCTGGCTCGTGCCCCGGCAGGCCTCCCCGCGCCCCGCTGCGTGGGCACGGGCGCTGGGTACGTGCTGCCCGGGCTGCCGAGAACGCACCGAGCTCGGCACACGCCCAAGCCTTCGGGCTGCCCCAGCTCCCGCCGGCTCCCCGGCTTGCGACGGCTCGCCCGGGCCTCCCGGCACCCACCGGCACGCGGCCCCGGGGCTCCCGCCTTGGGCGCAGCATCGCACCGTGGTGCCCTGTGCTGAGGGGATCCTGGGCACCACACCCCGCACGAGCACCCTGGACACGGCACCCTGCTTGCAGTCCCCTGGGCACAGCGCATCCTGCACACGAAGCTGCAGCCGGGTGGGATGACGCTGGGAAGGCACCAGGCTCTGCCCTAGCACCAAAAGCCTCTGGGGTGTGTTGTCCCAAGGTTCACAGGAATGGTACTTGCCGGGTGTGGTGTGTGGTGGAGGAGCTGTGGGGTGTCCCAAGGCACCAGCCTGGGGAGCGAGGGGTCCCTCATGACCCCTGCTGACTCGCTGGCAACTCTCCTCTCTCCTCACAGGCTGTACCTGGGAAATCCCATGGACCCTCCTGACATTTTAGGTGTGGACCCGAGTGCTGCCAGACCTACCCAGCTTCCAGGCAGGGCTAAAAGTGAGTGGCTTTTCTCCTTCCTCCTGCCCATCAGCTGCACAAAGCCCCAGTCCCCATGCCCTGCTGCCAGGGTGATGAGCTGGACCCTCTCCTTTCTGTCTCTCTGCTGGCACTTGGCTTTTGGCAGACCTGGGGGCAGCTGGGGGGATGGGGTGTGTTGTCACCTGGCCATATGCCACTGCCAGCAGCATGGGCGGCTGGTGGCTCTGCCTGGCTGGACTCTGCCCTGCTGCCCTTCGTCCGAGTCCCTTGTCCCCTCCCAGCCTCCCACAGCTGGCCTCCCCAGTGTGGGGGATCTCAGCAGAGCTGCCACGGGGAGGGAACTCAGACGCTGTGCGTATGCCACAATCCCCATAAACATGCAATTTTCCCTTGGCGGGGCTTCCCACCAGCATCCTCCCCATGCCCCACCGGTAATGGGGGACACAACAAAGCATGCACCCTGCTAACAACTACCCTGGCTTCTGCTTGCTTCGTGTGTTCACCCTATGCCTCCCCTTCTCTCGGGTTCTCTCTTCTCCTGCAGGGCAGCCTCCTCCGCGCCCGCCTCAGCCTACCGTCCTGCTCACCAGTAAGTTGGGCTTCTTTGGGTGCTGCTCTCCCTTCTTCATGCCCTCCTTCTTTTCCTTCTTATCTGGGTGGGCTGGGGCAGGTTCCCTGGTGTGTCTGGGAGCAAAGGGGGCTGAAACTATGGGGCTGTTTGGGGGCTTGGAAGTGCAGATGCCCCTTCTTGCACCCAGGGGTGGGTGCTGGGACCCTCACCATCCTTCTCTGTCCCTTCCTAGAGCCTTGCTACGACCCAGTCAGTGAGGAGGAGGAGGGTCTGCCAGGGGGTCTCCAGAAGCTCTGCCTGAAGAAGCCAGGTGCAGGGAAGGGTCTGCGACCGGTCAAGCCATCAGCACGAGTACCGGGCACCAAGGTGGGCGAGCGGCAACCTGGACGGCTGGCGAGCGAGGGGCCGGCGAGCGGCGAGGTGACCCTCATCGACTTCGGGGAGGAAGTGCCCCAAGGTAGCCCCTCTCCAGTGGGGGAGCTGACAGCCCCATCATTAGCCAAGCTGGCCATGGAGGCCTGCTCTTTGCTGGACAAGACCCCGCCACAGAGCCCCACACGGGCTCTACCCCGGCCTCTCCACCCCACGCCGGTGGTGGACTGGGATGCCCGGCCCTTGCCCCCTCCGCCTGCCTATGATGACGTGGCACAGGATGAGGACGACATTGAGGTCTGCTCTATCACCAGCCCGCCAAGCCGGCGGGGCAAGACCAACTATGGTTTTGTGGATGAGGGTGAGCGGGGACCAGCAGTGGAGGACAACCTCTTCCTGCCCCCCAAGGAGACCAAACAGCCCAGCATGACACAGACCACCGAGCTCTTCGAGGAGCTGCAGCAGGAGTGCATGAAGAGGCTCAACGTCCCTCTGGGACCGTCTGCCCCAGCTTCGGGGCAGCCCGACGACAAGCCCCAAATCCCACCCCGTGTCCCCATCCCGCCGCGGCCCCTTCGCCGCAACGAGCCCGGGCGCTGGTCAGGGGACCTTTCCCCAGCTTCAGGGGGTGAGGAAGACCGGCCACCCCAGATACCCCCTCGGGACCCACTGTCACAGCCCACCTCCCGGACACCCAGCCCCATGGCTCTGCAGGTGGGCTCCCCCCAGCAACGTGCCGCCCTCTGCTCCTGCCTCTCCACCTCACCAGGGAAGCCCATGCCCACCACACAGAGCTTTGCCCTCGACCCCAAGTACGCCACCCCCAAGGTCATCCAGGCGCAGGGAAAGGACTGCTCCAAGGGACCCTGCATCCTGCCCATCGTGAAGGATGGGCAAAAGGTCAGCAACACCCACTACTACCTGCTGCCTGAGCGCCCTGCCTACCTGGACAAATATGAGAAATTTTTCAAGGAGGCTAAAAGCCCTGAGGAGGTGCCAGCATCCCGCCAGGTCACCACAGCCACCGTCCGTCCCATGATGCAGCAGCCACTGCCAGACTGCAAGGCCAACTTTTCCTCCAACAACAGCAACCCTGGGCCCAAGTGCCTGGTGAAAGCCTCCTGCAGCCTCCAGAAGATCGTTTATGATGGGCCAGATGTTTGCCGTCCTGCTGACAAGATCCGGCTGGTAAGGGACATCCCCAGCATCCATGAGGAGGAGGGCACACAGTAGCCATGGGCTCACTTGGGCAAGAGCTTTCCCCACCCTGTCCCTCAGTTTGCCCAAGTTCAACCCCAGGCAGTTGGCTACAAGGGGGCCCCAGATGTGCAGGGGGACATAAATGTCACTGCAATGCCAGCATGGGAATTGAAGGCCTTTTTAACCCAAACTGGCCCTACCCAAGGCCCTGGGGAGGGGGAAGGTGGCTGTTGCTGTTGTCCCCTTGGTCTCTCCAGGCTGGAGCTATTGTGGCCCACCCAAGCCCAGGAGAGACTTAAGATACCAGGGATGAGCATGATCCCAGCTCCAGGCTGACAGTGCTCCCTGGGAACAGAACCAGGGTTGTGGCAGACCCCTGCTTCAGTTATGGGTTCCTTCTGCCTGGGGGTGGTGGCAGACAGTGACCACAAGCTCCCCCCAGGTGCAGGAGACGGTGCATGGTGTGACCACCGAGGAGTGCCAGGCAGCCCTGCAGAACCACAGCTGGAATGTCCAACGGGCCATCCAGTACCTGAAGGTACAGCACACCCCTGTTCTCTCCCCCCAGTTCCTGCAAGAGTGGTGGCACCCCTGTCACCTCTCTGGCCATGCCCTGTCCCCTTGCAGGTGGAGCAGCTCTTCTGCCTGGGGCTGAAGTCCCGCGGGGAGTGCCAGCGGGTACTGGAGATGTTCGACTGGAACCTGGCGCAGGCCAGCTCCCACCTCCTCGATCCCTACAGCACCACCCGCCAGAAGTAGGGACATGGATGTGTTTTACGGGGGAGCTCTCCATGCCACACTGCTCTGGGCAGGCTGGCACTCTCACCCCTCCTGAGTTCATGCCCTGTCCTCTCCTTGCAGGTGGTGACAGTGGGGATGGGGCGAGCTGTGCTGGATCTGAAGCAGGCATCTTGCCACGGGGTCAGTGCCCCTGCCTCCACCCACACAACCTGCTGCTGGACTCTGGACTGAGCCCCTGCTTGGAGGGTGGAGACATCCCAAATGGGACCCTGCCCAGCACCTCAGACTTGCCACGGTGCTTGTGCCCTGGCTTCGGCAATGGGCTCCGTCCCCTGGCCCCTTGTTCAATTGTTTTTGTAAAGAGAAATGTAATTTTAATATATATATTATGTATATATATAAAAATATTCTATGGAGAGGAGGAGGGTGCCTGCGGCCGTCTCCCGCGTTTATCCCTGCCAACACAAAGGGACAGGTCACATCTCTGTGGGTGCTGGTTCCTCCCTGCCACAGCTGGTACTGTGACCCTTGGGATCTGCTGTGGGATGGAGCTCAAGAGGGGACGCACGAACGCTGAGGATCCCCAAGAAGCTGTGTGACTTATGCACCTATAAAGCCCTCTGCTGATTCCTCCCAGGCTCTTTTAGGGTGCAAAGTTCTCCCCATCCGGGGCTGCTGGAGTTAGTCACAGTATGTCCCCCCGCAGGCCCCAATGCCTGAAGGCAGGGCAGGGTTTTGCCCGCTCTGAGTGGGCAGTGTTTGCCTGCAGGGGAGCCTCCCGCAGCAGGGCTCCCCTTGCCCGGTGCCCCGCGGCTCCCGGCTGCCGCCTGACTCATGCCCGGGCAGGGAGTGCCGGGCCGGCGTCGCCCCCACCCACGCGAGGGGTGTTGTGCAACCGGGTGCCACCGCTGCAGACGGAGCCAGGAGCAGGTGCGGGAGCGGGGGGTGGCTCCTATGGGGTCCCAGATCAGGTGTCAGTGCTTGCCCACTCCCCTCCGCCCCCCGCCAAGCGGGTATCAGAGCCCCTTAGCTGGTTTTCCTCAGGTACTGCCTTCCAGCAGCATCAGGAAGGGATCTTCGGATCAGGTGAAGGAGGATCTTGGTGCCCAAACCCACCAGGTTCATGGGCAGTGGTGGCACCTGCTCCAAAGGATAGTCCCTGCTCCAGAGCTGTGGCTTCAGAGGGGAGACCCTGCCATACAGGGTGAGGAAAGACTGCCTTGGCATGGTTGTGGATCCCTCCCTGTGACAGATGGTACCTGGCCACATCACCTGTGTGCCATGTGCACCTACGGCTCCCTCAGCTCTGGTCCCCTGGCCCTCCCTGAGTGTGGGGACAGGGAGGTGTGTGGGTGCTGCTGGGAGCACGGTCACGCGTCGGGACTCTGCTTCTGTTTTCCCATGTGAGGTGCAGCCACCTTGGCAGGGCTGTTAGTGAAGCGACGAAGTCACAACACGATCCCTGACTTACTTCCCCTTCCTAAAGTGATCCTGGAGCTGGGTGAGACACACATTTGCTGTAGTGGCCTCACTGGGTCTGTTCAGGCAGCTGGGTCCGTCTGGCCTCTGTCCGTGGTGCAAGGTGACCTGCAACCCAGGGCACTGCCTGGCCCTGCCGCCCGTGCGGGAACGGCCCCCCCACTCCATCCGGGCGTGGGCGTTTGCTGCGATGGCCCCTAGCGCCTGCACGCCGGTCCCGGGCGGCAGTGCCGAAGGGGGGGACAGGGCAGGGTCAATACGTGGGACCCCAAGGCGCCAGCAGGAGCCCGCTCTTTCCTTCTTCCTCCTTGGTGACGAGCCAACCCCTGCCAGGGGTTATTGGCCACGCAGCCAAGTGTGAAGGGACCTGGAAACAAAAGGGAGGGTGGATGGGGGTGCAGAGCCCAAGACTGACCCCCCACACCCCCCACCCAGAGGTGTTCGGGACCCTTGTCCCCATATGCCATCCCAGGGCTTTTGGATCAAGTGACTTTGAAACACACCAGATGCTCCCCAGGTGTTGGGGACCCCACCCTTGGGCTGTCAGCAATAGGGGCAGCCTGGGAAGGGCCTTAAAGCTTCCCATGGCAAAGTGGGTGTCCCCCAGCATCAGTGGGTCCCCAGAATCAGGACGCTGCCACCTCAGCGCAGCCTGTGAGGACACAGAGACGTCAGTGCCCCAGGCAGGGCACGTGGTGTCCCCGTCCCCCCCACCCGGGGGAGTGCTCACCGGCAGAGCCACCCATTGCGTTCCCTTGAGACAGGGAGAGCTGCAGCCCTGTCGCCTGCCTCCCTGACACCGAGGAAGCACCATGGGGTGCCGGAGGCTGGGGCCGCTCTGGAGCTGGGTGCTGTGGGGGCTCTGGGTCCTGCCAGGTAAGTGCCAGGATCGCTCGCACTGCCACTGGGCTCACCGGGTGGCTGACACCACCTGGGTGATGGGCTGCGAACAACCCTCCGGCAGCTCCAAGGCTGCAAGGTCGAGCCCGAGTGCCCGGCTGGGGTTTGCCCTGTCTCTGTCTACGGGTGCCAAAGCTTTGTCGTGGTCCCCAAGTGCAGCAGGGGACGGTTGAGGGAATTGTGGATCAGCTGGGGAGATTCACCCTTGGGGAAGGTTACTGTCTTGTTCTCGGTGTCGGTCCTCCTGAGGAAGGGAGGAGGGAAGGGGGTGATGGGGACGCCGGGCTGGTTTGTTCCTCATCCTGCCTTCACCCACCTTCTGCACAAGCCGGGGAGATGAAGGAGCAGCTCCTTGTCGGCACGCTGGACTCATCAGAGCCGGGCAGCATCTCCCAAGTGTCCGACAGCACCAGCGCCGAGCTGCCTTCAGAGCTGGGCATGTGCCGGGCAATCCCCGCAGCCGCGGCCGCACGGGCAGAGCTCCCCTCTCCCGCGGGCCCGACCACCGCCTCCGCGGGCAGCCAGCGCTCAGGTAAGGCCGGCAGGCAGCTGGCCGCGGGCAGGTTCCTGCCTGCTGGAGCCGCGGTGGGGTTGATCCAGCTGGAGCTGCCTTGTCTCGCTCCACAGGCATCCTGGTGCCACAGGCGACAGCGAGAGGGCTGGTCCCAGCTGCGAGTAGCGCTCAGAAGGAGGGGCCTCCCAGCCCGGCAGCGATCCCTGAGGGTCCAGCAATGCAAGGCAGCCCCCAGGCAGGGTCAGGGGCTGGGGTCTCCTCTCCAGGTGGTGCTGACCACTCAACCAGCGTCCCTCCAGCTCCCACCACCGCTTGGCACACGCCGCTTCTGTCCTTCAAGCCAATGGGGCATGCCGTGGATCTCGCCATGGGGGCTGTCACTGCAGAGGAGATGCCAGGGACAGCACCGACCACAGAGCCATCGCTCCCCCAGGATGAGCACAGCACAGGGACATCACTCCCCAGCATCGGCAGGAGCCCTGCTAAGCCACAAGACACTGCCATGCTCCTGTCCCAGGAGGTCATGCTGGGGCTGGACGAGGCCACCTCACCTTTGGCCACAGCTGCCAGCATCTCTTGGGACAGGGGCAGCCCCGTGAAGATGGCAGCAGCCTCAGGCAGCCCGGCCTTCGGCCTCCCCAGGACAGAGCTGGTGTCTGTCAGGAATGAGGCCAGTACCAAACCCACAGCAGGCACCGTCATCCTGGAGACCAAGGCCACTCTAGGGGGGCTCAGCATGAGCCTGTCCCCTCAAGCAGCTCTTGATGACCCTGGTGGTCCCTCTCCAAGGACCTTTCTGCACTCCGTGGGCTCTCTGCTCCCTCAGACGACCTCAACAGGCCCTGGGATCACCATAGCAGAAGCAGCTGCAGGAGGATCCCTTTCAGCCAGACCCAGCATGGACGTGCCCCTGTCCCTCATGGGCACCAGTGGAGCAAAGCCAGACAGGGCCCCTCGAGCTGCTGATGCACCGCCACCTTCCATCGCTGTGTATGGCATCGGGACTGTGCCAGCTGCCCATCCATTCTCCCTTGTTAGCAACACTCCAGTTAGTGAAGAAGGGGTGAGAACAGCATCACTGGCCAGTGGCAGTGCCACCACAATGCCAGGGGACACTGGAGACGTCCTGTCTGTGCCTGATGCACACTCCAGCGACAGCCAGCCTGATCCCACAGCAGGCTCAACAATCCCAGGAACTGGTGTCACATCCAGATCTACACCAACCCCACTGCTCTGGGCTGGGCCCCAACGTGGGGATGCTCCAGGGACAGAGTCGTGGTCACCCAGCGCTGCACCAGACACTGGCACAGCTGTACCAGATATCCTGAGGGTACCCAGAGCAGTCACTATCCCCATGGCATCGCAAGGAAATGTTCCCCCTCTCCTGGAAGGCAAAGCCAATTTAGGGATGGCCCTGGGAGTGTCCCCATCCAGCATCCCCCAAGAGATGGCAGCAGTCATGCCCTCACTGTCCCCACTGCAAGCAATGGGGGCTTCAGGTGACCCCCAGCCCGACGGCAGCACCACAGGGAGAGCAATGGGGATGGGATTCCTGGAGGTGAGCACAGAGGAGAACCCAGGTGCCAGTGCAGCAGGAACAGCTCCCAGACATGCAATTGTCACTGCCAGACCATCACCAGAGCCCTCTGCCACTGAGGACAAGCCCACAGCCGGGGCCACCTCGCAAGCTGCATCTTGGCCAGGTGCCACAGGTGCCACCACCCCTGTGGACCCCACCCGCTCTGAGAGCAGCGCCCAAGGTGCAGCACCCTTAGCCAGCACCAGCATCACCCCTGTCCCTGACTCCAATGCCACTGGCACAAGCCTGGTCACCACGCCGGCCACCACAACATCCACCAGCACATTCTCCAGCAACAACATCCTGCCAGCCTCCTCAGCAGGCTGGGAGACCAGGGCCACCACAGCTGTGCCATCTGCCACAGCAAGGGCCACCAGCACCATCAGTGCCCTGTCCATTGCTGTAACAGACAGCGAGACAAGTGGAGGTGGGCAACCTCTCCCGTCCCCAGCAGCACATACCTCCCCAGCGGAGACAGCTACTGGGTCCTGGTATGTCCTTGGTCCCAGCACTGCTGTTGCAGTGCCCAGTTCACCCCTCCCCAGCCTGCACAGCCCAACAGAAGAGGCAACGACAGCCCCCTTGTCCCTCCTTGGTGTTGGTGCAAGCGAGGTGGCAGCAACTGGGCAGACTCCCACCGAGTCAGCAACAGGCACCACTTCTACATCCGTCAGCAACCACAACATGGGACAAGCAGCAAGCACGTCACCTCCTGCCTTCCAGACGTCTCCCAGGGCACCTGCATGGGGAGAGAATACAGCCAGCACTGCAGGAAGCACTACAGCCATTGCTGCAGGGAACACCATGGCTGTCACTGCAGGCAGCACCATGGCCACCACTGCAGGGAACACCACAGCTGTCACTGCAGAGAACACCATGGCCACCACTGCAGGCAGCACCATGGCTGTCACTGCAGGCAGCACCACGGCCACCACTGCAGGGAACACCATGGCCACCACTGCAGGGAACACCACGGCCACCACTGCAGGACACACCACAGCCACCACTGCAGGACACACCATGGCTACCACTGCAGGGAACACCACAGCTACCACTGCAGGACACACCACAGCCACCACTGCAGGGAACACCATGGCTACCACTGCAGGCAGCACTGTGGTCACCACTGCAGGGGACACCACAGCCATTGCAGGCAGCACCATCACCACCACCAATTCAGGGTACACCACAGCCACTGCAGGCAGCACCATGACCATCACTGCAGGCAGCACCAGGGCTCTTGCATCCACAGCCCCAGTGAGCCCTGCCAAGGAGGAAGGAAGTATCCCGGCCCCAGGCAGCACCACAGCACCAGTGAGACCACCTGCCACCACCAGCCCTGCCACTGTCCCATCTCCTGCCTTTGGGACACAGAGAGGACCATCCACAGCACCAAGCACATCTGCTCACACCACCACTGGCCACAGAAGTCCTGCCCCTGAGCCCCAACCCACCCATGAGCTTATCAGTAAGTAGATTATCTTTTTCTCAAACCAAGAGTAGGAAAGGGGTTTTCAGCCAGTCAAGCATTGTGATGGACGAGGGTATGGCCTGGTCCAGGGTGTC
Organism: Climacteris rufus; assembly: GCA_013398175.1. Lineage (NCBI taxonomy): Eukaryota > Metazoa > Chordata > Aves > Passeriformes > Climacteridae > Climacteris > Climacteris rufus. The sequence continues at coordinate 248,162 of VZRZ01006589.1, forward strand.
TCATCTGCACTGCATGTTGGGCTGCCTGATTCAGGGGGAAAGTCAAAATAGGACATCTGAGAACATCCTAAAAGTGGGTTAAAGGTTGTGTTACAATCCATCAGAGCACAGGCACAGCATCCCAGCAGCAAGCGGGAGAGTTTGTCCTGGCTGCAGGATGGATAAAGCAGACATTAATGGTTTTACACCTTTTCCATTAATCTCCTGCCCATGTCAGAGCCAGCAGCCTCACTCTACCCCTTTGGCATTGAAGGAGGGGACCAAGAGTACGTCCGGAGGATGGTGGATTTTAACTCACCCCTGTTCAAGCCAGAGATTGGATTTCCCTTTGGGAAGTCACTGCGAGATGCTCTCTATGTGAGTTCCCCCCATGCTGAGCACATAATGGATGTGCCACCTTTTTGGTAAAAAACTCCACAGAAATGGAGCAGAAACCAAATTTCATCTGAATATCTTTTTTTTTAATTTAAAATGACGGGTTTCTGCTCACCCATGAAGGCTAAAAGCCGTCCCAGGAGCTGCCTGGGCTGTCAGTAAATAAGTTCTTTTGGTTAGTTTACAGATAATGGACAGATCATTTTTCCACCCACGGACAACTACGTCCTGTCCAACCCCAACCCGCCTGCCCGGGGTTTCACTGGCCGGGAGAGCTTGCCGATGGTGGCTGCCTTTTGGGATGATGCAGATTTCTCCCAGGGTGTTGGCACTACCTGGTACCAGGTGAGTGCCACCAAAGACGTTCTCCTGAGAGAATCCAGCTCCCAGCTCACTCATTTAACTCTCTCTCTTGCCATCTGTCAGGAGTACTCCACCCTCAGCTCTACCCAAGACTCCTTTGTACAAGATGTGGAAGCAAAGATCAAGAAATACATGAAAATCCCCTATGTAGCAAAATGGACCTTGAAGGTGACTTGGGAGAAGGCTCCAGCATACCCAGCCCAGAGGGATGCCACTCAGGTGAGCAGTGGGGGACTCAGGTGACAGAGGGGACTGTTGGCAGCTGTTTCAAGGCCCACCACCTCAGTCTGCTCTGCAGGGAGAGCAGGGGAGACTTTGGGGGTGCTAAGGGGGTGCCTTGGGTTTCTCCAGACGAGCACATACCAGGCAGTCCTCACCACTGATGGGAACCGTTCCTTTGCCCTGCTGCTCTACCAGGATGGTGGGATGCGCTGGGACTACACCAAGCTGGCTGCAGCCAACGTGCTGATTGGCTTCTCCAGGTGCTGCACACGTGTCACTGGGGTTTGGGTCAGCACGGATTTCTCCTAGCACTGTGTTGGGACCATCGGAGGCATTATCCCCAGGAGAGCCCACTCCCACTCATGGGGCAACCCTGTCTCATGTAAACTGTCTCTTCTTAACCCCAGCTGCTCTGTGGGGAGAGGAGGAGGGTTGTGTTGTGTTGGGAGGGTGACCCCAAACCTCTCTCCACACAGTGGCAATGGCTATGCCCAAAACAACGAGCTGACTCAGAAGCCACCAGCTGACAAGTACCGACCAGATCAGCACAGCAGCGCTGGCTCTGGTATGGCACTGAGGGGGTTCCTTGGGGCTGGTGGGGATGGAGGGAGCTGTGTGATCTGTGCCCAGGGCATGGCCCCAGCACCCATCCCTGCGAGGCGATGAGCCAGCGAAGCCACTGGGCAAGGGCTGGTCACCAAGGGCAGACTGTGGGTGTTCTGCTGTGGCATGCCACAGCCACGCTGGCTCTAGAGGGAGCCTGGAGACCTCGTGTGAGGTCAGTGGCCAGGGACAGCTGTCCCACGGGATCCCTCAGCACAAGGCGAGACCCCACATGAGCAGTGCTGTTCTCTGGTTGCTCCCCCAGATGTGCGTGGGCTGTGGATTTACAGACTGGACAGTCGCTCCCGGGTGAACTACAGGCTGCAGTGCCTGGCCTGGCTGGACACAGAGCCAGCGCCGGCCACCTGGAACAGCCAGCTGCCACCATGCCCCTGCTCCCGGCCCCAGGCAGAGCTGGATCCCCGCTACCGCTGGAGCAGAGGTGCCAAGCACAGCCCCCCAGGATCAGCCGCAGGGTGGGGGGATGGCAGGGGGTCCCTTCCTGCTCTGGGGATGGCTGTGAGCCCCCTGCACCGTTTCAGGCTTTGCAGACACCTCTGTGAGGATGCTGCGCACTGCATCCCCCAGCCCGGCCGGAGCCGGGGTGCGGTGTCTGTACCAAGATGGGAGCTTGCTCCAAGGCTGGCAGGAGAGAGCATGGAGCCTCCCCATCCACCCCACCCCTGGTAAGTGGGGACTGGTGCTCCCTTGCTCTAAAACACCCTGAGCACCAAGCACAGGCACAGCAAGGGCCCCGACACAGCCCAGCATCTGGCTGCCTTCCTCTGCAGACAGGGAGCTGGAGGCATTCGACTGGTGCTGCCGGCGTGTGGGGAAGCCCCTGTTCTGTGCCAGGTTTGCTGAGAAGAGACCGAGGGTAAGCTGCGAGGGATACGTGCCACCCACCCCTGGTGAGTCCCCAGGCTCTGCCCCTCTGTGCTGGGACACTGGGCTGTACACAGACCCCATGCATTAGCTACACTTTGCAGCATCCCAGTGACGACTGCTGAGCCAGCACAGTCCCAGGGCTGCTGTCCCTGAAATGACATCAGTATTTGCTATTCTCCCTTCCCTCAAAACGGCTCCATCTCCTTTGGACTCCAGCTGGTGCTTTTGGGGACCCCCACATCACCACCCTGGATGGACTCACCTACACCTTCAATGGGCTGGGGGACTTCGTCCTGCTGCTGGCCAGCGATGCCCAGACCAGCTTCATTTTGCACGGGCGCACAGCACAGACTGGCACGGCCCAGGCCACCAACTTTGTGGCCTTTGCTGCCCAGTACATCTCCAACACCACCACAACAGTGAGTAGGAGTGACCTGAGTATGAGTTTGAGCCTCTGATGGGAGAGACCCCTCTGGCAAGCTGGGCATCACCTCTGCATCACCAACAAATGGGTGGGATTCAAGGAGCATCCCCTCTCCTTTTCCTGCCAGGTCCCACCACTCCAACAAATTGCTAATAGTGGTGGAGTGGACTAATACTCACCGGGCACAAGTTTAACACCTCCTGCAAACAGGCCAGCAAGGGCTGGAGACTCTGAAGGAACACGGTCTGCTTCACCTTCTTCATTGCACACCCTTTGCCCGACACTTTAGCACAAGTGAATGCTCTTTCTTGCTTTGCAGAATTACTCTCCACACCCATGTCAGTTTCATTGAGGAGAATGTCCTGGTGTGACCAGGAACAGCCATTGAATAGCATGAGGAAGGACTCAGAGCCAGGAGCCCACCAGCACAGCTCTCCACACTGTCATGATCAGCCAAGAAGTGGTGGTGGCTTCTGTGTGCCCCTTGCCAGCTGTGATGGGCAGCTGGCTGTCCTCTTCTGTGCAACCATCACAGCTGTTTATTGTGTGTCTGCTGGGGTGAACAGCACACCAACACAGGCCCTGGGGCTAAGCCTCTCTTCCAGGGCTGGAGGAGGACGGGGTTTAACTGTTCCCATCATGGAGGGATGACAGGGGCATGTGCTGTGATTTTCAGGTTGAGTGGATCCTAGGGAGCCAGGATGACATCCAAATCCTCCTGAACAACGAAACCATCCAATTTTCCTATTCCCAAGGTGAGCAGGATCTGCTGGTCCCGTCCTCTGGGACCAGTCCTGCCCAGCACCAGGGCAGCCATCCTGAGCTCCATCCTGTGCCTGTCTCTGATTCGGGCAGGGTGAATGGGGTGCACTCCTCTCCACAAATTCATTGTCATCATTTAAGACCCCAGCCTTGCATGGACTCTCCCTCTATGCTCTCCTTCCCTTGCAGACATGGGTGATGAGGTCTTCTACAGCCCTGGTGTCCTGCTAATCAATGCCTCCTCTGTCACCGCCGTCTTGGATGGGACCATCGCCGTCTCTGTCTCGGCCGGCTCCGGGATCCTCAGCGTGGTCTGCAGCCTGCCCGACTGGTACCGCAACAGCACCAGGGGCCTCCTGGGTGAGCAATTCTGCCTCCAGCTCAGAACTGGGGTGCAAATTCTCTTCCCACCCTAAAATAGACTGGAGAACTGGGGAATTGTGCTAATAAGGGCAGGGGCCCCCTAAACGCTGGCCAGCACTAGAGAGCAGGTCAAGCCTGGCACAGGGGATTTCAGTGTTCTGGTGGTGCTCCACCAGGTGTGTGGGACCATGACCCTGCAGATGACTTCCAGATGCCAAATGGTACCAGCATCCCTGTGAACAGCAGCGAGGAGGAGATCTACAGCTATGGGATGACCTGTAAGTCCAGTCTTAGGATCCACCTTGATGATCGCCTCCTTTCTGCACCTTCTGGCCATGCTTTGGCTTGAGACAGTTGCCCAAGCAAAAGCAATGCCAGGGAAGGTGTTTGGTCTCCTCATTGGTCCATGAAAAGGAACCCTAAAATCCAACAAAAATTAAAATGGGCTGTACCCTTGGTGTGCTCTCTTGCAGGGGCTGTTGGGAACCACAGCCTGTTTGCTCAGCCTCCGGACTCACTGGCACTGAACTTCACACCCATCTTCTTGTCTCGGCTGCGGCAGGAGAATGAAAGCCAGTACCAGCTGGCAGCCTTGCAGTGTCACGGCAGCAAGGAGTGCATCTATGATTCACTGAGCACCGGGAACTTGGCCCTGGGCCTGGCCACCCAGAGCCTCGCAGCCGACTTCCAGCAGAGGAAGACAGCACTCAGTAAGTGGAGCAGATCCTTTGAGAGGGCAAGGCTTGGGTAACTGGACAATGTCCTCTTGGTCCATGTGAGACAGGAGAGAAGTCACCATGGTCTTGGAGTTGCATTGCCCAGCTGGCTTGTCTCTAATTCTGGGAGATGCCACCATGCTGTGAAACAAGAGGGCCTCGTTGGTGGGCAGCCATGGCAACATCTGCCTGGGGTCCCATCCTTAGCAGGAGGGACTCAGAGCCAAGGGGTGACAAGGCCACATGTTCTGGGCTGCTCTTTCCTCAGATGCCTTCCCTCCCGTCATCACTGGTGATGCATCCATCACAGCCTTCAGGACAGAGAAGGTCAGAAGGCAGTACCATGCCGTGGGGGTGGGTGCACGCTTCGTTCCCCATCTCTCACGAGAGCTCAACATATCAGGTAAGGAAAGAGAGATGGAGCAGCTGGGATGGGATGGAATTCCAGTGCCACCTCCTCTAACTTGCACCTTTCCTCCTGGCAGAGAATGGCACCCTGACATGGGAGCCCCGTGGGATAGCCCCATTCACCATCAATCTGGAGGCTGTTGGGTCCAATAACCTCTCTGCACTCCTCCAGCTCCGCTTCACCCTTTGCAGATGCAGCAGGAGCCAGGAGTGTGACTACAGTGACACTGTCACTCTCAGAGAGTCTTCCCTGCAGGTAGTGTGCCAGAAAGCTCCCCTGGTGACACACCCTGCCTGTCCCCCTGCCAGCTGTGCTGGCTGTCTTCTCTGCCCACCTGGCCTCCTCCCCTAAGCCAGTGTCACCATCCCCTTCCCAGCTGGCAGCCTGCAGATGTGAGAGCGGCTACTCAGGTCCCCTCTGCCAGGACCCTCCCGACCCCTGCACTCAGGGATGCTTTCCTGGTGTGGGCTGTGACCCTGACACTGGCTGCGGCCCCTGCCCGCCTGGCCTGACAGGGGATGGACGGCACTGCTCAGGTGAGAGGGGCTCACCATGGCCCCTGGGACCCCAGCCAGGGTAGTTCCCGCGGTGCCATGGTGCGTTGCCTCGGCAGATATTGACGAGTGTGCGCAGGGGACGGAGTGCCTGGGGAACAGCACCTGCACCAACACCGTGGGCAGCTATGTCTGCTCCTGCCCAGCCAGTGAGGAGGGTGAGTACAGGGTCCCTGGCAGGCATGGTCCTCATCCCCATCACGCCCAGGCTCTGTGGAAGAGGGTTCCTGTGGGATCCAGGCTGGCCAGAGAGGAGAGAGGGGGAGCTGCCAGAGCTCTGTGCCTAAGCCCCTGCTGTCATTAACAGAAGGGACCAGAGTCCAGCCACCATTCATGTTCCCAGGCTGGAGATCTCGTTAATCCTCTGGGAAGGGAAATTTTTCCCATGCAGTTTTTCTCCTTGAGAAAAAGTTATTCTCATCCCATCAAAGTTCAAATGCACATGCGGAGGTTGGGGGCTAAAATCAAGCCCTGTTTTCAGATGGCCGTGGTGGGATTGGGTTGATGGCTTTTGCTCTTGTCCTAATGGGATTTCAGAAGGGCAAGTGGCTCCAGCTGGGAGGAGAGGGAGCAGGGCTTTTCCTTAAATTTATACTAGAGGTCCTAACACATAAAAGAAAAACAAAGCAAAACTGGAAGTAAGGCCTTACAGAGTGGCTGAGGATGACTCAGTGCTCTGGGGCTCTGCATGCAGCCAGGTTCATGCCTCTACCTGATCTGGGCTGTCCATCCCACAGGTGAGAGGCCAGGCTGTGGCTCAGCCTGCGGCTCCCAGTCCTGCCCGGAAGGTTACTGCAGCAATGGGGGATGCTGCCACCTGCACCCCATCACCTGTGCCCCCACCTGCACCTGCCCGCCGGCTTTCACTGACCAGCGCTGCCTGGTGGCAGGGGGCGATTTTCGGCCTCTGCCCAGCACAGGTGGGTGCCCATGCCCAATGTGGGGTGAACTTCAAGCGCACTCACCCTGGTCCTGGAATGCCAGAGCCACTACTGTGGCTTTGTCCCAGCAGATCTTCCTCGTAGAAGCATCCAGATGCGGATCAGGACACTGCGAAATGCCACTGCTGAGGAAGTCAACAGCACTGTAGGTCGCTGGAGAGAAGGGGCTCAGGGCAGGGGATGCAGTGGCACACTGGAGAGTATGGCAGCTTGGAGTGCCCATGCCTCTGTATGCCTCCTTCCCATGGGATCTCTGGGGGTCCAGCAGATCCACAAACCCAGAGGAAGCAAGCACCAGCTGTGGCTGTGGCCAAGTGCCAGGTCCCCAGCACATGAACCAAAGGCCAGAGCAACCCTAGGGGCTCGGCCACAGTGCCCACATCACCCTCCAACCTCTCCCCACGCCAGAGCTGTTCTGCCCTCCCTAATGCCTTCCTGCTCACCCTGCTGCAGGTCTCAGCCATCCTGGACTCCCTGGAGGTAAAGGCTTTCCGGAGCAACACCAACATCACCCAGACGTGAGTCAGCTGTGCAGCAGCCCATGACCACCCCAAGCATCCAGTGGAACAGGGCTGGGCACGGGGCCAGAGAGTTTGGTGCACAAAGAGCATTTTCCCCCACCTCTCTGATTTTCCAGCCCTGATGCTGGTAAACCCCTGGAGATACAAGCCAGTTGTCACCTTCCTCCTGCCTCATCCCTTCTTTACCATCGCCCAGCTGGGAATACTGAGGCACAGTGAGGCTTGGTCACTGTGTGACGCAGCAGCAGCTCTGCCAGCAGCCCTCTCTTTTCCCTGCAGGACAGACGGTGATGGCTTCACCTTCGTGGTGGTGTCTGAGTTCGCCTACGACAGCCGTGGCACCGTCATCCGCTTCCTGAACGAGGAGCTGCCCGTGGCCATCACCGGCGCCTTCAACGGGCGGCAGAGGTGGCGGGAGGCGGGCACGGGGCTCCTCTTCCAGCGCCTGCACCAGGACAACATCACGGACCTGGTGAAGCGTGAGTTGCTCCTGGCGCAGTGCTGGGGAGCGAGGAAGGAGCACCCCGCTGTCCCCACTGTCCCCATCACCCTGTGTGCCCCGGGTATCAGTTAACACTCATTGGGGGAGGAGGGTGGGCAGCCCCTCAACCCCTGGCACGGATCCAGCTTAAGGAGACAGGTTGCTGCATGGCTGAACACATGTGCTTTCCCCCTCAGTGACGGTGGCTGAGCTGAGGGACTATTTCCCCTGCTCCCTGTACGGCTACAAAGGCTACCGGCTCCTCTACGCGGGGACCATTGGCTTCGTCTGCATCTCCCCATGCAAGATGGGCTACTGCCAGCACGGTGGCCAGTGCCAGCACCTGCCCGAGGGGCCCATGTGCAGGTAGCAGCAGCCCTGAGGTGGATGAAGCCACCCTGCACAGCCACTTCTCCCCACAGCGTCACGGCTCTTCCCTCCCCATCTGCAGCTGCCTGCCCTTCTCCATCTACTCCCCATCTGGTGTCCAGTGCGAGTGGCTGGCCATCAGCCTGGCTGCCTTCCTCGGCATCCTGCTGGGAGCCCTGGCTCTGCTCTGCCTGCTGTTCGCCATCGCCTGCCTGGCCCTGCACCTCTGCCGCCTGCACCGCCGCCAGCACCAGGGGTGAGCAGTGGGCTGGTCCTGCACAGGGCTGGGTGCGGGGTGTCAGAAAGAAAAACTGTTGGAAAATCCACATTTGGAAGATCCAGCACTGCTGGGAGAGCCTGCCCTGGGGGAGGGGTTGGGTTGGGTGACCTTTTAGCAACTTCCAGCCCCTTTCCCAGTCATTAACTGTTCAGGAGTGTGATAGCATCAGTGGGTTGAACATTAGCTTACCTTTTTCCCCCTGTCAGGGAATGTTTGCATTTCTTCCTCATCCCACCCAGTACTTGGTTACAGATGGGCTTTCTATTTAATTTTAATTTGAATACCACCCAAATGATTTCCACTGCAATTCACATGGGTCTGGAAAGAGTTGGCCTGGAGTGAGGAAAAAGTGGTTTCAGGATTGGACCTTTCTCTTCCGCAGAGCAGGGAGTTAACAGAAGAATGGCAAAGTGAAAGGTTGGGGTGGAAACACCAGCATCTCCTTCCGCCCTCCCCATTGGTCCTGGGGTGGCATCCATGCTCAGGGGAAGCTTAGCCCACCCAAGCCCCTGGCTCTGGTTCAAGCTCTGTCCCACCCCTGCTCCCAGTTCCCTAACAGTCCTGGAGCTGGGGATCTCTGGGAAGCTACTCTGTTCATTTGCACTCAGGCAAGGCAAGAGATTTTGTGTCTGCACAACAACTGTGGCTTTTCTTCCTCTCATAGCCCCATCTCACACCTACAGTCACTGCTCCCCTTTGCCATCTGACCCAGACACCAGGACCAGGCAGGGGCTCTCCCATCCTCTGCTCACATGTTGTCCCTTTTCTGTTCCCGCCTCTCAGGGCCAAGGAGACCTTGTGGAGGACACGGCCTTTCTCCTGTGAGTACATCCCTGTAAAACTCCCCCCACCATGGCTCTGCTTCACCCCAGTCTTCAAGCTCTGCTCATCTTCCCTGCTCCAGCTTTAACGATGGCAGGAGAACAAGCAGAGTCCACTCTCTCCCAGTCCCTGGAAAGGCATTGGAAGCTGCAGCTCCAGGCCATAGACCCCTCCGTCCAGGTCTGCTCAGGGATTATTGTCTCCATGGGGTGTTGGGGTGGGGAATTTAGGGCTAGGGACTGAATCCTGGCCCTGGGCCTCAAAGGAGCTTGGGAGTTGTGCCTCATCCCAAAGCATCACAGATGCTCTGGCTGGCACTGGGATCTGTGCCACTGTCTGAGCTTGTTGCAAAGAGCAGAGCCAATACAGCACTGATAGCACAGCATGGCCTGTCCTTCTTTTACAGATAAGAATCCAGAGACCCCACATCACACCTCTGAGCCAGCCCCCCCAGCAGCCCTAACCTGCCACAGGTCCTGTTCCGGCACCTCCAGACTCAAGGAGGAGCCAGACACTGCTGCCCCCTCCACCACTGGCTCTCAAGGTCTCCAGCAACAGCAACACGTGGAAGCAGGGGACAGGCAGCTGCCTTAGGGTTCTGGGAGGATTCACTCTGGAGGAGGTGCTTTTCTGAATGAAAAGTGTGGGTTTGTGTTGGGTGACAAAAGCAGGAGGATTTCACCTTCCCCTGAGGACCTGCTGAGACAATGCGATCAGCCCTGAGTGTGTCTGCACTGGGCTATGTACTAGTGTGACATAACTAGACCCTGCAGATTCCTTGAGAGCAGGGTGAGGTGGGGCAATGCAGTGACTGTAACCCCTTAGGAACTCAATAGAATAAATAAAAAATGATGGCTTGCTGTTAAATTGTCTGTACTCCATGGGGCCGTGCACCAGCTGCACTCACCTATCATCAAGCCCTCAAGTCCCTGCTTTCTGCTGCGCCCATCCACAGAATCAAAGTAAAGATGGATGTAGATTTTTTTGTTTCTTCATCCCCTCATTTCCCTTGCAAAGCTGCAAGTCTCCTCTCACTGTTTTCATGGACTGCTTACAGTGGTTCAGATCCTGCAGGCCAAGCTGCAATCCCCACAAACATCCCACAGCCCTTCAACCCTGATGATGGGAGATGCTGATCCAAGGAGAGTGCATCAGACCCCATCAGACCTCCAACTCCAGGCCCCCTTACTGCCCTAGACCCTCTCTTAGCTGAAGCCCAGCACTAAATCCTAGGACAGAAGCATCCTGCAATCCCACTGCTCCAAGCCTGTCCTGCCACTGCTTCCCACCCCAGTTTGGCAGAGGACATGGCTGCTGGAGGGTCAGTGATGCTCAAATCCTTCAGAGGCTTTATTGAACAAACAAGATTTGACAACGATTTATTATTTTTAAGAAAAGAAGGTGCTCTCTTACACACAAAAAATTATTTTTCTCCCAACATTTCTGATCATGGGGTTGTATTTTGCCCTCAAACACCCAGCAGCTGTATCGGTCTGATTCCAGCATGACCTGGAGAATTGTCCCTTCTCCTGGGCACAGCGCCTGGGGCCCACCCAGGGAAGGATGGCTGGGAAACAGAAGTGGGGGACAAAGACAGGACTGGCTCACGGGACAAGCCTGGCGTATAGGGGCTTGGCCACAGTCAACCCATGAAAGGTGTTTCAATCCTTTCCCCAGGAGCCAGGGGTCCAGCCTCACCCTGCAGCATGGGAGCACAGTGGGATGGAGGAAGGACAAGGGTGGTGTGTGCAGTGGGGGGTACCTGCCCACCTCCCTGCCAGCAAGGTGCCCATGGGCACCTCCTCAGCTGCAGCTGGGGAAGGGCAGCTAAAGCAACTGACTCTTGGGACAAGTCTGGGTTAGAAACAGGAACTTGTGCCAGGGCAGGCAACGGCAGGCACTGGCTGAGTGAGCTGCCCTGCATGGTGGGCAGGCATGATGGGTTCTGGGGGGGACACAGGGGAAGAACAGATCAAAGGACTTGGAGGATCAGCCATGGCCCAGACTGTGCTGCTGGTGTGCACCCCCCCAGTTACTTGTCCTCTCCATCTGCAAAGAAGAAATGAGAATTGCTGAGCCATCCTCTCCCTGTGGGGCGTTTCCTTGTGAGGGGACAGGGACAGAGGGAAAGGAGACCTCCCCAATCCTGCTCACCTATCTGCTCATCCGAGTCAGTCTCTGCCTCCTCCGAGGAATCTGTTGAGGGTTGCAAGAAAGCCCCACATCAGCTTACACCACAACCACTCCCCTCGCAGTGCTGTCATCCCCAGATTACAGTGATGTTTATGTGCTGAGGGAGATGCCCCCCACAACTCCGTGCACATGGGCGCCCCAAAACCCTTCCCTCATTTGCCCAGGGCTCTTGTTGCCTCTCCACAAGGAGGCTGGGACATTCTTGCCCCTCTCCCAGCCCTGGGCACCAAGACAACATCACCCCAGCACACATGAGCTGCAAACCCACCCATGCTTGACTGGTATCCATCACAGCCAATCTTTGGTCTCTTCTCACTGTAGCGGGCGCAGAGGTGGGCACTGCCCGCCCGGTTACAGCACCAGTCGTACAGCTTCAGCTCCTGGTCTGGAGGCAAAAAGGAGAGTAAGGGGCTGAAAGGAAGAGGGGAGGGAGATGGGCTGGTTCCAGGCCAGGCTTGCCTCAGCGCTTGGCAGCTCCATGCTTCCGCCAAAGGAAACAGCATGTCAGGAAACAGGTTGGCACGGAGATTAAAATTATTTACAGGCTACAACAATGCCAGCCTCAGCCAGGGGATGCCAAGGCTGGCTGTGCTTACCACGATAGGGTGACGCCTGCCTGGAGGACCTCCAGTACCTCTCCTGCCGGCCCTCGATGAGCTGGTTCTGGCTGTCGTACAGGCAGCGGACGCCGGCGCCGTGCTGGTTGGGGGAGGCCGAGTGCAGCATGGAGACACGGGCACCCCACCTGCCTGCAACGGGGTGGCAGTGAGCCTCAGGCAGCTCTGCCCAGCCAGCACACCTGCCTTGGGGCAAGGATCAGGCTGGAACTGGCTCCTTGTTATCCACCGCTCCCACACATCACCCACGGTGCTATAGGAGCTTGGAGAGACTGATGAAGATGATCCAAATGGTCCCCCATGGTGAGACCCCGGTCCTCAGCACGCCTATGCAGGTTAGACCAGCTCTGGCCAGTCTAATAATACAGGGACATGTCAGCCCTGAATCCTCCTTGCTTTCCCTGTCTCTGCAGGGAATGGCAGTGCCCCCTCTCCTTTTCCTTAGGGTCAACTGCCCAACCTGCCAGGAGGGACTCCAGGCACCCTTGCAAGGAAGAGGGGGAGGGTGTGGAAGCAGCATGTCCACTTGCCTCCACGGCTGCTCTTGAAGCGTGGGTCCTGCTGCCCTTGCTGCAGGGAGCAGGGGCAGGTGGGCAGGCCCTGGCTCCATGCCCTGGGCTCCTGCTGCTGCCCCGTCCACGCCAGGCACTTCAGACGGTAGTTGTTGCCCACGCGGCTCTCCAGCTTGTAAATCCACAACCCACGGAGGTCTGAGCAGGGAGAGAAACCAAGAGCTGTCACCTCTGGCCAAGGGGACCACAGGGGCTGTTTTGTCTTGAGGTGAGAGTCATGTGATGCTGATGCTGGAAGATAAGCCCACGTAGACCCCCAGCTATGGAACCCCATGCTCAACAGCCACTCAACAGCAGGGAAATGGGGGGAGAGGCTCTTGCCAAAGAAAACAGCCTTGGGACAGTGCCATTGGGAAAAAAGGGATCCATGGGCACAGCAGGGATGTTTCACCTTCAAGGTATAGCTGGTACCCACGGGAAGCACATTTTTTTGTGCTTGTCGAGAATGCCTGGCCTTGGTGAACACAGTGACAGCCTTGCCACAGTGGCAGGCTGGATTTCGTTTCCTGGGATCCCCCTCCTTGTAAACCCTGTGAACCCACCCCGGCTGTGTGGAACTACCTGTGTTGTAGCCCCTGAACTGGTCAGGGCGATATTTAGCAGCTGGAGGTCTCTTAGTCAGGTCATCGTTGTGGTAAGAGCCATCCCCACTGAGTGAAAAGGAAAGAGGAGAATCAGGGGTTGTTCTTCCTGGGTGGGATTATCCCAGCCTCAGCCCTAGCCTGCCCTTCAGCCATCCTGATCCTGAGCCAGTGGGATCACAGCACCCAAACTGCAGCTCTGGGGACAGGAGGGCAATGGCATGAGCTGCCCCAGCCTGCTTCCTCCGCTATACAGGGTACACTTATTTTTGGGTGCTGCAAACACTCCTGCTCCATCGGGGCTGAGCCCACGGACATCTGAAGACCCCCACAAACAGCTTCCAGCATTTTGCCAGGGGATATGGAGCAGGAACCCACGTGCAGCCTTGCACAGGCACGCACACACTCGCCTGTGCCGCCCGCGCTTCCCACCCCGGCCACCTTTTCCTTACCCAGCTGCAGCAAGCAGCTAATGAGAAAACCCTGGAGACAGTGTGTACAGGGCAGGACGTANTCCTGCTCCATCAGGGGCTGAGCCCACGGACATCTGAAGACCCCCACAAACAGCTTCCAGCATTTTGCCAGGGGATATGGAGCAGGAACCCACGTGCAGCCTTGCACAGGCACGCACACACTCGCCTGTGCCGCCCGCGCTTCCCACCCCGGCCACCTTTTCCTTACCCAGCTGCAGCAAGCAGCTAATGAGAAAACCCTGGAGACAGTGTGTACAGGGCAGGACGTAATGCGAGGAGGCAGGAAACAACTGCTCCAGCCAAGCACGGAAATCCCTTCCCTCGGCTGGTGCAAAGTTCAGCAAACATCCCCTATTTCCCACTCCTTCCACCCAAACTGCCAGGATGCTGGAGGCCCAGGGCTCCAGAGGGATTTGTGGATCTTACAACAAGCACAGCACAGCAAGACAGCATGCTGCAGCGTGTTCCAGTCACTAATGGGGCAAATTTGTTTGAGGCCCCTATATGTTAGGCTATATGGGCATGCAGACCCCATCTGGCCTGTCCTCACTTTGTAGGGCACTCCTTGGGATATGTGGGGGTAGGATTAAACTAGCTGGAGCCCTGGGTGGGATGCCTCCCATTGCTCAGAGGAGGCAGGGATGGGGTGCTAAGCTGCTGTACCTGGTGTAGCCGATGAGCACATTGGTGGAAGTGAGCCTGGTGTAATCCCACTGCATGCCTCCGTCCTGGTACAGCATCAGGATGTAGGACCTGAAGCCATCGGTGGTCAGGACAGCCTGGTATGTGATTGTCTGGGGAGAAGCATTGCAGACAGGTAAGAAAGTGGGGGAAGATGCTGGGTTTAAAATTTAGGCTGTGGGCCAGTGCTCACTGGGGAATGGCAGGACTGAGGTCCTGAGGCAAACAAGGCAAACACAGCCAGGGCTGGTTCACATTTCACATAGAAAATGTGATTGTTTTACTTTGAAGCTGTTCCATGACAAGCTTCAAATTCACCCAATTTTATACCTCTGAAGAACAGTGTTCCTGGTGCTCAGTAAAATCCCACCATGTTAACAAGAAAGGTTTTATGGAGCAGGGAAAGTTCAACTAAAGGTGTCCCTCAAAAAACTGGAAAACCACCAAAACATGGCCACAGCCCAGGACTTTTTGGCAAAATTCATCAAGACACCTTTGACACAAACCTGGTTCTTATTTTCAGGCACAGAGAAGGTGATTGGGATTTTTTAACAACTCAACCAGCCCCTGTGCTCCATCAGACCCTTACCTTCCGGGTGTCAGTCCATGCTGCATAGACAGGTGCCTTCTCCCAGGTGATCTTCAGGGTCCAGACTGCAGAGTAGGAGGACCTCAGGTACCGCCGGATCTTTGCTTCCACATCACGGACAAATGGAGGCTTGGCCGTGTTGAGGGTGAAGAACTCCTGTGGGTTGGGAACACACACATCTGCATTAGCTTCCAGTAGGGCAAAACCAGGCCTAGACTGGCATCATGGCCAGACCTCTGCAACTAAGGTGCTGAATGTGATTTGGATGCCTCTAGAGATGACACGGGACCAACAGCTCTTAGATTCGGCCCAGAAAACGGAAAAACCACTTGTAGGATCCATTAATTACACATCTCAAGGGGCATCCACAGAATAGGGAATGCGTTTATAATGAAAAGGTGTCTCATGCAACCATGCACCCAGGCGGCTTCACTCACCTGGTAAAAGGTGGTGCCAACACCTCTGGAGAAGTCAGCGTTGTCCCAGAACACAGCGATCATGGGAACCTCCTCATGGCCGTTGAAGCCGCTGGGAGGAGGGTTGGGATATGTGAAGACGTTGTTGTCCGAGGCTGGGAAAATTATTTGTCCATTGTCTGTAAACTGAGCAGAGGGATCCCTCCATCAAGGGAGGTTGAGACCAGCAGCACTCCCTGACATGGGAGTGGCAGCCCTCCTGTTTCCAAGTCCATTTTGAGCAATGGCCAAGGAAAGCCACCACCTGCCACTGCTGAAATGGCCACAGAGTCACCTCCCGCTGCAAACAGACCACAGCAGCATCCCAATAGATTTGGCCCTGCAAGGGTCCCCATCCCAGGCACCTGGCCCCTGGTGCCTCTCCCAGGTTTTTGGGGTTTTCCCAGGGTGATGGCTGCTTGCCCAACGAGTCAAGCCCAAGTAGACTCACATAGAGAGAGTCACGCAGGGTTTTCCCAAATGGGAATCCAATCTCGGGCTTGAAAAGTGGAGAATTAAAATCCACTCTCCTTTCCACATACTCCCGGTCATTTTCCCTTGCTCCATACCCATAAAGGGGTACAGCTGGAACTGGAAAAGAAAAAAAACAATAAAACCAAACCACATTTACAGCAAAGCCTTTGGTCTGTGTCAAAAATTTAAAAGAGCTGAAATTATTTTGCTTCCAATGGGACACAGCCTGGGCAGTAGATGGATGGGGGGACACTGCCAATAGCCTCATGGGACACTCTGCATGTCACCTTCCCTTGAAGGAACTTGCCCCTCTCCCTTTCACTGCCTTACACAGACACAGCTGCCCTAAACCTGCTGTCATGGCCTTTGTGGTCACTGACCCTTGCTTTATCCAGCCCCGTGGGGACACTGCGCTGAAGGACTGCCATTAGGAGGGGACAGCACTGTGGCAGGGGACAGCACAGAATTAAACACCCACAGCTCTCTCTAGACATGTTTACAGCCTCCAGCTCCCTATTTATGTCTGTAAATAAAACATTTGGAGGGGATGGGTTTTCCAGCTGATGGGACCGTACTGAAGGCAGGCTCAGCCTGCCAACAGTGCAAGCTCATGTGCTGGGGCTCCTCATGCTGCATCTCCCCCAGCATCCTGGCCTCAAATAGCTCCCTCAGTTTGTGGGCACTGAATCTCCCCGAGGATGGTCCTCAGGAAATTGGATGTGTTAGTCCCACCCAGGCTGCCCTGCGAGCATCACGTACCTGCAGGACCTGGCAGCGGGGCTGGGGCAGCTGCTGGCCCTCCTGGTGGAGCTGGAACCACGGGGGACGACGTGCGGGAGGTGACAGTGGCTGTTCCTGGCCTGGGGAGCACCTCCCTGGCCCCGGGGAGGGGGGCTGTTGGGGCTGGACCGGCGAGGGCCGGGATGCAGGTTGTGGCTGGGCGTGCAGGGGCTGAGGACCCGCCCTGGGATCCCCCCCGGCCTGGGAAGGCTCCAGGGAGGTTCGACCCAGCGGTGGCAGGGGCTCTGTTTGCCAGGCTGGTGGTCAGCCCCTCCCTGCCCAGGAAAGGCTGCAGGGCAGCAGGGGATGAACCACCAGAAGGTCCTGTCCCCTGGGGTTTTGCTCCGGGACTGCCAGCAGTGATCCCAGCGGGAGGAAGGCCAGGGAGCCCTGGGCTCCCCTCAGGTGGGGAGTGAGTGAGTGTCTCCATATGTGCCCCAGATCCAGTGGCACTGGGAAGGAGATGGGTTACGTCCCCTTGCCCTGCCATCGTTCCATGGAGCACAGCACTTGTTTCCCCAGGAACAGGGCTGTCAGCGTCCCCAGAGGGGGCTCCGGGGCTTCCCGGCTGGTGGGGAGGCAGGGGCAAGGCAGGTCCCCCTGGCACGGCAGCCCCCAGCTCTCCCATTCCCCCTGCAGAGGACCCCACTATCGACTCACGTGCCGAAAGCCCGGGGCTGGCAGACACCCCCTCTGCAGCAATTCCTCTCTGTGGAGCAGAAGGCAGGACCGGGGCAGCATTGGGGGATATGGGAGCATGAGGGGATGCTTCTCCCAAAGGTGCCGGCATCCCTGAGGCCACCTCATCTTCAAGAGACCCCGTCTGAGCACTTCCAGCTTCTCCTGACAGCCCACCCGGTGACCCTGGCACCAGAGGGCTGCTCCCACTCTGGGTGCTGGGGATGGAGTCGGGGTCCCCATTGGGTGCCATCCCTGAGCTCAGCCCCTGTCCAGGGAGAAGCAGAGAAGGAGCCACCGAGGTGGTCATGCTGTTGGAAACACCGCTGTTGTCTGGAGCCACTGGGACCAGGCTGGCACCAGGGGAAGAGCCCTCATTCACCGAGACTCCTCCAGGCACGTCCACCACATCGCTCAGTTTTCCATCAGAAAGTTCAGTATCAGCACCACTCTGGATGCCAGGGCCAGACACAGAGGCTTCCTGGTGGCCAGCAGCCTCCAAACCTGTGTTCAAGCTACCACTGGCCCCACCAGCTCCAGGAAGGCTTGTTTGATCTGCAGCCTCGCCAGTCCTCCCAGGTAATGAAGACCCCTCTGTAGATGAGGAAGAAGATGCAGACTGCAACACATCTGTTTCTCCATCAGGGATTCCTGAACCAGCTGGTCTGTTTCCAGTAGGAGCCTGGGACTGCCCCATGGACTCTCCATCACCAGCCACTTCACTTGCGCCTTCTCCTGCATCAGGATACACCCCAGAGCCAGCACCCAGGTAGGGCTGAAGAGCTTCAGCAGCACCACCTGCTCCTTCGAGTGCACCCAGGCTGGATGGGTCTGAAACAGAGGATGCTGCACCCTCACCACTGGGAGATGCTGAACCAGATGAAGAACCTGCACCAGGCAGTTGATCCTGCTGAGGGCTGAAAGGACTTGTCTCCATGTTGGGACTTTCTGTGTTTCCTGCCTGTGACACATCTGCTGCACTCTCAGCCCCCTGCACCAGACCAAACC
>VZRZ01006590.1:3286-155194 GCA_013398175.1 Climacteris rufus
GGTCACCCCGTGTGCCCCTGCTGCAGCCCCCCCATGGCCAGGGGTGCTCGGGCCAGGCTCTGGGAGGAGGCAACATCCACCTGACGCCCTCCATCTGTACTCCATAGGAACACGGTCCTACAGCCCACCAGAATGGACCCACCTCAGGCGTTACCACGGCGAGGCAGCAACGATCTGGTCGCTGGGCATCGTGCTGTACCAGATGGTCTGCGGGAAGCACCCTTTCAAGAAGGGCCGGAAGATCGTCTGGGGCCAGCTCTCCTTCCCACCATGGGTCTCTCAAGGTGGATCCTCCTCTCTGCGGCACGGGGGGAATCCCGGTGTTGGGAGACAGCGCTGGGCTCCGGAGCATCCCGCCCTGGCAGCTGCGAGGACGTGGCTGCCCTCCCACTCTCCTCCAAAATAGAGAATTGATTGCAAATTCAGGCACAGCTCCAAGCACATCTGGCACGGCCCGGGCACACGAACGGGGGGACAAAGTGGACAGGATCCTTCTGCAGCTGACTGGCGGTTTCTGCTTTCTCTCCCCAGAATGCCAAGGTCTTATCAAGTGGTGTTTATCCATGAACTCCTTGGAGAGGCCATCAGTGGAAGACCTCTTCCATGAACGCTGGCTGCAGGATACTCATCTGCCATAGAAGATGGGAGAGATCCACATGCACAGTTCCATCCAGGGGCCTGGTAAGTAACAGCACCACATATCTCTTGGCAATAAGCAGCCAAGAAAGCCAGACTTTTGCATCGTGCCTGTAGCACTGAGCAGGGATGGTCAGATGGCAACACGCAGCTCTTGTGCTGGAGCCGAGCTGCTCTTGCAAGCACCAAGATGGGGGCGGCCGCCATCCAACGTGTTTTTGCTCGTCCTGGTTCACTGAGGGCCGGGGCCCTGGGCTCAGGGCCTGCTCTGGCCCCCAGGGAAGCAGAAGGAGCCCCTGCAGAAGCTGTACCAGCTGGGGCTGCTGCTGCAGGCCATCAAGGATGACATCGAGGATGACAAGCTCTTCTCCGACCTGGCCAGCAGCACACTGAAGATGATTGCCTTCCATTCTGGCACCTTCTTCAAAGCCTGGCTCCATGGCCAATCTTAAGATAAGTGCACAGCCAGGGGGATATTCCCAGATGTGGGCTGGTTGGGTTTGCTGGTGACGAAGGGCTTGGGCTGCTCCACTGCCCCTGTTTGCCTCGGGTTCCCATTATTTCTGGGGGGCAGCGCAGGGGGGAAGGGAGAAAGCCTGGGTTTCCCTCACCCGTGGTTGGGTTTTTCCCTAGCACGTAGGGCTCGGGCCTTCCTCAAGCCCCTGATAGAGATAACATTTTCCCTTTTTCCTTCTTCCCCGTTTCTGCTTGTAATCTCTTTGGATTAATTTGTTGTTTGTCTCCCAAAGGAAGCGTTGGAGGCGGTGTCCGGCCTGGCTGGGGAAGACCTGGGAGCAGCTGCGGAGCAGCTCGGCCGTGCCCTTGAAGAAGGCTGAGGCCGTCGTCTGGGAGCAGCTTTTCTTCCTCAGCTGGATGCGGTGAGGTGGATCCCATCTCGTGGGCACGGCTGGGATAAGGGCCCTGGGCAGATGGCAGCCAGCACAGGAGCATCCCACTCTAGGCAGCTCCTGAAGAGGGGGATGTGCCAGGGCTGGCTGCAGGCAGGGACACCTGTCCTGCCCTCCTGCTCTCCTCTCAAAGGCAGCAACGATGGGGAGCTTTGGCCATAGTTCTGAGCACCCCCAGCATGGCCTGGGCTCTACAGACACTTGGGACAAGGGGGACAGGAACCTTCAGCTGATGGACGCTTTCTGCTTTCTCTCCTTGCAGCCGGGCCCTGCGGACGGAGGCTGCTCTGGGCTCTGCCAGGGCTCTGCTTAGGCTGGAATAAGCTGAAGAACCAACGGCATGAACTGCAGCAGAGACTTGCTTGATCATTTTGGCAACACAGCTCAAGTTTGCAGACCGTACACCTTTAAGAGAAAACATGACATCCACCAAAAAATACACGTGTTGAGTAATTTCTGAAATGAAGTCAAGCCAGGATGACCCCAAATGACATTTTTCAGCTTGCTCAAGCTGTATCTCAACTGTGCTCCAAACACTTCCCTCCCCCACCTGCCTTTTACTTCCCAACTGCTCCCTCATTTCCCCCAGTGAGTTCCCAGCTCACCACAGGCTCCCTCACCTTCCTGTAGCCTTCCTCGCTGCCCCTCACCCCGAGGAAGACCAAGCCCCAAGTTTGGGGAGTCCTGCTGTCCTTGGCTGCACATCAGCAGTGTCTCAGGGGGGCTGTGAGATGTCACAGTGTCAGTCAGAGCCACTCTGCAGCCCTCAGCTGCCCTCACTGCTGCGTTCCCACTCTCTTTTCCTCCTCCCTCCACCAGGATGAGCTCTGTGACTGCCCTTGACCCTCCCGACTCTCCCCAGCCTGCCCCCAACCTCAGTGAGGCTCAGGCTGAGGCTGCTGGCTGAGGCCCAGCAGTGCCGTCCCCTGTGCGGGGAGCCCCAGGCCCAGAGCCCAGTGCACAGCAGTGCGGGCCGGGCTGGAGCAGCTCCCCTGCACCCAGGCCTTGCCTCTTTGTGGCAGCTCAATCCTGCCTGTGTGCAGCTCTCCCTGGAGGATGGCCCCGGGGCAGGCGGCCAGCCGGCCTCCCCCTGCATCCCCTGCAGCCCGGGGCAGAGGATGGTCCCAGAGCAGCTGCCAGATGTGAGCTTCTTGGGGAGCACCCACAGCTGTGGCTCCAGGCAGCATTTGAAAGGCTTGTGTTCTCATCCCCTGCAACCTCTGGGGAAAACAACCTGTGCCGCCAGGCCAGCACTGCCTGTAAGGGCAGTGGCAAGGCTGCAGGTTGTTCCTGTTCAGAGGAGCCGCTGTTCACCCTTGGCAGGGCCTGGCAGGGCTGGAGGCAGATCTTGCCCCCGGCCAGGACTCGCTGCCGCCAACCCCTCCCTGTGCTGCGTTCTCCAGGTAGAGAAGGGTCTGTCCACACCAGGGTCTCTTGTGTGCCTTTGTCTCCAGGGATATGTGACAAACACGGACAGTGAGAAAGCGTCAGTCCCATTGCTTGCACACTCCTTCCTTTATATACAAAAACCATCTATGCACGCCCCCATGGACAGACATAGTGAAAGCATCTAGATAGACAGAGACTGCCCTGTACATACCTCTCACTCCAGCACCACTCACCTTAGGAGTCGGTGGCCAGGTGATTTTTTCCCAACTCCGTGTGAGCAGCTGTCCAGGAGCTGAAGTGAGCAGCATTTAGAAGCACTTTCAGGATTTTTAGGCAGGGAGTGGAGCTGATGACCATCCCTGTAACTCATCGTATTCAGCAGGAGGGGGTGCTGGTTCTTTATTAATATGGAACAATGGACACACAAGAATAATCACAGCTCTCCGTGGATTTGTGCAAAGTGAGGAACAGCAGGAACACTTTCTGTCTGCTTTTGCATGCACAAGGTAGACAGAGCTGCTGTGGCAGAGGGTGATCTAGGCTGGTGGCAGGTGAAGTCCTCTTTCATGACATCATAGAGTGGCACAGGACAAAGCTACAAGCACCCACAGCCACACTGATGAAGCCTTTCTGATGCTGCTCATCCTCTAGGAAAAGCTGCTGTCACACAATCTATTGGTATTTATAACTTTTATTTGCAATACTTTAGGTCCAAGTTTCAAACTGCAATATTTTTACACTCAAGACACAGTCATGCACAATCCATATTTCAATTTCCTATTGCTTCAACCACAATTTAAAATAACTTAATATTGGAAACAAAACCCAAAATCTTTAAAAAAAAGGATGCTGAGGTCAGTAAGATGGATCCATGCCATCAGCACATTTACAAAGTAAATAACTTAGTTCTCTTTTTAAAAAGATCGGTTACCTCTTAATCCAAAGTTACAGAAGATTTTTCACTACACGTTTGTTTTTTGTTTTTCTTTCACTTTTTTCCTGTTTTTTCTTTTTTCTTTTTCTTTTTTTTTTAAACAGATAACACGTCCTAAAAAAGGAATGTACAGCAAAATGAGATACATTTCTGATAAACAATGAAAATGTAGGCTCCTCCTCTGTTTACTTTTGTCTGGATACCCTGAAGAAAGAAAATCTAGCAGACACCAGTGTAGCTGTAAACTGGTTGCTTTGGACTAAACTGGAATTTAGCACTGGTGACCCCCTGATCCAGTCAAGAGTTGCAGAATTGTTTTGCAGATCTTCTCCAACTGTGTGTCTGCAGGCACAGCCCCGGCACACCAGTGCACCACAATCACTCCGTTATTCCCCCACTGAGTCTGGGCTCTGCCCAAGCAGGAGGTGCCACAGTCTGTGCAGTCCTTTGCTCCTCATTCCCGTGTGGAGCAGCTCCCTTCCCGCTGGCTGAGCTGCTCAGGCAGAGCCTGGCAGCTCCTGTCCCCTGAAGGGCTGAGGCTTTTCCCCCTTGCTGTGCTACAGACGGATTTAGCAGCATTGCTGAGCACGGGGACACACAGAGGGACCAAAAGCAGCTGCCTTTGTACACCTTAAGCTCAAAGGTCAAAAATCTCAAGAGACAAGGATGGAAGAGACTTGCAGGCTCCCTGCTGGCTGTGCTGACCCACTTGTGCCCAGCAGATTCGTGTGAGGCAGAGCGAGAACAAGGGGCAGCTCCCTCCCACCCTGCAGCCAAGGGAGCCCTCTGGCCCCGGGGCCTGGGGCACTGTCGCACGCTGTTTCTTCAGCCACAGCTTCTGCTGGCACTGACAACACCACCCAAACTGTGCCTGACTCCCGAGGGAACAGCAGCAGTGCCTGGATCTGATCCCTCAGTCTGGGGCTAGGCTGAACAAATGACACCCACAGCAGCAGCAGCAAATGGACTTGACTTTCAAAATAACCACCTGCCTCTGTTCCCTCCTGTCTGCAGGGGTGACACATCAGACTGAGGCACCTGGGAGCCCTCAGTGCCAGCAGGGACTTCAGTGGCAGGCTCTGGGCTCCTGAATGTTTTGCAAAGAACAGAAGT
The DNA here is from genome assembly GCA_013398175.1 of Climacteris rufus. Classification (NCBI taxonomy): domain Eukaryota; kingdom Metazoa; phylum Chordata; class Aves; order Passeriformes; family Climacteridae; genus Climacteris; species Climacteris rufus. The sequence continues at coordinate 8,267 of VZRZ01006590.1, forward strand.
AGGGATTCCCTCCCCATAACCAGAGCTGCTGTGAGCAGGCAGCTCAAAGGACAGAGAAATGAAGGTCTCAACCACTTTATCTGTGCCAGTTACACAGTCTTGGGTAGCAAGTGGAAGCAAAGGGCACAGAAAGAGGGACAAAACTAGTCAAGCACAGAGAATGGAAAGAGTCAAATCTGGGAGAATTAACAGCTCCTTCAATTCACTCTTCAGGAAAGCTCTTTGCTGTTTCAAACCCCTGAAAGGCCTGAAAGGCACAGAGGAGGCAACACACAAACAATACTCGTGTTTCCACACACTTCCCTCTCAGTGTTCCACAACGAACTGGATTAACTGCATCCTTCTCTCAGAGTTGTCTCGCTTGGCGTTAGCAGCTCAGCACTAGGAACTAAAGGAGCTGAGGCCTTAGGCCACAAGAGCTAACCAAGATGAAACTTTTTGATCAAACTAATGCTGCTAACATTAGTTAGCAGAATCTGATCTAGCAGAATCTAGCAGATAGAATTGCAGGCTGGCTACCTCTGGCTACCAGGGTCAGAACCTGTTACAGTGGCTGGCGTGCATCAGCCTGTAACATCAGGGAGTTGTGATTCAAAAGTGTGTGCACATAGGCCTGACAGCTCTTCTGACCTGCACTCACAGCTGCCAACCCAGGCCACTGCACCCACCCAAAGCCACGCTCCTCTTGGCTTTCTATGTAAGTTGGGCAGGGCAGATGTTGCTTGCAAAGCCTCCAGCAGCTGCAAACATGGTGCCACCAAATAGAGCAGAAGGTACCTGACACACAGGTGGTCTGCAGGAAAACTGTGCAGGGCAAAGCCACTGTGCTCACAGGATATTAAATCAATTAGCAGTTTTCAGTATTATCAACTTTATGGATATTGCCAACAGTTTCCTCAGTCCAGGACAGATGCTTGCAGAACTCAAGTGCTTGCTTGGGGGAATTGCCAGGCAGCAAGAACAAAGTTTGCAGGCTCGTGCCCACATGGCATCCCAAAGGGCACCCATGAAGTGCATATGGGCATCCCTCTTCCTTTTTACTCTAAGACCATTTTGTATTTTGAGATGTCTCTTGTCATCAAAGGTACATGCAACTGCTGGGAGGCTCAGGCCTGTGATGGTTTGTAGGCACAACGCACACCTAGGATTATGGCAATCAGCATCCAAAGAGAGATGTACAAGCGAGATTCTGCAAGCTCCAGCCAGAAAAGTAAATTACCTTGTCTGCTCAAGGGCAGACACAAGCAAAGAGAAGTTTTAAAGATCCCTGAAGCACAAATCACACTCAAAAAAAGGTTGGATGGTTTCTATTCAAAGACAAAGGTCTTCCTTTGCCTGCTTCCTGGAAACTTGGGATAAAATTGAAGATATTTACCTGGTCAGGGGAGAGGAGAGGGAAAAAAAAGAAAAGAGATGAACACTTGTATTTATAGGTTTTCATCAGCTTGCCCCACCACCCATCATTAAGCTGCTGCATGTCTGGGCATGAGTGAACAGTCCACCAGGAAGGTGTACAGACCACTGACTTGGTAACACTTAGCAAGGCAAAGCTGGCACTAGTGTGCATGCCCAGGATGTCAAGCAAAGAAACACTGGCTCCTGCCTTTAATGGTAGATGTCACAGGGCTCTCTCTGGTTCTTTGCTGACTGGATTTGCTCAGGACTGGACTAAGAAATACAAATATTTACATGCTTAGTGTGAGGAATATTCAGTAGGCACACCAAGGACTATATATTGGAAATAACTGCCATATGGACAACAGAGTACGGTGACATTTCCTACAACTAGAGGACAGGAGACAGGTACTTACTTCCCTTCTTGTGGTGACTGGAATGTGCTTCATTTTTGGTGGCAGGATACAGGGAAAGACTGACTGAAAGACCTGCCAAAGTGCAGCCACTGGCCTCAAAGAAACTCAGCACAAACCCTTGAGCTGTTTTGTGTGTAGTGGAGTGGCCAACCAGTAGCCAAAGATGAAGAATAAACACACATATATTTACAAAAGCACTGGACACAAGAAGCGAGAATGTAACCCAGCCCAAGTTTGGGATCCAACCCTGAGAGCACTGTAAGAACCCCCATCCAGGTTCCCAGGAGTGCATGCAGGAGCTGTATGGAATTTTACATAGGTATGGTTATCTTTTTTTTTTCTTTTTCTTAAATAAATAAACTTTTCTGTGCTTCTCAAACTTCCCTGACTTTACTGCTATCATGCGTCTGTCCCAAAACACATTTGAACCACAGTGAGCTCTCGGCTCATTTTCACACATCTTCACTGCAGGGATGGGAATCATAGTCAAGCTCTTGGATAGGGTATTCCACTGTTTAATTTGAAAATTAAGACAATTTACCAATCTTTTAAAACCTAAAAGTGTCTGAAACTTTTTTAGTTTTCATTTTGCAACAGAAACAGCCTATTTCTAATACTACAAAAATATATATAACTAATCGCTTAATCCGAGGAAAGCAGTCAGAAAACCTGAGGTGGTCCCAGAGATTTTACTGTATTTGTCTCTTTCCTTTCTGCAAGGTCAATACTATTGCTAATCCTAGCATACTTTGTGGGCCTGTAAATAATGTCTAAGACCTCCTCAGGCCTGATGTTTGTGGTTTTGTGTTGCTGGGTTTTTAAAAAATATTTGTGTCTCCTCTACATCTCCTGTCCAGGTTGGGAGTATATAAACATGACTACAATCTTTCAGTATCTTGTGAGTGAGAATTTAGTGCCAGAGACTGTCCCAAGCACGGAGTCACAGGGATACTGGAGGTACGTTTCCCTCCATGTCACACAGCCTCAGCTGGGCAAGTACAGTCTGTGCTGGAAACAGCCACTGGCAAAGATTATTTCTGCTGTATCTTGCCTGCCTCCCAGGAATTGGTTTTAGAAGAAAAATCTCTACATTTGCTGATGCAAAGAAATAGAGTATTTAATAAAATAAAAAGTAAGGCCTCTTAGGACAGCAGTTGTCTTTAAAAAGTCAGTGCCAACAATATTCTGTATGCTGGGGCATACACTGATTGGGAAAAAAAATGCTATGATTTGATTTCCCTATTTTTCGTATCTGTTACCTTCTTGAAACTTGTGGTGGTGTTTTTTTGTTTGTTTGTTTTTTTAATAGAGATGCTGAAATACTTATAGGTAAAGGAAATAAATAGGAAATTCCCCCCTTTCCCCAATCAAACAGTGTAGTTTGTCAACAGAAGTATTTAGACTGTATGTCCAGCAAACATGTGCCATTACAAAGTGCTTTCCTTTTAAAGGACGGCTGTCTGTTCTTTTGTGGATAGGAAAAAATAAAAGATATACTGGAAACAGAAACTGTCACTCATTTCTTCACTTCTTACAGGAATACAAACATGTTTCATCCTGATGAATGCTTTACAAGTTGAGGGCAGCCCATCTCCAGCCCAAATTACTCTTTCGCAAGGAAGTCTCTCCCACAGAACACAGAGCTTCAGCTGACATACAGAAATAGAACCTCACAAGAGAAAAAAAGTCTTCTGAACAGAACAAAATCATTCAGGTTGGAAAATACCTCTGAGCTCATCAAGTCCAACCATCAACCCAGCACTGCCAAATCCACCACTAAACCAAGTGCCACAGCTACACATCTTTTAAATCCCTCCAGAAATGGTGACTCCACCACTGCCCTGTGCAGCCTCTTCCAATGCTTGACCATCCTTTTGGTGAAGAAATTTTTCCTATATCCAATCTAAACCTCCCCTGGTGCAACTTCTGGCCATTTCCTCTTGCCCCATTGCTTGCTATTTGGGAGAAGAGACTGATTCCACCATTGCTCCAACGTCCCTTCATGCATTTGTACACTACTGGATCATGTTCAGCTGCTTTCAACCAGCACTCCCAGGTTCTTTCCCATCAGGCACTTTCCAGCCCATCTGCCTCAATCCTGGAGTGCTGCAGGGGTTGTTGTGACCCAAGCACAGATCTGACACTTTGCCTTGTTGAACCTCATCCAGCCAGCCTCAGCCCATCAATCCAGCCTGTCCAGACCCCTCTGCAGAGACTTCCAGCCCTCAGCAGATCAACACTCCCACCCAGCTTGGTGTTACCTGACTGAGGGTGCCCTCGATCCCCTCGTCCAGACCATTGATACAGATATTGAACAGAACTGGTCCCAGTACTGAGCCCTGGTGCACACCACTGGTGACCAGCCCCTGGATGTAACTCCATTCCCCACCACTCTCTGGGCCTGGCCATCCAGACAGTTTTTTACCCAGAAAATAGTGCACCTGTCCATGTCATGAGCAGCCAGTTTCTCCAGAAGAAAGCTGCGGGAAACGCTGTCAAAGGCTTTACTGAAGTCCAGGTAGACACATCCACAGCCTTTCCCTCATGCCCTAGGCAGGTCACACTGTTGTAAAAGGAGATCAGGCTGGGCAGGCAGCACCTGCCTTTCACAACCCCACGCTGGGTGGGCCTGATGCCCTGGGTGTCCCGTATGTGCCGTGTGATGGCACTCCAGACGAGCTGCTCCATGACCTTTCCTGGCACTGAGGTCATGCTGACAGACCTGTAGTCCTCAGATCCTCCTTCTGAGTCTTCTTAGTAAGATCGATGTCACATTTGCCAATCTCCAACCACCCGGGATCTCCCCCTCAGCCAGGACTCCTGGTAAATGATGGAAAGGGGCTTGGTGAGCTCAGATACTCCTGTCCCTATTCACCTCATGCTGCAGACTGGCCCAAAGCAGAGCAGTTCCTCTCCCTGGGCACAGTTCCCACAGCTGTATTCACACTGCTGCCACCAGGGCTGGCCTCAGAGCAGGGCACAGCTGCAGCTGGCAGCACGATCCCACCGGAGCTCTGTCTGGGCAGCTGCATCAGTCACGGTGGGTGCAGAGCTTAGAAAGGCTGTGGCTTTCTCTTAGGTGGAGACCATTGCTCACTGATCAAGCTGGCAAGGCTTCAGCACCTTGCTGCACGTCCTTCTGCACCATCTGCTATGCCATGGCCCGTTTGCCTGTACTGGCTGCTCCCACTCCCCAGGGGCTTCTTCAATGGGTGGGGAAAGCCTGGCTGCTGAGGTCCTGTCAGCCACTGTTGCTTCAGCTGTGGGCTCCTGGAGGCTCCTTTGGCTCCCCCTGATGTTCCCCCAGTTCAGGAAACCAGAGCTGCTTGCCTCGACATGCTATTTGGCCATCTGAAAAATCAGACCTGTTGTGCTCCCCAGGAAATCAAGAAAAGTTAATTCCTACTTAGCTGTGGAAACTCAAGGAGCATTGCCTCCGTCTGCTGCTTCTGCCAAAGACACTGGGATGCCAGCACGAGTGAGGGCAGGTCAGTGGGCAGCAGTAAGGACACTTGCCACACAAAGGCTGCAACTAAACAGGAAGCCAAAGCCAGACAAGCTCCTGGCCTGATTCGAGAACAGCCCCAAGCATCCTTCATTTCTGCTGGCAAGACATGAAGGCGGTGAGTGCCCTAGAGGCTACTTAACCCTGTGCAGGACCAGGCTGAAACATGAAAATCTATAGCAGAAAGCTGTTTTACTGTGGGGTTTTATTGCTCACTGGGTGCGTGCTGCTTCCATTGCTGTGTTTTGAAGGTCTTGCATGAGTCGTACTCCTAAAATACAGCAACAAATACACCGTGCAAATGCTTTTACTGAGTGAAGCCACATTGCATCCTTCTTTCAGAAATGAGTAAATAAAACAGATTGCATACTGAAATTATTCTGCTCCCTTCCAAATCCGCTGACTAGTCAAGCGCAATCCTCAGGCACATCCCTGATTCCCTCTCTCCCAGCAACTCAGAGCTTCATTGCGCAGTGCTTGCCGTACGCTGGACAGCAGAAAGCAGGCTGGCCTGGTGCCCCTCAATATTTCTGCAAAACACTCTGTCTTTCACAGCTTTGCTCTGGCTCAGTGCACAACTCCAGGGTTTAAGGCGCATTCTTCCAGAGCTGGCTGCTGCACTGGCTCCTGCAGATGTGAACTGTGCAGGTTGTCCCTTGCTCATGTCAGCCTCGGTTCCCAGGGCAGAGCTCCTGTGCCTAAAGGATGCTCCTCTGGCAGGAGCCTGCAGAGCAGCCTGGCTCCCTCCTGCTCTGCCCAGGGAGCTGCACACACTACGAACCTTTTCCAGGAGCTGCAAGACAACCGGGACAAGAACAGGCACACTCAGAAGCGACACCACCGTTCTGCTCTGTTTTGCCCTCTCTACTCCTGCAGAGACTCAAGGATGGCCAATCCCACCAGAGCAGCCCACACCCAGTTTGGCTCTGAGACAGGGTGATTAGTCCTGTCCCACCAAGAGGCACCCAGGGCCGGGCTGCTGCCGTTTGCCGCTACCAGCACTTCCTTCCAGCCTGGCTCTGCCGATGCTGAGGCTGCTCCGCGCTCTGCCAGGGCTCTGCTGGGGCTCAGCACCAGGCATGGCTGGGCCCACCCTCCCCTCACATTGCTCTGACAGCTTTGCATCAGATGAGCCCATCCTGAGCACACTGACTGATCTTTCTGCTTTTACAGCTGAGTAAGACTCTCATCCAGGCAAAGAGATTGCAGTTAGGGATGCACATCCAATTGGCAAGAGCCGAAACACTACACAGTCCCAGCTAAACGCCTGTGTCTCCACAGGACGTTTTGTTTGTCCCACTCTTCATTCCTTTTTGGTTGGAAATGCAATTGCACTTTCTTCCTCATCTAGAAGTACCACGACTGGGCAAAAACTGGTGAGTGGGCCATATTCAAAAGGCAGTGCAGTCTGGAGTTGATGAATGAAGAATTGCCCTTCTCCAATTCCAAACCATACCAAAAACCCCATAAACAGGACTTTACATCGTTAAGAAAGAACTGACCATTTAAAAGTGAATGTACAGCTTATTCACAGGGTGAGAAGGAAGGGAATCTTCCAACTGAATTTGCTTTACCTTGGAAATGATTGAGGCAGCAAAGCATTTTCTGTCATTACCTCTCTGTCCTTAGCCCCGATTCATCTTAAAAATAAATTAAGGAGCCAGAAAGCAGGAAGAAGACAAATGATAATTTTTTTACTCCTTGAGGAACTGGGGTGGTCCTACCACCATGACTGTGACCGTTGGTTTGTTCATCCATCCATCTGTCCCGCAGCACGAGAGTTGAGGTTTTACAGAGTTTGTGTTCTCAGTCCTGCTCCGAGCTGGCAGGGCAGAACGCCGACCTGCAGTGCTAGCGGCTGCTGTTCTTAATCGCCTCCTTCGCTGCGATGATCAGGGGAGTCAGGCTCGAGAGCGGCTTGGCTAATTTTAAAAATGGATGCTGTCCAAAGGAGGAAAAAAAAAGAAAGGAAGCCATTACTTTCCAAACTCAGTTCCTCAGAGGCTCAAGCAGGATTCCACTGGTTACCATAAATACACAGAAATAGGACAGAGGGGACTATCTGCACCTTTGCCTTGATGTACAGGTCCTTGCTATCACAGGCAAACAGGGGCCACAGTCATATCAATCCATTTACCCAGGTGTCCTCAGCTTGCTGGGATTTTTGCCCTGCCAGTGCTCAGGGAATGCTGCTTGCTGTCCCAGGGCTTTACTGCTTTCAGGAAACTCAAAAGACTAATTTATATTCCTCCTTTCTAAAGAAAAGGGCTGTGTTAATTGTCAAAAAAGATGGGAGTAAGCCATTCCTCAGAAAACTTTAATACATCTAAGAAATGTTTATCCCAGTGGGATTTAGGCTCCTTTGTTTTCTCAAGAGCACTGAGGTACAGGTTTTCAGCAGCAAGTCAAGAGCAGGGAGACAAGTAACAGTGCTGGTGGACTCAGCTCTGGCTTGCAGGGAGAGCAATGTCTACCTTTCCATCCCCTGCCCCTCCTCTGCTGGCTGGCACCTTCCTTCACAGCAGGGACAGTCAAGTGGCACATTCTGCAGCTCCCTTTCTGCCACAAAACCTGGCAGCAAACCTGTAGCAGCTTGACTGTGCCAGGAAGCAAACAGGCCTGGGACAAGTCCTGTTCAGCTGTCCCTGTTTGGGTGGCAGAAACCTCTAAGAGTGGAGCAGGAGGGACATGCTGGGGCCCCTCTGAGGCTCACAGTGAACTCCCCGCAGCAAAATCTCTGGCCACTTGGTTGGGACTGCTTTCACTGGGTTCCTTCCCCATCAACACCATTTCAGGCCTCCATACCTGGTATCATTCAACTTCAGTTCTTTTGCCACCAGTGAAAACTGAATGTACTCCTAAAGTACAAAACAGCGCCACAGAAATGACCAGGAGATGGAACACCTCTCCTCTGTGGAAAGGCTGAGAGGTGGGGTTGTTCAGCCTGGAGAAGAGCAGGCCCTGGGGAGACCTCACCTTGCAAGCTTCAATACTTCAAGGGGACTTGTAAGAAAGCTGGGGACACACTTTTTATCAGGGCCTGTTGCAAGAGGACAAGAGGGAATGGTTTTCAACCCAAGGAGGTTCGATTCAGATTTGATCTAATTAAGAAACTGTTTACAAGGAGAGTAGTGAAACACTGGCACAGGTTGCCCAGGGATGTTGTAGGTGCCTCATCTCTGGAAACATTCGAGTTTGGGTGGAATGGGGCTCTGAGCAATGTGATCTAGTTTAAGACATCTCTGCTCAGTGCAGTGGAGTTGGACTGGATGATCTCTGAAGGTCCCTTGCAACACAAACCGTTCTAGGATTCTACTTAGTTTTCATTTGAAAAGTACCAAGACTGGAGATTAATATGGGGGGGGAGGGGGGATATCTGATGCCTTTGAGTTTATCTGACAAGAAAACTGATCCCTTTGACATCTGTTTCACCTGCAGTCACTTTGTGTCTCACCTGCAGAAGCTCCTTGGCAGACCCTCTCCTGTCCACATCCATCTCCAGGCAGCAGTTGAGAAAGTCTCGGAACACAGCCGAGAGCCGCTCAGGGTTCTGCAGCTCGGGTGTCCCGTTTGTAGCTATCAGATACAGTGCCTGGGGACAAAGGAAACACAAGATTGTTTCATTCATACCCAGAAATGCTCACATAGACGCCGTTTTTAAGCTTCAGGCTCCAAGTGGCAGTTTCCTCCCTGGCAGAGGGCTGAAGAGGCTCTTCCTATACCAACAAAAAAAGAAATCCCAATGCAGTCCCAGCTATTCCAACATCAAAATGATCTTGCCTTGACAGCTGATTCCATCGGCTGACCTAGTTAGTAGGAACTACATCAGCACATTTTCCTTCTCCAAGTATTGACACCAGCTTTACAGGCCATTTTAAAGAGTCAGTGTGGTCTAAATATATTATTTCAAAGGATGATTACATAAAATGCATCTCTGCAGTGCTCACTAGTCCCTAAAGTATAGCTTCCAGAAGTCATCAAGTTTTTTGCTCAGTTCTTGATAAAAAATGGTTATCATATGAAAAAAACTGAAATCCATCAGCTTATTCCTTGGATGAAGAAACAGAAACATTTAGAGCCTCATGTTCAACACAGACATGTTAAGCTGAATGCACAGATATGATGAAAAGGTGGAATTGAGCAAACAGGAGCTACCTGCAGCTATCCTTCAGCACTCTCTAAATTCCAGATCAGCTTCACTTATGTGGTAAAAGAAAACTTAATAGTCTCATCAGAAAAAGGAGTCATTCCATCCCTATGGTAACCCTCTGCTAATTTTAATACTCAAGTAAATGCATGAATGATGTCCCCATTCCAGAAACTGCCAGGAAAGAAACAGGAGATTTTGGCAGCTGGAATACTGAAGGCTTGGTAACATGGAGAATGTGACTTGGGCTATGAAAGAAACACATTCACTACACACTACAAGAAACCCAACAACTCCTGTGCACTATCAGCTAAAAAACTTTGCTGTAAAAATCAGCCTTTCTTATAAGCTCTCCTGTTTGGAGACAGCTGAGACTTCTTATGCAGGTCTCAAGAATATCTTGAATATTGAATTTGGTCAGAAAGAGGAAACTCAGTTATCTTTCTAACAGATGACCTGAGGCTTCTTGAGGAGCCCTAATCAACATTTGAGATTAGGAAACCAGGGAATTTTCAGCATCCAGATCAATAATGCTAATTCATGTTACGTGTTTTTGCTGCTTTATACAAGGCAACAGTATTTTTTGCAAGTGAAATATGGTGTCCTGTCTTCACAGGAAACAGAAGCAAAACTGGTGATGTGTAAAGGTCTCTCCTGGTACCACAGGGCTACAGTGACAGAGGCCTAATGCCACCATACAGTGCATTCTGCTTATTCAGCATCACTCTGAATCCAAACCTGTTTCTTTCTTACCCACCCTTATGAGGTAACACAGTGCACAACGCTCTGCATGTGTGTCCTGGAACCAAAAACCCAGGGCACCTACCAAACCAAAGGAAGTCTTCCAAAAAAACTCACAAACCTTTTTTCAAAAGGAGTGAAAGAGTGAAATTTGTATTCTTTTGTTAAGCAGCTGGGGATACATCCTGACCCTTCTGTTGTTTCTTCTGTCAGTATGCAATACACAGTCTGGGTGCCACAGACCAGAGAGAGCACAGCCTTACACCTGGGACAAAGCTAAAGGTCATGCTCTATTTTAATTCTAGCCTTAACAAAAAATATGTATGTGTACACATAGGTAAAAAATAATTTTCTCATAAATTCCTGTGTTGTGTTAGGAATTAACTGTGTAGCATTTTGTTTCAGGTGTCAGTCACGAGGTTTTATCCTGGTATACATTCCTCCACTGCTACACACTCCTCTGGTCTAAGAACTGTCCATTTCATTTTAAGACATTAGGATAAAACTGAAAACTTCAAAATACACTAGTTTACCAAAAGTATTTGTGATAAAACATCCTTTTAGAAATGTGTTTGATAATAAATAATTATGGCATTACTAGACTCGGTGACCTGTCCTGGAAGGTTCAGGTAAGCAATCGGCACCGGTCTGAGACTGAAGAGTTCTGTGCCTGCAGGTACAGCTGCAATGCTTTTCATAAAAATTTCCCAACTGGAGAAACTTGCCACTGAGAAATTTTTGTCATCCAGAGATACAGCTCAAAAAGAGTTCAAAAAGGGCATGAGAAATGTCAAGCATTGCTGAAGACCAAAATGGCAAGTTTCTGCACTGGCACTTGTCACTTCTCTGCTGAGGCTCTTGCAGTGATGCAATCAAAGCTACAGCAGATGCTGATGTGCTGCAGGAACATTTTTAGAAGTGTGCCTCTGTAGAACTAGTTCAAGCTGATGTGTATGGGATTTTATCTCATGGAAGACAAAATTTGATTAGAAAGACAATGGTGTCTGATAGTATTCCACCTTACCCTGAGAGGATTTTCATTAAGGTAAGGAGGTTCTCCTTCCACCATTTCTATTGCCATGATCCCAAGTGACCAGATGTCCACCTTGGGGCCATAAGCTTTTCTTGTTACAACTTCTGGTGCCATCCAGTAAGGAGTCCCCACCATTGTGCTCCGTTTACTCTGCTCAGGGGTGATCTGAGCACAGAAGCCAAAATCAGCTGAGGAGAAAAACAAATACTGTTAAAGCCACTTTAAATCACAAAACCAAACAAAAGAACTCCCCACTTTAAGTCTGAGAATGCACTGTTGAATCTGCTGGAAAAGCAGCCATGCTCTGTTTCTCCAGGAGTAGCCAAGGAAATATGGAATTGACCACTTAAAGAAACCCTCAAGTTTCACGCAGCGTCTTTTACCTATTCACTCAAAGCTTTAGATTCTAACTCCCTCTGCTCTGGAAGGGTCATACACAGAGCAAAGCCACTCTTGACACTGTGTCCCCTCTAGGCCTCTCTGCACATTGCAGCTGTGCCCTCAGCTGGGGTCCAGGCACTCCCACAAGCACCACTTTTGGGGAACTGGCTGTCCCTCAAAACCAGCCCCACACCCCACATCCCAGGAACGCTGTGCCTGACCAAGAATACCCACTCAATTTGACAGATCCGTCCATCCCAAGAAGAATATTGTCGCTTTTGATGTCTCTGTGGATCACTTGGTTGGAATGAAGGAAATCCAGGGCTTGCAGGCACTGACAGAGAAAACAAATTCGAGGGTAAAAATTCGTGACCTGATTTCATCACACGAGAAATGGAATGGTTCAAAGAGATTTCCTTTCTAGGAGAATGATGAATAATGGCAGAATAAAGTGCTGGTCAAGAGGAAGAGCTTGCTGCTTCAACACTATTAGGGTCATATCTAAGTGAAGACAAATCAGGTTTTGAAAGAGGAATGTCAATTGTTGCTATAGACTGTGCCCTGCAAACACAGACAGAATGACTGCTGCTGCAGTGGATGTGCTCTTTCTTCTTGTAATAACACCAGAGAAGCAGAAGCAGCATCCTGTCTGTACAAACACGAGCACAAGGGGGACCCCTCACCTCCCGACAGACAGCCGCTATCTGTCCTTCATCCATACACGTCTCGGTGACAACGTCGGTCAAAGAGCCTCCAGCCAAGTACTCCATCACCACCCACAGCTCATCACCAACAAGGTAGCTGAAAGGAGAAAACAGTGGTGTGGAGATGAATGTGCATAGCTAAATTACCTAATAATCTTAACCCTACAACTGATTTTTGTCTCCCTGTCACTTCCAAACGAAGACAGAATAAAACGGACAAAGGACATTCCTTCGAGGCTATAAAATACTTGGAAGCTGTTCTTGGAATCAGTACTTGGTCCAGGAACAAGGCAACACAACTCTCAGTTATCCATGGAGGGAGGGTGTGCACCACTGAGGAGAGACGCTGGTCAAATGTTTGGAAAACCTTGCAAAAAATACATTCAGAAACAGGAAAGGCAATTTAAAAACTGTCAAATTAGGTGTTTCTGGAAACAAGAACTTAGTCTTCCTGGCATCCCCAGCAATGGAAAATAGTGGGAACAGCCCAAAGGAAAGAATTTCTAGGATGGTTTGTCAGCACTTCGCATAAGACACAGAATCTGATCAATCTGTAAAAAATTAAACCTCAAAACAACAAAACAGGAGGTAGTTGGAACATGGAACTCATAGACTGTTGTTTTAGTAAGATATGGCTGATCCAGGTTTTTGAAAACAGACTTCAAATGATGTATGGCAGAAAAGATTAATGAGGAGCCAACGTAATCTCCTCCTATCCACTGCAGATGAGCAGAGAAGTTAAAAAGAGCTCCATGTTCTGCTGGTGATCAAAGGTGTTTTTTAACCTTTGACCCGCAGCATGTAAACAAACATTCACATGATAATACCAGAACTACTTACCTGTCTAAATAATTAACAATATTTGGATTCTTATTTTCCCTCATGACCAGGATTTCATTGATAATTAGTTCCTTTTTGGGCTGCTGTTGGAGATTCATTTGCTTTATGGCCACCTAAAATGACATTGAACACCATCAACCTGAGTAGTCTGTTGCACAAGATCAGAATGAACATGGAGTGAGCAATTATATGATTTTTGATTATATCAGCTGCTATTCTTGATTGCATAACAAAGCAAACACAGACATACATGACCAAATGCTACCAAGTGCAGCGCTGCAGGCAGGTAAGGAACTACCAGCTCCAGAAGGAGCTGCCCTCCTTCTTTAGTTAATATGGACAAAGTCTTTCTGAATTTAAGCAATGTAACAAAGCTATTTATTCCTCACAGCAACAGGCAAACCTGTGACCACCTCCAGGGTTCTCCCAAGGCCTCTCATTACTACAGATCTTTTGATTTTACAGGTTGTATTGCTAACCAATCTGTGGCCACACGCACATGCACATCTTATGTTGCAAATGTACAGAGTCAAATTGTATACCTTCACCAACATTCTCTGTAAAAGCACAACTTGATGCACAATGGGGAACAGACACAGAACAATTTCTAAACCAATACATTTACACTGGCAATAAAAACTATGTACTTTTTATTGGCAAAAAAAGCTCGCTGGGATTTCTTAACAACTTTCTCTCTATTAAAAACAAAACATTAAGGGATAATGTAACGTGGTACCAGGTGGGACCAACAATACTGTGAGAGTACCAACCTATTCTGAAGACAGAGTAAGTAAAAATAATTGGCCTTAAAAGCTGTGGGTGAAGCATTTGGAGAAGCACAGAGAGCACCAAGGCTCTTATTGACTCTAGGAACTTGCAGGCACCTCTTTAGGCATTTCTCAACTCCTCAGTTCCAGAGTTGCTGGAAAGTCTATGGCCACAGTAAGCATTTGGTTACTGAGGCACAGAACGATACTGCCCTTAAAGAGCTTTCACTGAAAAGCTGAAGACAGCAGATGATGGATTTTGCCAGTTGACACTTGCCCATGCTTCAGAGAACAGCCTTTGCAGGAAAGATCTACTGGCCACACAAAGCTCCAGCCACAGCTCACACCAGAGGGGAAAGCCCTAAACAGCTACAGAATCTGGGATTTTTGACACTTACCTCTTGTCCTGTGGCAATGTCAATTGCTGTATAAACAGTTCCTGAAGCCCTAGAAACAAAACAGCAGCAGAAATTGAGGAACAGTTTAGTCCTTGTCAGTAAAAGACAGCCCAGACAGGAGAGCCCTGCTGCCTGGAGTGTTTATGAAACACCTGGGTTCACTCCACAGCCAACAGCACAGCAGCCCACCAGCCCTCTGCCATGCAGGGTGTCCAAGACAAAACTGAGGTCCAACATGAAGAAAAAGCGCTGGTGCAAATCTCCAATGTACACACCGAACTATTTAATTCAAAACCTATGGGGTAGGTTTGCCTACAAGATCTGGAAAATAATACATTTCTTTTCCATTTTGCCTTGTATTAAGGTTTTTTTCCCTTTTTTCTTTGTGCGTCTGAGAGTGTGTTTTTTTCCATGAAATGTAACATAAAATCCAGTTGGGCCTTCTCACACCTCTTATTTGAATCCATCTGCCAAACTCAGGCAGTATGACAGAGTCACTCTGAGAACCCTGAACATGTGACAGCCATTTGAGGAAAGGATCTTAATACAGCTTTCTCCAGCATGCAAGGAAAACAATTCTCCAGCCATTCTGCAAGGTCACAGCTAGAGCAGGTTAAGGCATCTATTGTTTCACACACAAATGGAGAAGGACTCAGAACAGAGGATCCTTAGACAGCTTCTTTGTGTGTCAAGAACCATCAGCAGCTGCTTCTGTTGAGTGCACCAAACATGTGAAGGACTCTTCATGGTGTCCATATGTTGCTTCTGTGGACATACAGGTTGTGTTGTAGAGCCACCAGAAACAAATGGTGTGCTCACCTGCAGACTATTCAGTGTGGGGTTGGTTTGCCATCTGCCTCTCCTTCAAAGATGTTCTTGCCCTGAAATGACGTGAAGGGCCAGAAAGGGCCCAGTCAGAGGAAATCCCTTTGGGTTTCAGAGCAACTGGGGGTGTGCAAACCCTTTCTTCTGAAGGCCTTCCTTCTGAGCTAAACCACAGCTTTACACTGCCATCATTTAAGAAGCCCATGTCTGCAAGGGCAGCGAGGCAAGGGGGATCCAGGGCACGAATTCTCACAAGCAGGAATGCTCATCCAGCAAATGTCCCACTGACTCAAAGTGCCAAAATCAGTTTGCCCCTTTTCACATGATGCCCTGGCTTGTTTGTTCACCCACAGGCTGAAATATTTTTGAAGGAGTTTAATTCAACAAACACCTTATGTCAGCGTTGAGAACAATGTTCTCATTTGGCATGCCATGCATTCTCTTAATATAAAAGCAAATGCATTTTCCTAGGACTAATTGACAAGATTAATCCAATTTGTTTTCATAAAAAGTCAACAACATTTATTTAGAACCGCTAACATTGTGATGATTCTCCTGAGCAAAGTCATATCAGGCTTTATTTCAAAACAGCTCCTGAAATTAGGATGCTTTGGGGATAGTCCAGGCCACCTGTGAGGAGTTTAGATAAAGGTAATTTAAGTAAAGCTGTGAATTAATTGCAAGGGCTTTGCAATTCTGCATTACAAACTTCTAAGTAACTAATTTCTGTTCTGCAACTTTTAATCAGTTCTGCAGCACCTTGTGTTTACTGCAGTTAGGCAAATGCCAGGGCTCACCATTAGATCTGTGTCACTGTGATGCACTGCAGTACAAACCAGGCAGCTCATGGCTCCTTACTAATTTGTCTTGCTACAAGAGCTAACACTGCTTGAGCAAACACAACCTCTTTATCAAGCACTAGTTAGAACTAAGTCCCTTCTGGTGTCAGCAACATTTTCAGTCCTCAGCTGGAGACAAGAGGACAAAACAGAACTCAGCACTGACCTGTTCTGCAGCAGCACAGGCCTGCTGACTCCTGTTCACTGCCAAGTGGCTGTAAAACCATCACACTGTTTATTAACTTCCCACCTGTATGAAGCCATGGAGTGCAACGTGCAGGTCAAGCTGCTTTTCCTTACATAAGCAGGTGCTCCCTACCCGCAGTTCTCTGAGCAGCCACACCTCTCCCTGCCTTGCAGTGCTCTCATTAGCAGCTACTAAAAACCTGCTCACTTCCAACACTACTACACTTGCCTTTGGCTGTCCCCAACTCATGGCAGAGGTGGCAGCTCAGGAACTGGCCCCTGCATCAACTGAGCACACCAGCACCTGCCAAGGCATTGCCCCACGGCCACCACTGCTGCACACACCCAAACCCCAGCCATGCAGCACTTTGGGGCCTCCTGATCATCCTGTTTGATTACCTTCCTGATGGTCTTTTTCTTTAGCATCTTTCCCTATAACTGTAAATTGGCCTGTCATTAGAGGAATGAGTTGGTTATGGCAGTACACTCACTCCTCTCCAAGGAGGGCATACAATCTTCAGGCTGTACTAAAAGCTGGACAAAATCAATTTCGATACCCTTTTAGGCCACTTGTCTTCCCACCAGTTGTCAAGGCACCTTTATACAAGCTCACTCCTAGGACTATCAAAATAAAAGACTGTGAGGGTGATGGTCACATTCTCACAGTGACAGCAATAATCTGCTTCACATGCATGTTTATTCTGGTCTCACTTCTTCAGCTGACACTTCTCTTCTAAGGGACAGCCACAGCTTGAAGTGTCCACTGACACTTTACAAATGACAGTAAGAATCAAAGCTTCAGGTAGGAAGGAAGTTGCAATTTGAGAAAGGGTTTTTATACAATGAATGGAGCATAAACAGCTTCCCACAAGAGCCTTACCAAATCAGAGAGACCCGAGATAAAACTTGCCAGAGAAAGGGCATGAGTGTGTCAGTCTTTCTGCAGCACATATCCATTCCAGGCTAGCAACAGGCTACTCTGAGCTCAGACCTCACAAACAGTTAAGGCAGAAAAATATCCCTTGGTGCCAGTAAACAGCTTCTGTCCTACACTGACAGCAGTGTCATGGTGTTACACAGATGGTGCCAGTCCTCCTGGAACTACAATACTGCCAAGGAAACTCTGATGGTGCAGGCAGTCCATATTTAAAATGCAAGTCAGATACCTAATTTTGAGGTAAGTTCTTTTGTTCTTGCCTCCTCACACAGGGAATATTTAACATCAATCCAATTTATGGTAAGCAAAGCTGGGCTTCAAAAGGGAACAGCCTGGGGGATTATTCTCAGTAGATGCCTAGAACCTGCAGGATCCACGAGGATGTGCCATGAGGCAGATGATGCATTTTCCTCTCAAGTGCATTGGCACTGTATCTATTACTGAATTTTTGGTTTTTACTACCCGTTCTAGAAAAGAGAGTTTATTATCTCATGTCTGGTTTCAGTTTCTAAACTATGTGGTTATAAGCCTGACCACTGAATACTGTTTCAAGCAAAATATTTGAAATAAATGTTATTGAGAACTGTTATCTGACAGCTATCAGGTGGTAAGTTGCTCTTTTAGGTAATAAAGTTATTTCTCCTTTCTTCAGCATGGTAATATTATTTTGAGACATACAAAAATGATTTCTCCTAAGAAAGTAAGAAAACAAGAGTCAGGCACTTGAGGAACAAGAGATCTTTTAGGTCCTGCTCCTTGCTGCAGATAAGATATTGCCAGCATCAAGTTGTCTTTGATGATTCCTTCTGACCACAGTTATAAATTCTGATCAGTACTGAGGGACAGGAGGATCTAAACCCAGTGTCTGAATGTCTCTGGAGCTTGCCTGACTCCATGCTTGATACTACACCAGCAAAATACCTATGGTTTTGCATGAGTAACTGGGATTGGACTTACCCTTGGCCAATTTTTTCAAATCGAGTGTATTTCTTCTTAGGATCTCCCACGCTCACAATGCTCCCTGAAAGAAACAAAATGCAAGATGTTCACTTCTGAGCAGAGAACTCATCTTCCAGCAGATCCGAAATGCAGCCCCACTGTCTGGGGCTTCGAGTCCTTTGTGGTCAGTTGGGTAACAACAACAACAGCAACAACAGAGGCAGCTCTGCAGCACAGATGGCCTCCACAAAGACTCATCTGTTACAGTCCTTTGAAGAGTCCAGGTGACACAATGCAGAAGACAGACCAGAGAAGGGGCTGCTGCCTCCTGGGAGCTCTGTGCTGCAGCAGTGGGATGGTCAAGCTCCACAGTGTGAACAAGAGGTTTATACTTCTCATCTCCCATCCCTTCTTCTGGTTAGCTAGAAGGGAGGCCCAGAGTCCTGTGGTCATGTTCTTCTCTACTGAAGAGTTATTTTATAGTGAAGACCTGCTCCAGAGAAGCAGAATGAGCTTTGTTTTACAAAATGTTTCTGTGAGATAAAGCTATGGAAAGTTAACCAGGTTCCAAAGGTGTTACATCCTCAGCTTGGGTTCCCCTGACTTTTTCAGGGTGTCACAGCAGGGCAGGACCCCTTCAGGGTACTTGAGACCGTGTGGGCATCCCAGGCAGTGGGCAGGCTCACCCTGCCATCAGCACTGGAGCGAGCACTGCAGGGCAGAGGAAACCTCTTCTCCTGCAGCTCCCATTAACACTCTTGCCAAGGGCTGCAAAACTGTTTTAGCAGGGAGTGTACCAGATGGTGCTGATGCCCTGTCTTCTTGCTGTGCTGGCAGGCAGGATTCCTGGCTAGGCATCCAGTCAGATGCCCATTTGGATGCTAAAGCCCTCTGCTCCAGCAAAATGGCCTGGACAGGGGGAAGAGGTGTTTGTTACTACTTAGAATGAATGGTGCATCACCTAGTTTTGTTTTGGATGCAGAGGTAAACAAATAGATATGTGTTTGTATCTGCAATACAGGGACACAGTAAGGTCAGGCAAAGGAAATACGCTGCACATCACTGAAGTCTTTCTTTCTGAACTCCCTTTCTTAAACTATTTCTGTGATGTATGTTCCAAGGTAAATCTTTAGAAGTCACTTGCATTGAGCAACTTTAGGCTTCCTTGTTTGCATTGTATCTAGAAAACTACCAGACCACAAAAACAATATTGTTTTTTTTAATTAAGCCTTCAGAGTTGTTTGAGTCTATCAGATTTTGGCTCTTTCACTAGACACAAACAAAATATCCTAATTAATGCTTTCTTTCCCTCCCATTCAGACTCCCTGCATCTCTGAGTGGGCAAGAAGGCATCAAGCAGAGCAAGGTTTAACTTGAGCTTTCAGTGGCACGAGCTTCACAATGGGTGTTGTGGCCAGAATGTCCCACCCTGGACTGTCTCACACCCTGTGGGTCACAACCCCACGAGGTCTGCAGCAGTAAATCAAACACTGCTGTAATCCTGTGCTGGACAACAGGAACAACATTGTGCTGTCAGTGCCTGGCTAGATGCTATTTGCAGCTAGTTAATGGATCTGTGTATCTATTAGAACAGATATCAGAAGTTCATGAAAGTTATTCATGTTAGAAAAGAATAAAGACTGTAGAAGAAAGATTTTTTTAAAATTATTTTCTAAATTTGCCACTAATTTTGCAGTTCAGATTTCCAGAGTTTTTCCTCAAGACCTGAGTAGCTGCCTTCCCAAGGTAGTTATTTGTGGCTGATTTCCTGTGCTTAAGCCAATGCACATCAAACACTAAAGCATTAAAATCAAAAAAGTTACAGGTATGCAGCTCCTGCTCAGACAAGCACTCCCTACTCTGGACAAAAGATAAACACATCAGCTATTCTGATGCTTTAAGCACTTTCCTCTATCAAGTCCTAAATTAAGTGGATAAGAAAGCTGAATTGGGCCAGTGCTGTTTTAAAGTTATCAGTGGAACATAGTCATGATTTCATTACAGACAGAATTTTGTTTGATCTTATCTCAATATTACAAGCTTTACTCACTAATAAAACTGTAAAAGCTCTAAAAGAACCCAAGTTACTTCAAGAGAAAAAGAATTATGAAAACAATTTTAGATAAAAGAGGGCAGGGGACATCTTCCCAAAAGTAACATAAAAACAGTTGTGGGGGAAGTAGGCAAGGTGGAGCAGTCATATGAGTTAAAATAAATCAGAGCAAGCACCACACTGCTTCAATAAAATTAGTTCAAGACTCTAACAAAAAAGCCTCACCCCTGTTTTCAGACAGCTTCATGAAAGCACAAAAATATTTTCATTGTCCACATCCCAGTTTGCCCAAGGCAGGCCTTCAGACCTTGCTCACTTGGTAGCAAACTGTCAAGAAAGAAAAAGCAGGAAAGCATGCAACATTTCAAAGACATAACCCCCAACAACTCCAGGGATCAGTCCTAACCTGGCATACACAGAAGTCTGAATAAATGACACACATACTCACGTTCATGGATGCAGGGTACCTGCAGATTTCATGCGGGAAGCCTGCCTCAAACATTTAGCATCAGTTGAAGAAACAGAATTCCTCTCTCTATAAGGTGACATACCTGCAGGTAACTATCTGCTCTGGAATTTATTTCATTGTGCCCTCAGCTAAAGCTATTGAATTTATCCCTTGGATACTCCCTAATAGCACTGAGATTCATGTCAACCTGGAAAGGGTGCAGAAAACTCTAGGCAAGCAGCTGAAATCTCACAGCTAAGGAAGGCTTCAGCCTCTGCAGTCCCGCCAGCCATCAGTGGCAAGGCAGGTATGACAAAAAGGCTGAGCAATGACAACCACTGGGAAAAAGCCACAGCCAAACAGCAGCCTGTTACAAGCAGTTGCCCCCATTAAAGACACAACATCAATGGCTTTGTGATCAGTCACAAGGAGGTGTAGATCAATCTGCTTTTTGTACTAAAAGTTAATGGTAGACACAGAATGAACTGGGCTCTGTTCTGAACCTAACCATTTAATGTGAGAACACAGCACTGAGAGCTATTACATGCAAGATCACAAAGGGCTTGATGTGCTTTCCTAGAGTATGATCAGCACAGGGGCTGGGGCCAACTGTTGGTATTCTAACAGTGTTAACTGGCTGGGAATTAGCCACAAAAACGTGCAGTGTTATCTGAGGAATATATAGTGGATGCTCCTTTCAAAGGAGATCTCAAATAAATTGTAAAGTTGTAAAATTCTTATAAAACAAACTGTAGAAGTAGGAGGAGCAATAACAGTTAAAAAAAAAGGACAGCAAGAGAATAGCTGGAAGATGTGTGTATCTCTCAAGGAGAGCTTCTTGAGGATGAAGGAACCAGCTTAGTGCTGCAATTTTCTATTGGTAAAAAAAACACACCAAAAAAATCCCTCACAAACAAAAACAACCTCAAGATCCAACAGAATTCTGCAAACTATTTTGGCTCCTATGACTTGTGAGAAGTTAGGAGTCTAAAGGGAATTTAGGAATCCAAATATTCTGTTCCATTTGGCTGTCAGCACACAGGGGTTCCCTATGTCACTCACTAGGTCACAGCCTTCTGCTCAACCAGAAACAATCTCTGCTTTTGCCTTTAGCACAGAAGGAAGCCCAGGCAAACCCAACCCAGTGCCAGCTGCCCTCAGAGGCAGCAGGAACACCCCGAAGCACAAGAGCAGTTCCTGCAGGGAGCTGTAAATGCCTCTGTGACACTAAACTGAGGAGGAACACGTGGTACAGCTAATGCTGAGACATGCCTGCAATACACTGCTGTAGCAAACTGAAAATACAAAATACATACTCAGTTTCTCTAGGATCTCCTCATCTGTCATCTTGGATTTTTTTCGCTGCCGGTCTGTGTTTCTGTACAGAGTGTTTGTGTTTGAGTTCTCAGGCTGGGGAGTGGTGGCTTCTTTAGCTGGTGCTGGTGCAGCGGCAGGTTCAATAACAGAGCGTGTGTAGATCTGTGACAAGAAATTATTTTGTGTCAGAAAGGTGGCTGGTAAAGATCCCCCTGAGATCATATTTCAAACGCAAACCCTTAGGAAGATGGTGTCGGCCACATCCAGGGCTCTAAAACTGGTTTTGCTGTCCACTTCTCAAAGTGAATGGGCAAAAATGAAAGGTTACAAGTTCATGGCCAGTTTCATGTTCAATTTTCATGGATTTTCTGATACTTGGAGAAGGGCAGGTACCTCCAAGGGGCAGTGTGTCCTAAGTATCTTGCCAGGGTATGAACCGGGTCTTTGGACCACTCTCCCCTCTCTGCTGAGAGGGAGCCTGCACAGGTACTGTGGACAAAGAGGCTCATTTTCACACTTGTAGCATTAAAGGACATGATGGTACCTCTTATTTGACACTAAGAGAAAGACACAGCCCTGCAGAATCCCAGGAAACTGACACCTAAATATGAAAGTTCAAACTCGATTTTCCAGGTGTCAGTGGCTGTGGGGAGGCTCTGTGTCATGGCAGGACTCCAGCCCTCAGCATCTTCAGCCCCAAATGTCAAGTGCTGTCTGATCAGAAACCTGCAGCTCTGCACCAAACACAGAGCTAAAAAAGCTGCCACTTACTGATTTTGTGTGTTCAGGCCGTGGGGCGATAACAGGTGGAGGTTCATTGTCATCTTCCTCTTCTTCATCATCTTCATCCTCTTCTTCAGACACAGAGGGAGCCAGAGGAGGTTCTGATGCTGTTTTTGTGCTCTGTGGACAGACAGTAGTGTGAGTGACAGTCACTATTCTGCCACTTTGGAGCTTTGATAGCTACAGAGACCCTTGGTCTTCCTAGACATCAGAGGCCAATCTAGACATGCACATGCTCCTAGGGGCCTAAGTTACAGACAGACAGCAGGATTTTAAGGTATTTAAAGTCAGTGTGTTGAATTCCACCAGTCCCAGCTGCTGCTCATCATGTCCTCCCAAAATATGCTGGTAAAACAAAAAAATCAAAACGTGCCTTGTGAAGTGTTTACCAACTGTTTTAAAGCCAGTCAACTGCTGGCTACAACAGGGCACTTAGAGAACTGAAGCAAATCAAAGGCAGCATTCCACATATTCACATCTAATTGGCACTCACTAAAATGCCATCCCTGTGGTCCAGTAGAAATAGCAGTAAGGGAAGCCCACAGCAAACAGGGACAGCTGAGTCAGTAACTTTGGAAAGCAGATGTTCTGACTGTCTCACTACTGCCTCTGTCTACTAGAAGAAAATACCACAGCATCTGCCAAGGTGTCCATACCCACTGGAAAAGCTGTTGGGAAGGTTTACTCTGGTGAACACCACACCTCCTCTGAGAAGTGTTTCATTAAAGATAAGGGAAGTGACATTGATTAAAAATCTGAAGTGTGAATATTCAAAGATGATTTTCATTTCATTATACACAGTCAGCTGTGTAATCACAAACCTCACATGAATTTGCTTAACACTTCAAAATAAAAGCCAAATCCCCATTAAGTCCCTAACTATTTAATACACTAACAATAACCCTAATAAATTTGGCCAGTATTAATGTGTATGTCACTCCTGCATCTCTGGGATTGCTATTGCTATCCAGTATTAGAGTGGATGGTTATCTAAAACTTTCTTTCAATGGTTCCAGTGAGTTGCATATCAATTATAACCTTATTTATAATAAGTTATATATCCAGCTGCACTAAGGAGCAATCATGAAATTTGATAGAAATGGCATTCTAAATTGTTAAAACTAAATTAAAACGGGCTCATTAGGCAGTGCTGCATACTGTTGTGAATTATATACAGCATGGCTAAAGCCAGCAAGAAATCTTCTGTCTGCAAAACCAGACTTTCACCTGCTTAAAAGATCTCAAACAGAAAATTAAAAATCAGCCAGGGAAAGCTCATGGCTTGCTCCAAAATCCTTAAACAGTAGGGACATCAAAGGTCACTTTCCCACTCACCGACGGATGGGCTTCTATGTATCCATGGGCGCTTTTATCTGCAATGAGCAAAGGAAAATGAAGCAGATGCTGTTAGGAAAAACCCTGCCTCTTCTAGGGAATCCCACAGAACAAGTCAACCCAAATAGAGATCATTTTTCTTTCACACTATCTCTTCAGGAGTAAGAGCAAGGAAGGGAACAGGACAAAATTCCAGACTGTGTCTATTTTCTGCCCTGTTTGCCAATAAATAAAATAAACAGAAATTTGTTCAAGAAAACGCAAATTGTTCTTTAACTGTCAACACTTCTGCTCCACCCAAGAGCTAAAGCAGCTTTTTCTCCTCTCTTTCCTGTGTTTTATTTTTTCCAATAAATTGCATGCATTCATTCTCATTAGCTTGATGACAATGTTTCCCCAGAAAAGCTTCAGCAAACTCCCCCTTAGCCGTGGCAGTTCTGTTCTGACACAGCACGAGAGCAGCTCCTGGGTTCAGGAACACACACAAACTGTTTTGAAGTTTGCATTGCATCACAAAGGGACTTGCTATTTTGGCACACAGTTAAGTGTCAAATTAGTCAAATCCTTTAATTATGGAATGTGGAAAAAAAGACGCTTTCTCTCAGTTCTGGAGATAAGAGCACCGTTTTTAGAAGGACTTCTGAGAAGCTTCTGCATTTTGGAAGTTGTCTTGGTTGAACCACCAAACTGAGGAAATGACAGACTCCACTGCCACAGATGATCCTGTGGAGGGAATGGAACCCCACATGCTACGTTCCAAATGCTGTCCACACCCCACTGGCTACAGACACCTCCTTTTAGCTGAAGCTGTTGACAGGAATTCTACTGAACTAATGGCATCTTAATGGCATTTTTATTTCAAAATCTTGGTTAGTTCCAAAAACCAGCAACAAAGGAAAGTCACCATTTTAATGATATTAGGGGAAAAAAAAGAGAAGTAGAATTAATTTCAGGAGTATTCCACAATGTGGAATTGGTTCAGGTTGCTTCTTGACCACTTGAATACTGAACTTGTTTTGGAGCCTGATCTGCCTTGTTGGGAGATGTCAACTTACCTCCTGACGTAAAGCTCATATATTTCTGGTTGTTAACTGTTTCTTTGGAATCATAAAATTTGAGAACATCTAGAACAGCCTGTGGGTTCTTCTTTTGCTCCAGTTTCGTTATGTTGGAGGTCTGTAGTAGCCTGGCCCACTGCTCTGGAATGCCCTGTAGATGTCAAGTGGAAGGAAAGCGGGTTTAGAGTATTTAAAATTCACAGCCTCACAGATCTTTACCAAGATCCCATGCTCCCTGTAAGATTACTTGCAGAAATTTTGACTGACACCTTATAATTAAAATTAGATCATTCTCTTCTCTATCAACATCTAGCTAAACCAGGACCCAATTTAAAAAAAAAAAAGAAGATAATGACTGTGAGAGGAAAAAAAGGGCATGAAACTTCTCTGGAAATAAACTCTGCTCTTCCATGGAATAATGATTTAAGGCTTAAGCTTGTTTGCCTGGTGATTCAGTGCAGACATAACAAGACTGTTCTCTATTGGTGGACAACACAGTGTCTTTAGGAGCTTTACACTGGACTTTTCATGCTTAGGAATGCAAACACATTTTGCTGAAATAATCACTGCTGTCTGATTCAAAGGTAAACCCCACCCTGATAAAATTCATTTTCAGCATACCAGGGAACACTGCGGGGTAAAGAATCTGCCTTTCAGCTCTCAAAATCATGACACTGAGGTGTACCACTGCTGCAAAGGATGCCTCTAGATTCTCTACTGCAAACATACAGAAACCAGGGACTCAGAAAACAGGCTGAGAGTGCCAAAGCCTTGGACGAATTCTTGGGCATCTTATGGGTGAGGTGGAATTTGAAAATTGATCCAATTGCTGAAAGCCCCAGCTCTACACTGAAATTCTGTTGATGAAAACCTGCTTCAGTTATCCAGGACAATTCCCTAGATTTGCCAGCCTGTCATTTCCCCCCTTTACTGCACAGCTGACATCGAGCAGCCAATTGTAGGGCTTACTGAAGGAAAAGTGACACCTGAGCCTTGGTGCCATCCCAATCTATTTTCATATAGCTTCTTTCTCAGAAGTTCTCCACAAAACAATGTGTGACATGGGCCTCTAAAGTTTAGGATTGATGAAAAAGAAGTGGGAAAAGCCAAGCAACAAATCTACTGCACACACATCAACCTGCTGCTGCAGTGGCATGACATCTCAAAGAAGCATTTGGGGCCTGTGACGCACCTCTGGGAGCTTCCCTGGGCACATCCGTGAGCCATAGAGATCTGGCTGCAATGGACGTAAATAAAGAAAGAAAAGAAAGTTAAAACAGAATGTGGGACAACTTAGAAGGTGGTAGGAGGAGAAAACCAATGGGCCAAAATGGGCAAGTCCCATCTAAAATGGGAGTTACGAGGTGGGTACCAAATAGATCAGGTGGTGGACAGGCTACAGGAAGGCAGGTTTAGGAAAACAGAAAAACCACAATGTTCCAAAGTTTGGAAGCATCATTCCCCCTCCTCTTGCTTTTAAACCAGTTTTTCTCTCCTCATAAAAATAGATCCTGAGAATTAATGGCAAGTGACTAGAAAAATTACGTGATTTCCTTTTTCAATTCAAAAAAAAATAGAGAAAGATCTGGGATTGTGCTGTTTGCCTAATTTTGAAGCCAGATTACCATTTTTGGAATGGCTCTATATAAGTTTTTTCCAAGACTGGGGGTTCTTCAGCCCCAAGATCACCATTGGCCAGTGCATGAGTCCACAAAGTGCAGTGCAGAGAGCAGCTGGTCAAAGTCAGATGGAGAAATCTGGGAGGTTGTGCACTGCCACAACACACATAATCTGTGTGTGTCAGACTGAAAATCAGGACAATTGTAAAGAAATGCTTGATTAGATTAGGAATGTGCAACTTCTTTGGATCTACAGCCACAACTTTTCCCACTTACTAATGTCAGAATCTTGAAGCTTTAAAAGTTTGGTGGGTGACCACATCTTCTTCTACACTGGGGATGAGGAAATGGTTTCAAACAAGCATGCCTTACAAAAACACTCCCCAAAGCCCTGCTAACCACACTGTCCTACATTCAGGAAATGCAACTGTTTATTTCAAATAAAGGAACATAAAGCTCTAGCAACATGCTCCCCCCCAACAGTTTCCAACCAGTTTGATTCTCTGCTTTAAAAGCCCTACTTCTTAGCAAATGTGGTTGCTCCAAGCACAGTGAAATGGAGATGTAACACCTGTTCATGATGGACAACACAGCTTGGTACTCAAGCCTGAAAGCCAGAACTCAAGAGCCCATGCAAGTGTGCATTGGGATGCAACTAACAGCAACCAGGGGATGCAGCTGGGGGTGATGGTTTGGTGTCAGAAAATGGCCCACTGCATTGCACATAACCAGGAGAGCAGGCACTGTTGGCATGACAGCTGCAATAATTCAAAACAAAAAACCCATATGTTTACACATTGATTGGACACTCCCATGGCACTTCCAAACTTTTGAAAGAGACAGAAAGCGTGATCACTAGACAGTGGGAATATCTGAACACGGTATGGGAGCTAGTGGCAGTCCTTTCAGCAGGACAAACTCACCACATGACTACCCAGCTGATACACAGGTTCTGCCCAGGTTGGGACAAATCAAACTTGCCTAATGTGGTCTGGAACATCATGCCTGCATCTGGGATGAGTTGGGACTGATAGCTAGTTCTTAATTCCCTTCCTTTGACTGATTTTTGGCTCCACTAAGGACTGCAGCATTAAGCCCTATGCTGGCAAGCTCCAATGGAGGAAGTCACCGGTCCCTTTGGTTAGTTTTGAATTGGTTAGAGCCTTCTCAGACTGCAGCACTGCACCTCCACACTCCAGCAAAAAGTGTAATTGCAGAACAGCACATCTGATGTCCACTGAAGGGAGAAAGACATTAAAGCAACTGAGCTATGGGAACAAAGCCAGACCTATTTAGCCATGTAGAGACTGTTTTGACACACTGGTTGATAATAACAACATTCAGAATGGTCCAAACCTTGATCCCTGAAATACAGATAGAGAGTGCTTGTGCTTAGAACTGAAGTGTGTTAAGCCTGACTCCCCTCCTTTCTGTTCCAGCTGTCAGGGACATGAGCTAACTGGACCCTGACCACCAGTCACACTATGAGAGAACACGAGTGTGACCCATCGTGTTTGCATGGAGTCAGAAGGAAAAAGTCTGAAGCACAGGGCAGAAATAAAGGTAGAAGGCTGAAAGGAAGAACAGATAGAGAATAAGAACAGCTGAACATCCAGCGGGGAGAGAAAGGAAAGTGGCAAGGCACACACAGACAAGAAGAAGTTATGTAAACACAAAAGGGACAAAACAAAAGTAGAAAGTAACATAATATATAACATGATATAAAGATAAGGAGAATGGCACTAAAGATTAACCTGAACAATAAAGTGGCTACAGGGAAAGAAAGAGAAGGAAAAAAAGGAAAAACCAGAACAGACAGCAGGGAAAACACAATTTGAAAAGCTTTATGGAAAGCTTTATGCAAAGTTTCTGATCAAAAATGACCACACCTGGGCTTTTTAAATGAGCATTTAGTCAAGCCCTAGGGTTTGACACAGAATAAATTTTGAAGTAAGATTTTATGACATCTGTTTTAAAAAGGCTAATTAACTAGTACACTTATTTTAAATGTAGCTGTATTTCCTAATTACTAAGGATAATTCAATTTCACTACTGCTTTGAAGATATGTTGTCATTAAATGTGTCTTTTTTTCTTCTACTATTATTCCTATCCTTGCAACTGCTACTGTAGGACACAGAAAGTTTCCAGCTTTCTGAAGTATCTTTGTGAAACAAAACCAGCAATCCAAGTAAAAAACTAAGAAGAAATCACATTTAGGGCTCAAATTCTGAAAATGAACCATCCTTTGCCCAGGCAAATGATTTGTCCCATCCTGTTTGGTGTATGCAGCCAGTCAGCACTAGCACAGTCCACAATGGTGATTACACAGTCTGACCACTCAGCTCACAGGGCACTACTGGTGGCAGGAGAGTTGCTAATGCTCCCTCTCACCTCCACAGCTCAACCCAACATAGCTCACTGCCATCTCAGCTTTAAGGAATACTGGTTTCAGCACCTTACTAGCAATCTGAGAGAAAATGCTCTGAAGCCCCCTGCATACTTCAAGGAGCTTCCATCAGATTCATTTTTCCCAACACTTTGTTGAGATATGAGAAGCAAAAGCTGACAGATATTTTATTAATACATAAAGGCTAAAAACACATCTGATCACCTAGTGTAGAAACATATTTTGAAAGATACTAAATTAAAATGAATGGACTTCCACAATGCTGCTGCTTTCTGGGTATCTCCAAGGGCTGCCTGCAGAGCAGCTGGACTTTGTACTTTGAGGCTGGCTGTCTACTGTGCACATGGAGGGATTGCTTTTTAAGCTTTTCCAAGACACTGAATAGCCAACCCTTCTTGTAGCAGCTTGGGGGACTGGTAAAAGCATACACCTACGTTCTTCCTAGTTTTCATTTCCCACAGACACTCTGCTGACAATCCTTGGAGAAAAAAAAAAAAAAAAGCAGCCTGAATCACAAGTTAAACACTCCAAATCCTAAGCCCAACAAATAAAAGTCTCTTTCTTCACAGCCTGGCTGCTGTCATCTGATGTTTCTGGCAATAGGAGGTTATTTTACCATCAAGAAACTAGAAGCTCTGGTAAACACGAAATACAGCAGTCACTTACTGTGAATTCTCCGGTGACGGCATCGAATCCCACATGAATGGTGTGTTCAAAGTCTGAAGGGAGAGAGATCTCAGGACGTTCCTTCTCTTTCTTCTTGTTGGCTAGAGGCAAAATGTTAACAAGCACTTATTTTCTGTACAGCTTTTGATTTAAAACTTTTAACAATCGGGTGTGCTCAAAATAGTGTTTTAAAAGTTGAAAACAAATCAATTAACATCCATCTAACTTGACAAACAGACCCAAGTTAATACAACACCAGCCTGTCAATCCCTGTTGGGGAAGGTCTAGAAGGTGTTCTTTTATTTGATTTTTCTTTCAGCCAATGTGACTGCTACCAAAGCAAGCTGTTCATGAAGTAGCCTTGTTAAGCTATCTCTAACCAGTACGATTTTTATTTTCAGTTCTTTTTTTCACTAAGTTTTCATATCTAGAAATTAACTCCTGCTTGACCTCACACTGTGGGTTCCTGCAGAAGTAAATCACACAGAACACACATGTGTATGTGGGTCTTTTCTCCAACATGGTTTGAACCCGTTTCAGAATCAGCCAAATCAGAAAGGAGAGGGTTTTTTAGAGAAACATTTTTTTTCCTACAGGTTCTGTGAAAACCAGCAGCTCATGAGGTGACTTCTCTCCCAAGTAAAAGGCTGAAACAGCAGCTCTGTTTTAGAAAACACAAATCTGCCCAGTAACAGGATCCCATAAAGGCTGTTGGAAAAGATTAATCTGAGCTCTCAATTAACTAAGACATATAATCATAAAGCGCAGGCTTTATTAGTCTCCAGAATTTTTTTCTTTTTAAATCATTCCACCAGTATTCCCAGAGTGTGGAGTATCTTACCAAAGCAGACAGACTTGGAAGTCAGTCAGCCTGCATATGCTTCTCATCTCCCTCCCTCTTTAAAACCTTTTGAAATTAACATCCCTTGTGGTCATCCATCTCCTGCACTTCTGACTGCTGACAAATGTCACTTCAGCCTTGGCCCTGATAAAGAGTAAGTGGAATAAAGGCTGAGAGAAGCTGCCTTCACTTTCCTTCAGTGTTTTAAAATCATGTTTGCCAGTTCTGTAGGTTCACCTAGGGGTCTCATCCAAAGGCTGAACTCACTGCGTACCAGCCCGGGTCTGGCTTTGCTCAGCCAGTAGCTCCATGAGGCCTTTATTTGCACATCTATCTTATTCCACCTTACAGCCTCCTTTAGGTGGAAGATGCTCTGCTCTTTGTAATTCATTTCTAATCCTTTCTCTGCATTGCTGCATTTATCCTCATTAAATAATTGTCATCTTTTGTCTATACTACACACCCCTACACAACGTTTACTGATGGAATATTTTTATTTAGCATTCAGTAAAGATAGCAGCAATGTATGAAATACAAATGCAAAGGCTTTTCCCCTTCTTTAATTGCTAAGATGATGTTTAATTTTCAGGACAGATGTTGCCAGTTAGATGTCATCTCTGTGTAGATAACAAAACTGGCTTCTCCCACCTCATCATATGCAAGCAAATGCCGTGAAAATTAGGTTTAAAGGATTATCAAATTCAGTTCAAAGCAACAGTCAAATCTAGAAGTTAAACAAGGGATTATAAAAAATCAAAAGCAGCACTTGTTCATTCTACGACTCTCCTACTGGAGGACAAGTGTTCCAGCTCATTCCCCAAGATTTGGCTCATCTGCTTCATGGACCTCTCCCTCCTAGACCGTGATATACACCTGTGGTACAAGTGCTGATAAACTACAAATTAAATACAGAATTAAACATCTCTTCACAACATCTCTTCACAACAGAATTAAACATCTCCTCACCTCTCCCCAGTCTAAAAACTTTGACAGTTCTGTCTGGGCCCTGCAAATTTCCATTTGACACAAGCTGGCAAAATGATATGAAGAGGCATGACTTCTTTGAAGCACTGACAGACTGGATTCAAGGGGTTTGTGCTGAACATTCCTATTTGGTTTTCTTGTAAAATACAATATAGTCCTGCTGCAGAGTTAGCCATGATGGCCTCCACACCACCTCTGCACCTATGACAGATTACAATAGAACAAGGAAAGACTGTTTTGTCTTTCACAGTCTGTATCACCACCATCATCATGATGTTAAAAGAGCAGTTGTTTGGAGAAAAATGTGACTCAGCTAAATGGCAGCTTTTCTCAGAGGAAGGGTTTGACCTCATGCTTACACCCTCCTGTTTGCTTGCCTCCTCTTTAACTCATTATGTTCTTGACTCCATTCCCTCTCCCTTCCACTGGCACTCACACTTGTCCTCCCATTCTCCTTCCTGCTTTGCTCCTCCAGTCCCACTCCAGCAGCCTTGTCCTTTTTTTCCCTCCATTGATCTTTACCCTGATGGGTTTTTCTCCTTCCCTCTTTCCTTGTTTTTCTGTACAGGAGGCAACCAGATGCCTAAAAGCCAGACTGTGCTCCCATCCACAGCCAAGTCTAAAGCAGCTTCAATGGAAGTGGTATCATCTACCCAGGAACCTTAACAGGGATGGACCTCTGAAAGGGGCACCTGAGCTGTAGCAGGTTGGCTTTCCTGATTTCTTTAGGCCAAATGCTCTGTAGGGCCTTCATGGAGCCCACAGAGCACACACAGTATGAATTTTTTTCACAGTAATTACAGGTAGTTTAATGAAAGAAGAACAAGGCTGTATCAAACAACTGAAGAACCAAGTAATTTTTTTCTGCTCTCAATTCTGCTGGGGTAACACCTTTGCTGAATGAAGCACTAATGCTGTGAACTCCACTGTGGCTCCCATCACCATCATTATCTGTGCTAAGGAAGGCCAATTTCACAGCTTCAGCACAGACTATGAGGGAACAGGTTCAGCTCCTTGTTCCACACAGACTGCCCATGTGACACTGGAAAATTACATCAGTTGTCTTCCTTGGCTTCCTGCCCTCAGGAATCGGGGCACCTTAGCCCAGAGACAGGAGAGAGAGGAACATCAGGGGTCAGGTGCTATGGGAAGGAGCAGGACACTACTGCCTAAATGGTTTCTTTCAATTGTAGATGCAAAGAAGGGCCCTAGAGAGCCACCAGTGGCTTGCCAAAACAAGGTTTTAAACACAAGTGCTCAAACTCTAACTGAAAATGCTACACTCCAGCAGGGGAGTGACTGCAAAAGATTCCTGGTGCCCAGGCACAGCAGTCCTGGCACACACCACAGCCTTGGAGAGAACGCACTGTACCGCATCCATCCTCGCATCCCTCCTGTCTGGTGAGCACATGAAAGACAACAAAGTCCCTGCAGGTTCAGGCAGAAACACCCTGCAATGGTGTTTTCTTCACATTCTACTTACTGGCATCAGTGATGAACTATGAATTTAATGTTATGATGCTGCAAAGCACTGCAGTAGATGAGACCAGATGAATCAATCACCTTCTGCTTTATACACAGGACTCTCAAAACTGTGTCACAGAGTCTGTGAAGCACACACAGGCCAGCTGATACCCTGACCCACAAACCAACCCTGCAGTGAAACTACCTCAAGGGACTTGGCCAGTCAAGCTAAACTTTCTCCATTTATTATTTCACCCAACAGAATTAAGCTATAAATCTTACCTGACTTTTCCTCACAGTCACATTTAAACTCAGGACACTTGCATGTTCCCTAAGACTGCTCTGACTGGTAGCTAATTATATTTTTAATGTCACTGATCATTTCCAAGAGGGGCTGTTTCTGGATTTCCCCTTTTCTGCATGCATTTCACACATCATCTCCTCCTTAAGAAATACTTCCTCAGAGAGGAGTAATACCATCCTGCTAGCACTCAGGGGAAGAAGTGACCCAAGTCTTTCCAGAAATTAAACAAGTCAGAAAAGATTTTCATTTTGGCCTTTATAAGGAATCAATTGAAAATTAATTTTGTTCCCAGAAGGGGACATTTGAGCGAACACTCTACAGAGTCAACCAGCCAGGTCCTGCCTGAGGAATGGGCCCATCCAGTTACAGCCTTCACATGAGAGAAGTCATCAGGACTGTCCATGGCTGAGGGGAGGAATGGGGCTGACACTGTGCCTTCTACTGCCTGTGAAGAGTTCTGAATGCCACACGACCTCCAACTGCTCCACACAACCTCATGAAGACTCATGCATGGGGTAGCCAAAGAGCACAGGTGAGCCAGAGCTCCAAGGGAATCACTGCAGTTCTGTAATTCTGAGCTCTCCTTGGAGGGACACTGATGCACAGTGAAGGCAGAATCCTTCTTGAAATCCAGCCGGATTTCATGCTGCTGGCCACAACCTCTGAGCCCAGCACTTCAGCCAGTTTTCAGTCTACCTCACTGTACACTTATCTATACTGTACTTCATCAGTACAGTATACTGTGAGGATACTGTGAGAGGCTGTGCTGAACACCTTACTAAAGCAGAAGTAACAACCACTGCTCTCCCTTCATGACCAAGCCTGTCATCTCAAGGTAAAAGGCTGTCAGTATAGTTCAGCATGCATTCTCCTCCACAAAACCAGGCTGACTATTCCTGAACACATTCTTATCCTTCATTTACTTGGAAATGATTTCCAGGAGGATTTTCCCCACTACCTTCCCAGGGACCAAGGTGAGGCTGACTGGCCTGCAGTTCCCCAGATCCTCCTTGAAGACAGACTTAACA
Source organism: Climacteris rufus (assembly GCA_013398175.1). Taxonomy (NCBI): domain Eukaryota; kingdom Metazoa; phylum Chordata; class Aves; order Passeriformes; family Climacteridae; genus Climacteris; species Climacteris rufus. Next base: position 42,628 of record VZRZ01006590.1, read on the forward strand.
TTTGCTTTGTTTTTATCATGAGGAACATCCCCCAGTCACCCCAACCTTTCAAAGATAATCAACAAGGCCTTGCAGTGACATCAGCCTTGCAGGTGCAGCCCACCAGTTCCCATGGCATTAGGAATAAAGAAGATCCCTTCCCTTAATTCTGTAAATACACTAACTCAAAACACACTCCTTTCCACAAATGCATTTCAAAGAATACAACTGAAATGCTGTTTCCTGTATGTTTAAAAGACTCTCTTGCTGTAACCACACCCAGCAGGTTTTAAACCAAGCCATTCTGCAAAAGCAACAACCAAGAAGAGCCTTGTTCCTGTTCCTGGAATATAAGTGCATTAAAAAACCCCAAAGTGTCAGGCATCTTCTCTCTTCTTCTCAAATGTATTTTCTCTCACTTCTGCGAATGTATTTTCACAAGTACACAACCTCAGCTCTGTTTTCACTGCTAATGCAAAGCAAAATCCAAAGGAAAGGATTCCCAAGCTTAACTATAAAGTTATTTTTAAAAGGCAAGTTGCACGCTCTGCGCACATTTTAGTGTCTTTTAATAGACAAGAAAGTAACTGACTGAACACCTCCTCCTCTTTTGAAATGTGTTTCTGGAGTAATTGGAACAGAAGGCTTTGGTACCATGGCCTGCAACTGAAACAGAAAGAAAACAGTGGCAGAAAGTAAGCACAAAACCCGGTGACCACCAGAGAGCACAGAGAAGGAGGCACCCATCTGCACTGTGATACTTTACTTTTATCCCCTCCTCCTGGGAAGATGGAGCGGAGCCTGGCTTTCTTGTTCTTCTCCTCAGGGGCCATGGGGAGCGGCTTGGAGCTGTGGTTTAGCGCTGAAGAATCGCGATTGTTGCTGTTCATTCTCAAGGGCGGAGCTGGAGGTTTCTCTTCAATATCCAGACTATCGGACATCTTCAGCAGCCCTCACAGCCTCCTGCAAAGCACAACACCAACATGCCTGTCAAGGGAGGATGCCAAGGCTGCTGGCCTGGGGAGGAAAGAGGGCAGGAAAAGCCTTTGGTGGAATAAGAAAGCCTTTCTTTTAGAAGTTTGCTCCGAACAAGGTTGCTGCTGGTTGCTGTAAATAAATTCAGTGGCCAATTACTAAAAAGCAATGTATTACCATTAAAATAAAGCTTTTCCTTTATCCTTTATCCTCCCTGTTACAAGCTTTTAAAGCTTTTATTTATAACATTTTCCCTGTAGTTGTTTACAATCCAAATTTTCCTTTAAAACAGACTTCCAAAGTAAAATTTAAATTATTTACTGAAACTACCTGGCATTGTAGTCAACCAATTTTTATGATGTAAGAAACAAGGTGCATGCTGAGGGGATACGGGTAGCAAGCAACACTTCATCAATTTAACTGGTTTAAGACTCAAAAAACAGAGTATAATTTCAGACAGATCAGAAGTGATGTGGGCTATACTGCATCTTTTTAAAGGTTATGGTTCTACAAGCTCCTTGCATTCCAACCCCTAAAATCAATGTGGCTCCTTTTATGGAAGGCACATGTAGACCACTGTGAATGTGTTCTGGATCTCTCCCCGTGCTGATTCCCAGATAACACAAGTTATTGCACTCATCAGCTACTCTCTTAAATTTAAAGTTAAGCAACTTTACAGCTGTGGAAGCTGTAGGTTTTTTTTCACAAGTATCAGCCAAACATGGTGACTTTTACACAGAGAGGTCCCAAAGCTCCAGTGGTAACAGCAGTGCTGTTCATCCTTTGGTCAGGCAAAGCTGCCATGGTTGAGGGTTTTTGGGTTGCATGGTTGGTTTTGGATTGTTTTCTTTTTTTTTCCTAGAATGGAGATGAACATTTTCAACAATCACATTTATTTTGATACAACTGTAATTTTGTCAGGATTTATGGCTGGTACATTAACAGAAGATAAGGAAATTCACACTGCCTTAAGAGACATCATCTTACAAGTAAAAACTAAATAAATGACCAATTGAAACATTGAGAGATGTTTGCTTTAGACTGTTTTCATGAATGGGCATTTTAGCCTTTGTTACCATTTTCAAATTATCACACATAAAATGAACACTTTACTAGACTTACACTTTCATTTCATCTAAATGAAATCCCACAATGCCAGCTGTGAGATTCAAAGCACCTGTCCAATGAGATGTAGAATAATGCAATATACCATTGCATCTCTGGTTTGCATTCATCCCTGAACATCTGAATCCCCACGGGATCCCATGGATCCATCCCAAGGTCACACAGCCGAAAATTTTACCAGCAGCTGGTCCCAGCCCTCTCCCTACTACATACATGGAGCAGGGATCCTGGAGATCCTCATTCACAAACATGCACTTGAAGCTGCTACCGACCCCAGCTGCTCACCTCCATCGGGGGACCAGTTTGTATGAGCACCTTCACAGCTGCCTTCCACTTGTTTGTGTTAAATTAGTGACCTGAGCTATTCTGGCAACTTTTCCCTGCAGCAAATCAGGGAGAGCTCAAACAATTGCTCCACTGGCAGATCAAAGTGGTGTTCACCATCCTAAGAGGATTTCTATTCCTAAGCTCAGCCTGTGTGAGCTGCCAGACCTCCCCCATACCATGGAGTTGCTCTCCTCCATCACCTGCACACTGCACAAGTAGCACTGAACCACAAGCAGCCACTGATCAGGTGTTGTTCTCTAGAGCTCTGCCTTCAGCCTAAAAGTATGGAAAAGATCACACACTTTTAACTAATGGAGTCATGTACTGGAGGCAGCTGTCAGAGAGAAAGATGTGTCTGTCATTTGGACACCACCACCTGGGAAAGCACAAGTGATCCCTCAGAGAAAACCACAGTCCCCAGCATGTGCCTGGTCCCCAAGAGAGGGCTCTGCCCACACAGCCCCCCTGCCCAGGTGTATCCCTGGTGATGGAGGAGCACGGCTCACCCTCCTGTGGAAGCAGGTACACAGGCAGTAATGTGCTTTGTATCACCCAGGAACAGCTGTAATTGTGCCCAGGCTACAGCTTGTGCCAATCTAGTTTTCAAGTACAGACTAGCCTACTTACCTAGAGAACTAAATGCTTTTGTAGATTTAGGTCAAACAGTTAGTACTACTAATCTTTGTGATTTCCATCCTGAAATGCAGAAGGTTTTCTAGTAAGGAAGATGGGGGGGCGAGGAGGGAATAGCCAGAAATGAAACTACTGTAAGGTAACAGGGAGAGCCACACGTGCTGTGTGTGCTATCCTGGTGAAGGGAAAGCCCAGGATTCCCAGGTTTCTGCACAGGAGTTCCCAGCTTATGAAGCCAAGCAGAGACATCTCAACACAGCTCCCTGTTCCTCCAGCAATTCTCAAAGACCAGGAGCTTATGCAAGAGAGGCTTTTATTTTCTCTTTAACCCACCCACAAATAGTTTGGCAGTGCCAAAGACAGCCATCACCCTCGAGATGGTCAGTGTGAGGCTGACCACAGGAGCACTGAGGCACATTTTCAGCTCCTTATCAAAAGCAAGATGGTTATTCTGAGAAGTCCATTACAGGGCACAGTTTCAGCTGTCCCTCAGAATGGGACAACTGTATCTGTCACTGCATCTATTTGTAAACAATGCCAGTCTGCTGAAATAGGTCCTCCCATGGGATTTCATCCCACAAAGAATACTATTAACGGTTTCTGGCCCAATTTGCCTATGATGTAATTATTTCCAAGATTTTGAAAGGAACACTATATTTTGTTCAGAGCTGTTTCAGGCTCAGTTTCAAGAACTGTACAAAGCTCTTTTATTCACTTCTAAACCAGAAAAAAAAGAGGGGGGAAGATAGCCTAAAAGGTTTAACGGTTGATATTAACTTTTTAAAGCTGGTCTAAATCAAGACTAAAGCAAGCCACAAGGCAATACACACCAAGAGACTTACAATTTATGGTTTTCTTGGTCAGAGTCTATCTGCTCTTCCATTCATTCTAATTTTGAGAATTTCCATATACCACTGCATCATGACTAAAGAACATTCACTATCACATAAAACTTCATATTTTAAGGGTTTTGTACTGATTTAGTCCAACCCAAACGTAGAGAAAACCTGTAAAGAATGGAGGGGTAATAAGATGTATTCATCAGAGAAAACTCTCAGGTTTACATTGCAGAGAAATAGCAGCAGCAGACAGCTCAATTTATACTCTGTTCTGGGGCCAGGTTTTTCTGCCATAATAACAAGTCCTTGGTCCTGCTCATCTTATTCTGCATAGGGCAACTCCATCAAAGAACTCTCTGTCTACTGGAAATTATTATGGCATATCCGTATGTTCAGTCCATCAAATTCTGGTTTCTTTCTCTTTATTTTTCTTTAGGCTTTTTCTTCATTGTTTGGTTCTTTTGGGGGGTGTTTTTTTGGTTAGTTTGTGCTGGTTTGTTTTGGTTGGTTTGTTCACTGCAACAACACAGCTACCAGAGCCCTTGACCCCACTGGGGCCACGAGAGCCACCCAGGATGTCAGCAGGGACAGCTTTTGGAAAGGCACAGCCTGTGCTCACCAAGAGGATGGAGTGCACAATCAACAGGATTTTTCTCATCTCAGTCCTCAAGGACCCCATTAGTGCAACCAAGGCATTTGTGAGATAACCACACTTGTGCAACAAAGAGGACAGGTGACTAAAAACTACCTACTTCCAGAGAAAATTCTTTGCAATGCCCATTGGCTTTAAAGAAGCGTTAAAGAGACAGACTGTTGTACCAAAATACAAGGGTGTATTTGAGTGTGTTAGCTAGAGCTTCCCAGCCAAATGGCAAAAGCTAAAATTACATTTTCAGCCAGGTCAGTTGCTTCTATACAACTATTACAGGGTTATAGAAGATGATCCAACATCCCTATCCTTCCCCCTCACCTCTTCCAATCACCAGTTTTGTTAAGTGTGAAGACAAACACTGACTTTAAATATATGGCATTCAGCTTCTCTGTGACTCAATTCCCCCTTTGCAAAAGCCTATTATAATATTTTTGCATCTAGTTCTTGCCAGGCTAGGGAGGAGAGGAAGGAAGATATCTGAAGCACCCAAATGCCTTCAAAACAACATATACACACAAAAGATTTGTTCAATTCAGTTCAAGTTCAGAGCAGAATCTCATGCTGGGCCTTGATCTCAGTAAGCTCTTCACCCCTGTGTATGTGGGGAACACTGTGGATAGATCTTGAATAGCTTTCTTAGGTTAGCCCTGCTATTTCAAAGTCTGCAGCATTCAGACATGACTGGTTCCAATTAAAACTCACAAATAGCATCCTGTTTGCAGAGACACTGGTGTTCATTTTCAAAGCCTCAGAGATACTATTGCAGCTTGTGATGCAGCAAAACTGTCTCCAAGATCCCTTGACTGGAAGGAACCATGCCAATTTTCAGGCACTAGCTTTGCAAATGTAACTTGAAGATGAAGGCTCACTCTTTGTTTATAAATACACCTCCTGCAAAAAGATATTTATTACTTAGTTGTATGGGCCAAATTTTGCTCCCAGTGACACTCATCCATTTCCAAAAATCAATGGTGATGTAACTGAGAAGGATTCTTTCTAGATATTGAGTACTGAGACACTCTGTTAAGGTATTTACAGAGTACTTCCCAGGCCAGTTCAGACCTGTATTTGCTCTTTTACATCTGCATTTTCACTTGCAGTTTTCTTACAGTTCCTTTAAAGAGCGGCTGGTGAGTTGTACAGAACAGATGCACTCATGGTTTTACTACTTTTGTGAGAGATGTTTATCTTCTCTGCAAATCCTGGTTAAGTTAAAATACAATACTGAGGTCTTTTCAATAAAAAAGGGCCATATTCAGCATCAGCTGAAGCAGAAATAACTCTGTCTAGGTACTTGGGGCTCAAAACACCCCCAGGGTGGTCTGTGCTCAGCTGCTTCCACCCCTGGGTGCCTGCAGACCATGGGTGGGTGTGTGGGGCTGTCTCTGCAGGCAGGGCAGACACAGCCAAGGTGCCTTTTGGAGTGAACACATCTTTTCTGGGACCTCCCCCACATGCACGTGTTGCAAAACAACCACTGCATCCCTTCTTTATACAGCCTTGAAGAAAAGGCTGCATTCACACAAAGTACAGAAGGAATTATAACCCTAGAAATAACAAGAACGCTTCCCTTTTATACTGCCTTTCATACAACTGTCTCAAAGCACAATACAAACATTTGCCAATTAAACTTCCCCATTCCCCTCACAGGCAGGTAAACATGCTCTGAGCTGAACAAATTATTCAAACTGAGTAATTTCTTTGATGAATGTACTCTCTGTTCCTGTTTGCAAACACCCTGTAAGCAGCTTATGATTTCCTCCAATATATTCATTTATTCAGAAGTTATCCTCTGTACTTGCTACAAGTAACTTTTGGCCTCTGAACTAGCTGTTCATAAGAAGCTCTCTGTGTGGAGGGGATATTTTGAATTCAGGTTGTATCCAAGTAAAACTACCTGGGTCACAAGTACTTGGAATGGAAACATCATTCTGAGATGGGATAAACAAGCTTCTGTTAGGAATTGCAGCATTAAGAGTTTTACACAGTGACTTACTAATATTGGTTTAAAATTCTCTCTTGACTGTGCACTTGCAGGAATAATGCCAATGAATACAGAATGTATGTTCATGCAGTAGCTGTGAATTTAATGGTTTTAACTAAATATTTATTCAAATTTAAATTATTATGTCCTTTATCTGGACCTCAACCACTTACACTGCTAAGAACTGGGAATGGACTGAAACAGTGGAACTTGTCATAACTGATGGAAATAACCTGAAAACATACTTCCCCCCCTTGCTTAATTTACATTTGACAGCATTTCTCAGTTCATGGCCTTCAAGGATGCATCTCCCCTCTTCAAACATGCAGCCTACCTATCTAACTACATTTCTTTCCACAACTATTGAACTCTTGCTCTGCAAACTGCCAGTGCAACCACAGGCAACACTTGACAAAACCAGTCTGACTTTCATCTCCCACCACCCCTCGGCCCACCCGCTTCACGCGCCTCTTCCCACACGGTGCAACTGCTGCTCTGCAGCCTCCCAGCACCCCATGCCCAATACCACTGCTGAAGTTCCATGGCTCCTCACACAGCTTCCCTTTCCCAAGTGCAACTCCTATTGGGACTTGTCCAGGTTTTCTCACTTTCCCCTTCTGTACAATGCTGTGGCTGTTCAGGCTGTGGCCCCAAAAAAGCAAAACATGGAATTATTTTTGCATAGTAAAGCCAGTGATGTTTAATGTTAGGTGTACATTTCAGGGCTGTGCTTAACCAGTGCTTAATGTGAGAAAACATGAACAATGATGCTGAGGCTTCAGCATAACTGCAGGACACTGTGAAAGAAAAACTGGAGAGAGTTCCTCTCCACCCTGCTGGAGAACACCCTTAGCTCAAGATATTTTCTTTGAGGGTGTTTTTTGATCACATCAAAACAAAAGCAATCCATTCAAACTGTGCTCATGCTGGGATCATGGACACTTACTAAACCACTTGAGCTTGGGGATGGTTACATGACCTGGGAGGGGAAGAAGTGTGTGTACAGAGGGTGTGGGGCAGGGAAACAGCTTTCCCCATTAAACCTTGTCCAGGCATTCAGTAATTACACCTCATCACAGCAAGGAAAGAAGTACATTCCTAAAGGTTACATTAAGCGAGCACCTCACAGCATCCCAGCATTAGATGGCCTGTAAAGTGGTAACCATTTTGATAGGAAGAGTGACTTTACTTCACATGACAAAGGTATGGACACAACATACCCTGATGATGATGCAGAAAAGCCAGTTGGGTCACAAGGACACTTCTGCCACTCAGAGAGAGGAAGGAAGAGCTTCCACCATCCTCACTGCCTTGGGAAGAGCCACCAGCACCTCCACCCACTCATACCCAAACCCAGACAGCTACAGGGGTATTTTTGTCATGTGTTTTTGAATCATGGATTGAAACAACAAGGTTGTGCTCCAACCTACTGAATCTGGAGACACATGGAGACTGACAGAGCAACAGACACTCCAGAAACAGCTAAAGGAGAAAGAAGTGAAGGACACCACAGCTCTTCTTTCTTCTTTTAATGTAATGGGAAACACTTTTCTGGGATAGACAAGAAATAATGAAGAAGTACCTAGAAAAGGCATTTATATGCATGAGAAAAACAAAAAAAACCCCCACTCTCTGTTTTGCTTTTTATTTACACAGCTGAAGAGCTCCACAAAACTGAAAAAGATGTCTCAAAATCAACTGTGCCTCTTAAATATCCCACATTCCACGGCACTGCATCCCTTGCCCTTGTGTACACATGAAAGAGCCTGTGTGAAATGAAATGTGAATTTAAACCATTGCAGATAGACTGAAATAATTTTCCATATGGACCTTATTAGTCCTAGTTTAGAGCTTAAGCTTCAGGTTCACTTTTGTTCTCTAGGACTCAGATGTAAACAAAGAAAAGCTACTTAATGGAGATGCCAACATGGTGACTGCCACAATAAAAATTTCATTACCTTAATTCAGATTAAAAACAGCCAAGACAAATGACTTGAGTACTAATTTGAGTTAGCAGCTTGGAGTTAACCCTGAAGCAGCGTCCAAGATCAGGCATGGGATGCCAGCCCTTACTGCAAGGTACTGATAATTAAAATGGACCAGTCTGACTCCAACTCACATGGCAGACAGCAATCCCTCACCGCAAGGAAGCTCTGTAACACAAGTTGCTGGATCTTTGGCAGGTTCAAGCTGAACACTTGTGGCTCAGTTGACCAGTCAGAGCCCCAAAGCAGTCTAGAAAATCCAAATCTGGGCTTGCTCCTTACAGAAACAGTTCAGAGTGCAACAGCACCTGGACACTTGAACTGTTGACCTGCCAGTGTTAGAACAATACCCATACTAACATGGTGGGAAGCATACCTGTACTGCATTTGAATAACCCAACTGTTGCTACTCTGCACAAAAATTTCACCTCTTCTTCTCTGGTGAAGACTTGTTAGAGGTGAAGCTACATTAGCCCAGTAAGGTAGCAGGCTATCACACATGTATCTCCACCTATACCTGAGAAATGCCCTGGAAAAATCATGCTGTGGTATTGCATCAATACAAATGGCTTAATTTACACATCCTGTGTGACCCTTTCTGCAGAAAAAGATACAAAGCTCCCTTACACCCATGTATCTGGAACCACATAAGGACCATGTCATCACTTCGTGCTTTAAGTCAGGAAGACTCTGCTTTCTTCTGTCAACACAGCTTCAGGACATGCAGGTTGAACTGCCAGTTCCACCGGCCTTTGACAGCTTGTGAGTGTCTCTACCATGTCCTCCTGCCTCTTTTCTGCTCTTCCCCACTTCTTGTGCCTCTCTAGTGTGTATCTATTTGGGTGCAGGCCTTGTCTCCAACTTCCATGCACAGCACCACAGGGGGCTGTGTCTATGCTCTCAGCAGAGCAACACACATTCACTCATCACCCCACTGTCTGCACCAGCTTCACATGGACCCACAGCATCCCAAGGCAGACACCTGAGGTTCTGATGGACTCACAGCATCCCAAGGCAGACACCTGAGGTTCTGATGGACTCACAGCATCCCAAGGCAGACACCTGAGGTTCTGATGGACTCACAGCATCCCAAGGCAGACACCTGAGGTTCTGATGGACTCACAGCATCCCAAGGCAGACACCTGAGGTTCTGATGGACTCACAGCATCCCAAGGCAGACACCTGAGGTTCTGATGGACTCACAGCATCCCAAGGCAGACACCTGAGGTTCTGATGGACTCACAGCATCCCAAGGCAGACACCTGAGGTTCTGATGGACTCACAGCATCCCAAGGCAGACACCTGAGGTTCTGATGGACTCACAGCATCCCAAGGCAGACACCTGAGGTTCTGATGGACTCACAGCATCCCAAGGCAGACACCTGAGGTTCTGATGGACTCACAGCATCCCAAGGCAGACACCTGAGGTTCTGATGGACTCACAGCATCCCAAGGCAGACACCTGAGGTTCTGATGGACTCACAGCATCCCAAGGCAGACACCTGAGGTTCTGATGGACTCACAGCATCCCAAGGCAGACACCTGAGGTTCTGATGGACTCACAGCATCCCAAGGCAGACACCTGAGGTTCTGATGGACTCACAGCATCCCAAGGCAGACACGTGAGGTCCGATTCACACAGCCTGCTCTGTTGCAGCACAGGAAGGACTGACAACACTACAAACCACCAGCACAGGAGCTTGAACTTGGCCAGTCTCAAGGAGAGTTTTGACCCACAGCTACACCCAGGGTAAAAACCAGCAATCAGTGCAAAGCCATCACAGGGTTTGGCTGATGTAATCTTGATCCCATCACTATTCCTTCTCTTACCTTGCATATGGTATCAAAGGAAGCCTCTTCGTGCTTGGATGTCTATAATAAAAATTATATATATATTAAAAAGTCCTTGAGTTCATATTTTAGGCACCCTAAACTCCTACTGAACTCCTGCTGGTGCACTAAGGCTGCTTTTAATAAACCACTTGGTATCTTGCCTGTAATATTTTTCGTTTTGTTTACATTAAAAAAAAAGGGTTAAAGTTTGGAAAAAGAAGGATGGGTAAAAAAGCATAAAGGATCAGTTTCCCTGTTCCTCACATCCTCTGCAGGTGCCGGTGCTTTCTCTGCTCTTCTACAGTTCATTCTCTGCCTGACACACTCACAGAAGGTGTGCCATGGTAAACATGACCTGCACAACACCCAGCCCAGCACCACTCCAGCCCACAGTAACAGTGCTCACCAGAGTAACAGCCATGGCCCTTTTCCCTTCTCCCCCATGGGCAGGGCAAGGGCAAGAGCTTGAGGCTGTGCCTCAAGACACGTGTGCAGCTTTCCAGGAAGGCAACAAGAGGGAGGAAACCCCATCCTGACTACAACTACACACTGATGAGCCACTGGCCCATCGCTCACTAGACACATGCAGGCCAACTCAACAACCACCAAAGAACTCTGGAAGAGCCAAGGAAGCAGCAATTTAATGCAGGAATTGAAAATGATAGACAGTTGACATTTCTAGCCCCTTCCAGTCAGCTTTTAGCTCATTTTACCTTTGCAACCCTTAGATGAGAAACTTGCGTAGTAAACAACACAAAACCCCTGTGTCAGAGGAGAAGGATGAATCTGACATTTAAAAGACTTAACTCAAGGCCACCCCAGGATTGCCAGGCAGAGTTGGCAGACAAATCACACTGCAAGAAGCAAAAATAAAGAACAGGGAGTCCTCTGGATGTCTCCAGCTCTGTTACCGGGGCTGGATAAAGACCACTAATCAGGAGAGCTTGGGATGGACTTGAAGCCTCCAAATCCCACAAGTAGAGACAGAGACCAACACCACATGAGAAGATTTGCTGTACCAATCTTGTTAAGGCATTATAGCATGTTTGAAAGGACACAGCTTCTACCTCCAAGCTAAGAAAGGGCAAAGCCCAGGCTGCCACATGGTTTTCACCTGGAAGGTGGATACGATCCAGATTCTGCACCAACTCTTTAGGGCAGGAAGGCATCATATCCCCATTTGCTTCCTCAGGGACAACGTTTTGCCTTTTATTCTTTGCCAGGCCTTTTATTTACAGCTGACTAACTTCATATATCTAATATTCACCTGCTACGTTAGTGATCTTATCGTGTGTAATGGCCTATCTACCTTGGGGGTATCATGGATCTGCAGCAGTCACAGGGGGGAAATGGAGCAGTTGCTGCATGCACTTATTCATTTCCAGTTGCCAGCTAGACCTTGGCTTCAGAGCAGCAGGATGGGAAGATCAGGAGAACAAATGTACAAATGCTATTCTTAAATAGGTCAGGGAAGAAATGACACCTATGTGCAGAAATCAAAACAAGATGCACACACAAAATCTGTTGTTCTCTCAGCTACCACAATGGTATGATATTTTTAAACTGCTTAAACAGGGATTCAACACTTAACGCTTCATTGCTCAAAAAATAATCTTCTGCTCCAGAGTAGTGGAGCAGTGGAGATTCCTTCTTGCCTGACTTCACATTATAACAGGAAAGCAGTTCACCGTCCTCTTATAACCTAAATGAAAAAAATAAAGGTGTTTGGGGATCTACTCACAACTCCTCTGCCCTTGTCCATAGCCTCCTGCAGAGCCTGCAACCACCAAGGTAAGGACACCGGGCTTGGCATGGGACAAAAAGCCTCCAAGGTGGTGGCATCCAGGACACCTCAGCCTCTGTCACTGCATGGGAGAATGCTTGAGCCAGCAGGGATCGTTCTGGTTTTGGAAATCACACATGCTACAAGTCCTAGTTAGAGCAATTGGCAGGTATTCACACTTCTGGGTTTCACTCCTGTTTCCTGAAAATTTTTGCTAGGACAAACCAGTGAACTCTGTATAACCACAGATGCCTTATCTGCAGAACGTGGGAGCACTTCTGCAAGTCACTGGTGCAAAAGGACACAATTTTTATATAAGCAGACAAGAGCCATGACATTTCTGTTGCCAAGAGATCAGGGTACCCTCACCTCAAAATCTCTGTCCAGAACACGTGAAGCCATCTGCACCAGCTCCTGTAAAATGGAAGTGCCTCCATTGCTCAGTAAATGCTTCTAAAGCAGCCTGGAATCTGCTGCAAATTCCTACAAAAGTACCAACTCCCAAAGCAGCAGCTGACACTAATGCAATCTTGTATCGGGTCAAAGAAGGCACCAAAAATAAGAAACCATCAAAATGCACAGAAACAAGTAAACAAACAAAAAAAGCAAGGCAAGAGGAAAGAGGACAACAACCGGAACCAAAATAGATTCCTTGTGCCACGCACACATCAGATTTATAGCATTAAAGCTTTGCAAAGAAACTTGTTCTTAAAAGAGTCCCTCAGCATTTACTCAGCTGCTGGCTGAAGTCTACTACTGTCTGACACCCCTGCTTTCTATTTACAACAGCTTCAGGCTTTAAGCAAAACTGAAGTACATTAATTGGGGATTTTATGAGGCACAAAATAACATCTGCAGTGTTAAGTGTTCTATAAGGAGCAAAGCAAGCTAAGAAATGGGGAGGACATCACAGAAGCAGCACCCAAGGACAGAAGATGCCCAAGAAAACCTTAACAGCTCCTCTGCCTGTCTTTTTCCCTCAGTCACTACAAACAAGGGCCAAGGGTCTGGAGGTGCACTGCTCTCCCAGGCACAGATCCCAGGAGGGACACACAGCCTGCATGAGAGCACTGAGAGGCAGCCAGGAGCAAATCCAGCTGCAGTGACACGGCACCGCGCCTGAGCTGTGTCTGACCCTGCACTGAGGCAGCTCGTGACACTCCAGCCTGGAGAGCTCACTCAGTCTGGGAGCTCTCCACTGCTTTGTACAGACCCACAGCAGCAAACACCAACGGGCCTGTGCCCCAACCAGTCCCAGTCCCAGGACTGACCAACTCTGGCTGAGTTTTGGAACTGTAAAGAGCATTTCCATGTGTACACAGACAGCAGCAAACTGCTGCTCCTCAGCAACACCTGCCACCTCAGATGGGTACAGGGCTGCAAGACGCCCGCATCCACAGTGAGCAGTGCAGGCATGCTCCTTCCCAGGCCCTGTCCCACGAGTAACATAGAAGCATGGGAAGATGGGATACACTGCCAGCCTCCAGGCTCACAGCCTCTCAGCTCTGCCTTGGTACAGGCCAGTGACTGCAGCTGGTCTTCACCAGGGGAGAGGAACAGGGATCTGCCTCGTTTTGTTTCCTTGCAGAACATATTGAGAGGCAGAGCCACGTGCTGAGGGTACAAGCATGGGACACCTGCCACAGACTTCACCAATAACCTCAGACAAGTTAATCACTGTCTTTGTGTGTCCTTTCTTGTTCTGTGAGGAACTTGGCTCTCTCCCATGCTGTTAATGTAGATGGGAGGTTGCTTCTATTTTGCCACCTCTATCAGACTTTAAAGAACATAGTAGAAAGCCAGCTTAGTTTCAGAAAAGTGACAGCAATCGTGTTGTTAGTCAGCACACAGTAGATGCAACACAGTGTCAACAACCTGGATAGCAAGTGAAGAAAAGAGAAAGAACAACAAAATACCTCCAATAAGCTGAGAAAACAGGAAGTACTGGGAGGATATCAAACTTCTGGAAATGCTGGACTTGCTAGAATGAAAAGTTCAATAGAAGTGACAACAGAGCCTGTAGACTGATCTGTCCTTGAGGAGGAAAAGACATGAAAATTGGAGGTAAAATAATTTTACTAAGTGGAAGAAAACTATGAGAAATGAGCAAGACGCTGTTGCCAGGGTGAGTATCTAAAAAAAACCCAACCCAGAACAGCTGATGTATTGTCTGATCTCAGACAAAATGAACCTGTCTAAAGACACTATTGTTTAGGCAAAATCATGAAGCAAAGACTAAACGCTCTGGTTCCAGAGCTGTGCGTCACCAAGTGTGTGTGTGACTGAAGAGACAGCAGAGGCCCCCAGTGAAAGGGTGACAGCCCCGGGCAGGCACCGCTCCGGCTGAGCCGGGAGCCTCATCTGGCTCTGGGGAAATGCCCCCAAACAGCACAGCCACCTGCACCACCCAGGGAGCGTGGGACACTGACAGGCCCTGGGAGGGACAGCATTTGCACCCAGTAAGAAGGAGCTTAAAGGAACCCAGGACACACGGAGAGACTGCCTGAAAATCCAGGCTCTGTGGTCCAGAGCACAGCACAGAGGGAGATGCAAAATGAAGAAGGCTCAGAGCAGTGGGGTAAACAGACACAGGAAACAGAATGCCTTTACAATGCAGTTTCTCCAGAAAGGAAATAACAAGAGTGAGTGCAGTGCCTGAGGATGCTCCTGTGGAAAGAAGGATTTCTGCAGTACAGCCTCGGCAGACTCTCAATAGTCAGGCTCTGCTCAAGAAGCTGCCAGCCACATACAGCTACGTTTGCTGCTCTGCCATTAAATCAAAGACAAATTTAATTCCAGCTGGATTGTAGAGCCAGCTGCAGTGATAAGAGGCAATCTTAGATGGCAGAAATGCCACCAAACATTGAAAATGTAGAATAAAAAAAAAAATGTTCTGAGATCAGTGGGCAAATACAAGTTGTTGATAAAAAAAACCCTCACAAAATCAGAGGTATTATCACCCTAGCTTGACAGAAGCTGACAGACAGAACCATCCACTGCCTGGCAGCAGGACCATGCAAATATGAAATGATAAATATTTGATAAAGAAATATTATCATTTTTGTAGAAATTTATGTCCCTACAAGGCCTTAGAAAAAAGAGATTTTGAATAAAAAACTAGAACAGAAAAGAAAGACCACAGAATACACAAAACCAATTAAAAGCCACACTAAATTACAGGCCACAAAGACTAACCATGATCTAAGAATCACCACTGAGTGAACCTATTGCCAGTGAGGTTAATTCCTGGCCCTGCATTTACCTTCTGAGGCCTTTACAGAGATTCTTAGAGACACAGATGCAATGAGCACCTTGAGCTGCAGCAGCTCTGCAGACTCTGAAGTCTGGGAACATCTGAGGCACACACTGCAGTGCTCAGGCCAAGCACCTCCATCCCAGGAGGTTTCTCTGCAGCAGAGGGTGGGGTCAGGGTCACTGCAGGGACCCTGCCAGACACGGGTGCCACCCCAGCCCAAGGGCTGCTCAGCAGCCTGCTGGCCCTCCCAAGCAGGGCAAGGCTGGAGGCAGCCACAGCCAGGGGCTGGGGACACAGCTCAGCCCCACAGCCTCTTCCTGATCTGGACACCTTCATTAGCCCTTGTCCCTTCAGCCACTCAAAGAGGCTGGTACACAACCAGTTGCTCTGCTACTGGCGTGATTTTGTCAGCTCCTCCCTAATTCACAGCCCTAGGCAGACGCCTGCTTTGCCCTGCCCAGCCCTGAGTACCAAAGTCCTCCACAGCAGCTCACAGCAACACCAAGATGCCTCAGCAGCAAACCTAAGAAGAGCAAGTATGGAAAGCCAGTGTCCCATCCCATTTACCAGATGAAGCCTTACAGCTCACAAAGCACATTTGCCCAAAGAGAAAAGGAGCCATCAGCTACACTCCCTGGAATGTGACCTGTCCATGCACACCTTACTGGTCACCTGCACTGTCTGGGTCAGAAGCCAGGAGAAAGGACCACGAAGTACTTCCAAGGGATAACTGCCCCTGTTCTTCAGAGAACATCAGCCTTCAGCACTTCCTGGTGATCACTAATGGCAGCAAAGACACACAGAAAGGGAAAGTTTACAGAATGACAGGTGCACATCCCAGTAGAAGAGAAGGCAGCAGATTAACACACCAAATTATTACCTAATTCTAATGGGAGACTCCAAGCAGTTTCAGAGTGCCACAGACAGTAATACAGTACTGTATTCTTGACAGGCCAGATCACAAGAAAAAAAAACACTGCCTTCTTTTTGCAAGACTACATGTCATGATACACCAGTCAACTTCTGTCACTAACATGCAGCATCAGAGTGCCCCTGTCCTGCGTGAAACAAGTTACAGCAACAAAAAGTTACTCTCACTCCTCAATCTTTGCTAGGACTGCTTGGCAGATCAGAGATCCACCTGACCAGTGAGATACACAGACCTGAGACAAGAGAAAGCTACAGGGGAAAATCAGCCAAGGACTTACTACTGTAAATGTTCAGAGGTTTTTACGCCCTTGTGATAAATTTCAGAGGGAAATTTAAGAGCTGCCTCTAGGAAAAGGCATTGACCACCCATCCTGTTTCTTTAGTCTTTACACCTGAATGAAAGTATCCATTCACTTTTAAGAAATGATGGTTCTTTTGCAAAATTAATCACTTCTTGTAGCTCCAACAGCTCTTACTTGTTATCAGAAACAAAATGAGACAATAAAACCTTAATGTACCAGAAGAGAGAAAATATTTACCTTGCATTGAATAAAGTTTTCCCAGGGTGCAGGCACAACTGTAAACAGGAGGAAATGTTAAGAAGAAGAGACATGGTAGAAGCTGTTTGCAACTACACACCTCAAAGCCAAAAGGGATACGAAACCGGATCTCCTCTCTTCAGGAGTAAAGAAAAATTGCCACAAAGAAACACCAATTATTTATTAAAGAGAGTATGATACCAGAGGGAAACAAAAAAGAACCTGAAATAATCTGGATGCAGACACTTCTGTCAGGAGAAACTAGGTAACCCAACAGGGGAGACAGCTCTCTCCTTTATTATCTTTAATTCAATTCTGCTCATCAGCATTGCCATTACAGCTAAAAGTGCAAAGACTTTAACACATTTTGGGTCTTATTGAATTTCCACCAAAGTACCCGAATAGACTCCAGTGATGTTGTATCAGATTTCTATGGGCCCTTCCAATCTGAGAGCTAAACACTCCTTTAAGAACTAAATTAATTCAGCTTCCTAGCCTTTGTGAGGAAAAGCCCTGGCTGCTTGCCCTCTCTGTGACTCAGACACACTTGGCCCAGCCATGAGAAGGGCTGCGTTCCCTCTGCTCCCCCCCAAGTCAAGGGCATCTCTCAGGCTGCGCACGCCGAAACCCAGGCTGCCTGCCACAGGGGCCAGAGCCAAGCTGCCAGCTCCTAAATGCACAAACCCTGAGAGGAGAGAAAGTGTGAAGGCAAAGCCTGTGGCTCAGAATGGGCAGCCCTGTATCGTTTCTGAGCACGCCAGGCACATGGAAGTCCTGCTGTACCAGTGGGCACACTGCTCCACCTCATCCTGGGATCCGCCAGTCTAATTCGGGCTGACGCAGGATGGTGCACACGGAACGAGCCTCTGCTGGAAAATGTGGGCCATCACATCATGGTTTATTACTATTTCATTATCTTCAGATTCTTTTCAGCCTGCAACAGCTTCTAAATAAATGCAACATTTTACAGATCTTGTTCCTGCATTACTTCCTGTGTTTTAAAATATTTTTCTTGCATCATCTAGAAAATATTTATACAGAATGGTAACATTCTGGGCATCTGAAGAGTGATTTATCTCAGGTTTATAAAGCCCTTCACCAGCTACAATTAAGTAAATCCCTGGACACCATATAGGTAAATGCCAGTAACAGCCATCCCTAATTCCAATAATTTTCAAGCACTTTCAGAGTAATCAGTAAATTCTTATTAGACAAATCACAAACTTGGCTGCAGAGAACAGCCAGAATCCTGGACTTTCCAATGCTGAAAGTCTCAGCCTTTCAGCCTAAATAAGAAAAAGCACCAAGGGCAGACCCTGCAGGCTGTACACACACAGCCTGTGCCACACAGAGCTCACCTCGGCATCAGAAGCTGAATGCAGCTGACCTGAGCCAGCCAGAGCACAGGCACCCATCTGCAAAGAGCTTACAAATTAGGAAATCAATGCAGAGAGATTAAATTACAATTCCAAATTGCCCTAACAAATCTATGGATGCAAAAATTATATAAATTAACAAACATGCCACCACCTGTCCCTGATACAAACCTCAAGAGCCCAAACTCCTCCTCTTGCTGACCAACATTCACCACCAGCAGTTGTAAAGTCTCCACCTAAGAAATGCAACTGCAGAGCCCTGGTTCTGTTCCCTGTACACCCAGCACCTAATACATCAAATCTATATTCTGAATTAAATTGTACAAAGCATCTCCTGTACGCCAGGGAATAGCAATCACTGTCAGTTGAAAAGAATGACAGCAAAATCTTATTTTGCCCTAGTGTACTACTGCACATGTTCACCTTCATCTTCTGATATTTAAATACCTGCCTACAGCTCCAGGAGCAGGCGCACCTGGTCACATTCCTTACTGAATATTCTCCTGCTATGTACATTGACCACATGCCCTCTGCATGTTTGCAGCCCCTGACCCCTGATCCCCCAGTCTGCAACTACATCACTTAGTTGCTGATTTCTTCTAAAAAATTAGTTCTACTATTGACATCCCCATAATTTCTTAATGGGAGCTGAGGCCTTTCAAACAGCCTTCAATGTCGAAACAAATTCAAAAATCAGAAGGCCTTTTCCCATCCTGCCTTCCTGTGCAGGAGCACAGGAGGAAATGCCAAGAATTTGATGTTCTCTTCTGCTCTAAGTAACTGACTTATCATGGGGACACTGGCCAATTGCATAATTACAATGTGCCTCAATTCCCTCATTTCTCAGTGGCTACAATTATACTGTAACATATCCCTGGTCACCTGGGACTGATCCTCTACTTCAGATTCTGCTTCTCTGCAGGCATCTGACAGGCACAGGCCATGCTCATGGGAAAGCCAAGGTCTCTGACTGGAACTGGTCATGAATTTTTCAGTAAGCTACATGTCAGGGGCTTGAAAGAGAATCTTTTCATGGGAATATGCCACTGTTCTGGGAGGCTTCATCAGAAGGATGTGTCTCTGGACAAAACAGAGAGGGAAGAGCATTTCTGTTCTCTTGGAGAGCAGCTGAAGAAAGTGCAGACTTGCGGCTGTTAACAGGAGTGGGAAACCTGGGCTCAGCACAGGCATCAGCCCTGCAGGTGCAAGGCAGGGGGTTCAGATTCATGAGAAGAATTTTTCCAATCCTCCATGAAAACGTCTCAATAGCATTTCTTCCACTCCCACTCTTTTCTGAAAAGCTTTAAAAGATCCTAGTGCCAGGGAGATATCAAAGACAAAACCACTTCCTACCTGGCCCTAAAACAGGAAGAACTCAGGTTACACTTCGCTGTAAGTGGTGCTGTGTATACACAGTGACCAGGGTATTCTAAGATGAGCTGCCCAGAGTCCAAGGATGTCAGATCTCCACTCAAGCTCCCTTCAACAAAGAACCAACCTGCTGGTCACCTCCCAGGGACTCTGTGCAGATTATTAATTCATTGATGGCTGGTGAGTGCTTACAAAAGGTAGAAGGTAAGGGACTGCTGTTATTTCCCATTATTATCATGGCTTTCTGACACGCCACAGGCAACTTGGACTTATCCAAACACAACATGTGAGTTATAACAAGTGAACAATGATCTTGGCCTAGAACCTTCTAAGAGAGCTCTGGAGATGGGCACAGGGCCACACACTCCTAACATGCCAAGGCAGCCGTGTGACATCACTGTGTCCCCTGAGACTGCTGGCAGCAGCTCCTCTGCCAGAAGCTCCCGTTCACCCGAGACGCTGGCAGAAAGAAGATGTGTCTGTACTAAACCATGTCCATGGAGCATCTGCTGGCTTAACCTAAAGTGCCACCAAAGGGATTTGGGATA
This sequence comes from Climacteris rufus, assembly GCA_013398175.1. NCBI lineage: Eukaryota > Metazoa > Chordata > Aves > Passeriformes > Climacteridae > Climacteris > Climacteris rufus. The sequence continues at coordinate 62,763 of VZRZ01006590.1, forward strand.
ACATTCCAACTCCACAGGGACAAAAGCTGAGGCAGACATTCTTGCAACTTGGCTCTAAGGACAGTAACTCCCACCAGAGGGGACGAGGGCACCGCCAGGACTTGGATCTACTGGAACTCCCCAGCTTTCCATTCAGCTCCTTCACCCAACTGACAACACAGCCAGATTCTCCCAAGAAAATTACTTCTTACAATCTAAACTGCAATGCCAACACATCTGAAGTCGGCCTAACTATTTCAGCAACCAGTATTACTTAATTTGATAATCCAATTGCACAAAATGGATCAAAGCAAAGTCCGGAATTTGCACAAGCACATTTACACTGGGTGTCTACACCATTCTAAGCAGGGGATTTAGAAGTGACACAGTTAGGCTGCTGCCATTTTTCTGTCAAGCCCAGAACTTCCTTCCAGTACCTAAATGGACTACAAGAGAACTGGAGAGGGATGTTTTACAAGGACATGTAGTGACAGGAGAAGAAAGAATGGCTTTGAACTGACAGAAAGCAGGTTTAGATTAGATGTTAGAAAGAAATTATTTACTGTGAGGGTGGCACAGGCTGCTCAGAGAGGTTGGGACTGCCCCATCCCTGCAAGTGTTCCAGGCCAGGCTGGATGGAGCTTTGAGCAACCTGGTCTAGTGGAATGTGTCCCTGCCCATGGAAGGGGGGTTGCAACTGGATGGTCTTTAAGGTCCCTTCCAACCCAACCCTTCTATGATTCTATGACGATTCCTCTTCTCCCACACTGACAGGATGGATTACTTTCAATTCTCTGCAAGACAAAAGACTAAAGAAACATCTACTCTGCTGTCAAAGCTGTGCTTGCAGTTCTGAAAGATGCTCCCAGGTTTGCTTTTCCAGCAGGCACATCAGCACAAGCCACGGACACCCCCAGCAAAAAGTGCCCAGGTGAGCAGCAGGTCCATGCTGACTTCCATGGAGAAGCTGGAGGAGAGATGCATCCCCCTCTAGCTGCAGTATCACCACTTATCCCAGAAGAGAACACTGCAGTTGTTCTGGTGCCCCAGAAATTACATACCTCTACTCTTTACCTACCTATCCTCAGTAAAATATCTGCTTTTGACTTTCTGGCAACAGCTATCAAAAATTCAATGTATGTGCACACATCAAAAAATAGTGTTTCTTATCCAGCTTTCTCAGTAATTTCCTTTTTACCAAACTCCCTGGATGTAGGGCAACGTGACATTAAAAGGACTCTGCAAGATGATCAGCACAGGCAGTGTGCAACACCTCCACTTCTAGGTGTGCAAACACCTGCATTTTCTGATAATGCACCTTCCCAAAGGCTTTGGCAAAATATGTGTTTGCACTGCAGAACATCAAGAGACAGTGAGGCAATAAATTCTTCTCTTCATCCTGCCTTCCAAGAGATAAACAACTTGGCAAGTTGAGTGATAAAGAACCCATACAATTATGTGTCATTAAGCTGCAACTAACAGTGGTAGAGAATGGATAAGGGCCTGCTGATTAGAAATGCTATCAAGGAAAATCTAAGATGTAGCAATAAGGCACACATTGAAAAGAAAACTTACTACATGCTTCTCCTAGAAGGACTTAATTCTATTTCAAGTGACCACCTCTTTTTTTACTTGGCATGAGCACTTTTCATCATAAAGAGTTCTTTCTTCCATCATAGATTTTATGAAGGAGTCAACAAACAGCACCTCCCAATGAAACAGAGAGCCTCCACATCCTCTTTGGCAAAACAAAGCTCATCTCGCTCTTCATTCGGAAGCCCGGTCAGAAAACACTGCCAGACTTCACAGCTTATTTGCTCCTCATGCAAGGCCTCCACCTGAATCCATACCAGGACTTCCCTGGAACAGAATTCCTGTGCTGAACATCTTATCCATGTATTTCTAAAGAATATGATGGGATTCAGTGATGCAGCAGAGAAATGACTGCCCGTTTCAGGTGCACACAGAAGGCAGCGCTCAGCTCCCACGGGAATCCAGCTCTGGTTGCACGTACCTCACCATCCATGTGGGGAGCAAATACTTCTACTCATCTGCCAAGCAGAAGCTGCTTAGACTTACTGAGCACATATACCTGCACATAACCTTTGGGGCCTGGCTGAGATTAACATCTTCAGTATCAAAAACCCACCTAAATTCATGATGCATTCTGTATTTTTAACAGGTTGCCCAGAAAAGCTGTGGATGCCCCATCCTGGAAATGTGCAAGGTCAGGTTGAGTGGCACTCTGAGCAAGCTGGTCTACTGAAAGGTGTCCTTGCCTACGGCAGGGAGCTGGAACTGGATGGTCTTTAAGGTCCCTTCCTTCTATGATTCTGTGATTCTATGTGACTGAGAGAGCTCTTGATGCTTCCACAAACCATTCTGGTCCTGGTCTCCAAGATCACCAAAGCAGTGGTTAAAGAGTGGTTCTGGTATTCACAATGGAAAAACTGGGAGCTGCTGAAGGATCTGGGACTGCATTCCTTTACAACTGAAACAGGATTCATATCAGATAATACAAATCGTTGATAACTTATGAGCTGAAGAGGAAAGCTGCTCTGCCCCTTTGGCTCTGACGAGTTCCACTGATTTCTATGACAGAGAAGTCTGAGGAGAAAAAGCATAAACCCCATTTTAATCTGTCTTCTGATCCCACAAAACACTTCCACGTGGACAGTATTTGACAAGTCATCAAGAGAGGTTCTGTGACAGTTTTCTGGGCTTGCACCATTCCCAGCTTGGCAAAGTCTCACAATAGTTGAAAGCTGGGCCCTACATCAGAAGGTGTGTTCAGTGTTTCTGATGGAACTCACCCATGATTATCTGGGTAATCATTATACTCTTTCAGCAATTATCTTCAGCATTAATATAACTTTGGCTGCTGCAAACTATAAGACTGTCTTGATCTAATTTACATTCAGGGGCATTATATCATAAAGTGGAACACAGGATCCCAGTCTGACAAGCTGATACTGCAGACTGTGTAAATGGAGATGAATCACTTCCTAAGTCTTTGCAAAAGATTTGTTTGCCCTCAAAGAAACAAGTTTCCATTCTTCCAAAGGCTGCATAGAGAGAACCATGTATTCTTTCTTCTGTCTAAAAGGAAGCACCTTCAGGGTTGAGTGACTGGCCTACCTACGCCTGCAGTAATCTGCAAAATGCCTGTCCCAGGAACTCTTGAGAAAGGAAATCTTGTGAGACAGAAGGCATTTTGAAGGGAGCTACAGAAATGAAGAACCTATGCTGGAAAACAGCAGAAATCCCAAGACCATGTTTGGATTGGCTATCTAGGATGTCACATCAAAATAAGTATCGATGTGTTATTAAACACAGCTATTTTATAAATCTCAATTTAAATTAAATAAAAACTTGAGGTCAGACCACATAACTGCAGGCAGAAATTGGCCAGTGATCATTACTTTTCATACAGACTGTCCTCTAGACTAGAAGGTGTGTCCTGATGCCCCAAGATAGCTAACTCAGACCAAGAAAACAGTACTAACAGATTATTTTTTGCTGACAGCAATCGGACCACTGAGCTCTGACACTGGTTTGAAAGTCCATTCAGATCCCAGAAGTCTGACTGCAAAACAATTCAACATATGGCAAGACACACATTCTCTATATCTAAGACTTACTTGGGATGCTGTTTAGAGTTTATCTTCCTCTGCTCTCTCAATTCTGACCTGATTATATGTCTAGAAATTAAAGCTAAAGGGCAAAGAGATAATATTTTTCCCAACATTACAGGAGAAACACAGGAAAACTGGCTTCCCTTAAAGTAACAGGCCAGAGTTGCAATTGCATTTTCACTTGTTTTAACAGGACCATAAAACACCACTTGAGCTGAAGAGGCGCAGGGGGAGAGGTTTCAAATATTGTTCAAACTGAACAAGAGCATGGGTGAGTCCCCTGAGTTGAAGGGAACCAGCTTTCTGGAATGCCACCAGCACAAGCCCAGTGTGGCAATAATTCAGGCCCTGCCTTCTGCCTTCAGAGTGTGAGGCTCAGACATTAATACAGAAATGCAGCTCCACAGGCTGTGGGATCCTGGGTACCAGAAATTCTGCTCAGTGCAAGTTTCAGGCAAAGCAGAGGGAAGGGAGAGCCCAGAGAAACAGTCTCTAAGATGTGGTTCCAGCATCCACAGCTGGCCTAAATTTTACTCCATGCCAGGAAGCAGCTCCTTTCTCACAGATGGCTGCTGTTACAGAGCACTGACACCCACCTCAGAGCAACTGGGCATGCAATATTAATAGCATCAATGAGAAAATTAGGAACCCACATCAAAGCAGTGAAAGTTGTTTTTTATGATAGTTGGCTTTAAAACTAAGTGCAAAAGGAAAGGTATTACACCCAGCTAAGCATGTTTAAGACGTGATTCTGCAGCTTTTAAACACACACACATGCAAAACGACCCCTTAAGGACAGGGGAAAGCTGCTGTCAGCTATAACTCAGCAAATTACAAGTTATATGAAGAAATAAAAATCAATGCTGCTCTGAAATTTAGCCTAGCAAAAAAAAAAAAAAAGTCAAAGCTATCATAACAAATGCCTGGGAAGTGCTGCTGTGACCATGGTTTTTCTACAACATTGCCATTCCCTTGGAATTTGAGTCCAAAAATTCCCATCTGCACTGCACTGAAACCCCGCACTGAATTCAACACAAGCAAACCAATAATGCAAATTAAGTAGTACACACTCATTTGCTAGAATTTTTGTAGTAACAGAAAATCATAAAAGAGCACAATCAATTAATCTAATTTAGAAATCTCACCTTCTCCATTAAAACACTGACATCGGACCAAACTACACAGAGCCTATCTGCATCAACAGAGGCAGTGCAGCTGAAACAAGGAGGCAAATACTGTCAGCCACACAATCTCCATAAGAAGACCCTTGATTTGGGAATTTAATAAATTAGGGACAAGTACAAAGCATAGAAATATTATCTTGAGGATACAGTGGTTGTTACTGGTGTCTCTTTTGACTGAAATAAGGACTGCTCAGCCCCAGCTAAGTCTCCACAGTTGGGCACAGCCCCATGTGAGCTCCTCTGCCTGCACTCTGAGCAGTATGATGATGATGCTGGTGTGTGCTCTGAGAGCTGCAGCAGCCTGTGAGTGCAGACCTGTGCCCACGCCAGCACGCCCTGCAAGGTGTACATCAGGGTCCTGCACCGCTGACAGCTACGGGAGTCTATCACTTCCAGCTCGGAAGACATGTGCTCTATCACTGCCATAAACCTGGCATGATGCTAACAGTGAAGTCTTCATGTGATTCTAGATGTGTTTCTCTGATAGTTCTGCCACTTTAACATCCACCTACAGTCAGGACCTGACATTTTTTAAGTAGTTTGTTGAGACACTACAACCTGATGACTCAACATAGTTATTTGTCTTAATCTGCAACAGACCTTAGAGCTGTACAGTAAAATAAGTATGGGCTATTTCCCCTCAGAGCAGGTGAAAGATGGAATCAACAACTAACACATCTGCTCTACTTTGCTCAGTCAACTTGTTTCATTTTGAATCAAACCCTGTCTATCTTCTGCTTCAGCCTGTCTTACACATGTGCAGCCTCCCTGCCTTCACTGGAGCTCAGGCCAGAGAGTCTGAAATTACATCACTGGCATCTTGCTGCAGCTTAGATGGCATCAGCTCAGGTTACACAGGAACACAGGACTGGGAGAGACCCACTGGGTCAGCAAGTACAGTCCCTGCTGTCCAGGCAACCACGTCACTTAATCCCTTTGTAAGTGAATCAAAAATAGTTATGAACCATACTTCACTGGGCACACCCCAGGCTAGCCATGAATGACATATTGTGGTGTAAACTGACTCGGGAAAAAGTACACAGACACATCCAAGACAAGTTAGAAACTGCAACAAGCAGGGAGGCAGCTTAGTGTAATGGCCAGGGAATGGGACAGGCAGTAAGATGGCTGGGGCCTGCTCGTGGCTCCTGTTCTTCCCTGCTCCACCCACAGTGCCACTGCTCCATCCCTCAGGTTCCTCTGGGCTGAGACCAAGATAACAACATTGTCCCTCCTTTCTTCGCAGATTGCTTTCAACACTACAGACAAAAAGACGGACACAACAACTAACTACTTTTACCCACTTAATCTCCCCACCAGGTTTTTAAAGCCCATTTTAAAGCCCTCCTTTGCATTTCAGTCTGTGGATAATTTGCTACCTGCATCTCCATAAAGTTTAACCTGTCATAGCCTGGCAAAGGTGTAATTTCATCCCCAGGCTCTTCTGACTTTAGACTGTGGAGCTTCTCTTTGTGGATAAAGTATCAAAGCAATAGCTCTGAGACAACAGCCCTTTGCATCTCACAACCCATGCATTATTCTCTCTAAACATAGTTCAACAGGCCAGAATCAAAACTTTTTCTCTCCCCTCATGTCTCCTCCCCACTGTGCACACTTTAAGAAAGAACAAACACAGATAAGAACAGCAGACAGAGACACAGAGAGGATGGTTTATCCCACAGACAGAGGATTACTGCATCGTGATGTAATGACCTTGTTCAGAAAAGAAAAAGGTTACTTACATGACAGCCTGAGTTGTAAAAATACCAGTTCCTTTCCAAAAAGGGATAAAATAATGTCCATTTAAATTTATACTGAAGAAAACATAAAACACTTGTCCAGTGAACTGGAGAGAGAAAGAGCGAACTTCTGAAGCTTTGGCCATAACTAAAATTCCAAGGCTGAGTTAATCACATTTGTGACTACAGGTTTCCCAAAGGGACTTGTGTCTCATAAATTTTCAAATGTTATGAAAATAATAGGTATGTATTTACCACTGAAAACATTGTAAAAGAACACTGATGCTACTGCCCCAGTACAGCACACTTATTTCACTGCACAGCTGATATTCTGCTAAAGTGAAGAGTATGTTATTATAGCAAATATTTACCAACAGATACTACAGCTGTGAAAGTAATATAGTCCCTCCATGTAAAAACAGGCTTCCAACAGGAAATAAAAGGCATTTGGCAAGTCTAAGCCCGCCAAGGGCAACTGCTCCATGTCCTGTTTCCAGGACAAGAAAGCCCTCCAGTTACTCCAGATACTTCCAGTGGTGAATGCTGAGCTTGTCTGGTAAGTTTTCCGAGCCCAGTGGAAATCCTACAGCAGACACAGAAAGCTCTAAGTCTGAATTGGCACCAGATGCCTTAGAAAACAAGTGATTTTCATTTGTTACAGGAATATGAGAAGGCCAAAATGCTTTATTTGTCAGCACAGGAACAGTCACTCATCTAAGAACACGAATATTCTGTTGAAGTTGTTATAAAATCAGAGTCTTCCAAGGAAACCCTGCACTGAGCAACAGTGCCATGTGCCAACTTACAGTGCTCTCTACACGTGTATGAGACAGGAAATGTATCTCCTATAGCAGATGAACAGCAACGCAGCCTTCAGACTGGAGTATGGAATATCATTTGCAGCAAATTCCAACCTCTCCAGAAGCAGCCTACAGTATCTCCCCACCAGCTCCAAGACTCCATACGAAGGCCAACTCAACATCATGCGTCTACTGCAGTGTTTCTTCTCAATTAACGAAGGAGAAGTGTATTAGCCATACATCAAAACTGCATTGCAGCTAGAGCTGCCAATTACTTATGGCAAAAGGGAGGCTGATTCATCCGACTCTATGTGGGCCTTGGCTGGAGTTTTCCCAAAACGCAACAAGAAAAGAAGAAAACCTCAGTGAACCTCCCCCTCATTCCCACTCCTTCCTCCCCCACAAATCACAGTCAAGAGCCCTGCGCTTGCAAAAGCAGCATTTCCTGGAGGATTCTTTCTTCAAATCACTCCTTTTCTAAATTCAGACAAAACACACAACAACTCAAAATCCATTTGCATATGATATATACGCACACAAGGACACCCCTCCCAAACACTTACAAGGGAAATGCAATGCAAAGGGTCTGAACCACCCTGAAATCCCCAGTCCCCAGGGATCCCCTCATCTTTCCCTGGAACCCCCACGGCGTTCCACGGCCACCTGTGCAGCACGTAATGGCCACCTGACAACACTCAGTTAGGCACCAGCCTGAGCAGGGCTGCGGGGGCCTTGTCTTTCTGCTCACAGCACTCACAGAACAGAACATTTCTGCTAAGCACAAGCACATCCTGAATCCACACCTTTCCACAAGCTCCCTGTGTGAGATGCATTTAACACCTTACATATCACAAGTAGCAATTCTCCATCCAACATGTCTCTCCTTCAGTTTGGGTGTTTCAAACGAGCCTCAGGGTGCCAGGGCTCTCCTCCACCTGGCACTGCTGGATGGAAATGGTTCTCATTAGTTGCCATGGACCCATTTAGACACTTACTAGCCCAGGTTTTCAGTCACCGGCCACACGAACACCACTATTCCCCACTGCGAGTTCAGGACACAAAAATTCAATCATGTTTGATTCTAACTGCTATCTTCCATTGCTCTGACAGCACCCTACCAATGACCTTGGGCATCTGACTTCATCCTTTTGTTTCCAGTGTGTTTGACACAAGTCAAGCCGGCACCCAGTCCCCCTGGAGCAGTCAGACCCTGCCTTAACACATCTCTGCAATTTTTTCCAGGCCTAACTTTTAGCCATTTATTGTAAATCTTTTAAAACAGTTTTCACAGAAAATATGCTTCAAGATCCTCTGAGTGCAGAAAAATGCTTGAAGCATGCACCTACTGCTCACTGCCTTCTGGCACCAATATTCAAAACTCCAGTGAGCACAGTGGGAGGGAGCCTGAGCCACCCTTTCCATGGCAAGGGGGATCAGCAGTCAGACATGGCCAGCTCAATGGATCACAATGCAATGCCCCACCAACACTGCAGGGCAGACCTGTGCAAGGCGTCTTCTGCCTAATGACCCCACCAACAAAAACCATCAGTCTGATGAAAATCTGTGCTTTAGAGGCTGTTGGATTATGCAAGAGCACAATCTTTTCCTCTCCTTGCCACAAAGTCTGTCCTATTGTGGGTTGATTTGTGGATTATGTTTACCAGACTGCTTCTGGGGTACATACACAGCTATGTGTTAATTTCTGTTCCACTCAGACCAACTGCAGCAATTACACTCAGGATAAGCACTGCAAAGGATGCAGCCCTCAAACAGAGAATCACATGTGCTTAGGTGTGTCCACAAGGCCAAGCTCTGCCATTCTGTTGGGATCAACAATGCAAACAACATGAAATACAGCTCCAAAAGTCTGTAAGTCCTCTTGTGTCACGTGTGGGCCTGCAAACTTCATTCACGTGCTGTTGTTCACTAAGTGAGAGGAACGAGATCTTCCCAAACCAAGGACTTAGAACTGGAAAACTACCTTGTATCCAGACTCCCACTGCTTTTACTTACTACGTGAAGAAGACTGGCATTCACCCTGAGTGTCCAGAGTGCTCCACAGAGCATGGGAGAAGACAGGGCATGCCCTGAAGAGCAAGTTCCTCAAAAGCTCTGCCTGCATTACATGTTGTGGCATGGCAGTGCCCCCCAATTAGATGCTTTGTGGACAATTTACTTCAGAAACTCACAAAGGGAGAAGGAGTTCCAGCATTTCATTATCACTACAGCTTTCAAAAACAGTCCAGGACACAATCTCTGTTTGTGAACTGTCAATATACTGCAGAAAAGAATGACTTCACTCTCAGCTTATTTCTTCTGAAGAGCTAAATATTATTCATTAATGCCACTAAAAAGAAGGATTCTGCATTCCCCTAGTGCGAGAAGAAGTGGAGAGAGAACAATGTGGAAAGAAAGTGTGGTACAGGATGTGGGGCAGAAACGAAAGGAGAAGACTGTCCCCACAGACTGCCACTCTAGATACTTCCAAGTAATACCCCACCTCTTTCTGCTCCATGCATCCTACAAAGTGCAAGGCACCTTCTCAAAAAGAAACAAACCAGGGAGCAAATTCTGCCTGCTTTAGGTTTTTTTCTTGCTAGAAATCTCACTTCTTCCCAGCTTGAATTCTCTGGAATAAAGAGAGGAGAGTCACAGCACAGCACAGCTAATGTAGACCACATCTGTAGGAAATAAATAACCAGGATGCCAACCTGAGATGGCTAGGCTTGCTAAAAAGATCAAACACGGATGTAAGCAGCTCTTTTCTGGAGCAGGCAGGCATCGTTTCAGTTGTTGAAATATTCATGCACCAATAGGAGCTTGGGTATCAATGTCTGTCCCTGATACAAACAAACCTGAGCTCAAAGCATGACAATCTGTGTTGTGCAGAGCAGAATCACAATTAAAAGCGTTTTCCAAGCCTCCATTTCTGCATGCACACATTTGACAGCTTTCCTGTTGACACATCAAGAGCGTCCCAAATCCAAGTCCACAATCTTCTGCCTGTGAGGGCAGGGGACATTAAAAACAGTTTTAGCACTGCCTAGGGTTTTGTGTGCCTTCCATTCTTCCCTCTCAGGTTTACCATGCACCAGCAGTGCCGTGGTTCATCCAGGGAGTGGCTGGGTGCACCTGATAAATATGAGCTGGCATCTGGGCACTGCAGGTTGAATCAAGGCTCTCTGCAGGGAAGCGCCTGGAAAATTTCTGATCTGGAGGATTTTCTCCTTCACAATAGGGAATAGAGAAGGAGGAGACAGAAAATGGAAAACATTAGGCTTTCCACTCCCCGAGAGAGACACGGGGAAGTACTTTCCGGGGCCCTTTCCAAATAAAGGAAACAGTAATTTTTTTATGTCAGCAAATGGAGAGAGACTGGGGGCGGCCCAGAGCTGCTGCCCCTTCAACAGCACCCCCTGGAGAAATGAGCCCACTGAGGTGACACGGCAGGAAAATGTTTTAGTACTCCCCTCGTCATGTGCACCCAAGGGTGCATACACCTGGCAGAGCAATGATGGGCCTGCTAAGGTGCCAGAGCATTTTCAACACTTGAGGATTAGAAAGGAAATGAGAATGGTCTGGCTCTGGAGTCTGTGCCATGCTCCAGTGTCAAAGTGGCAGTTTGTGTCAGGCTTATGGGGATCCACAGCCCGACAAAAACAAAAACAACATTGCAGTACCTTGAGCTGTGGCAAAGTCGAGCACATGAGCAGCACGCTGGGCCACAGCACAGAGCTCACCAGTCCACGTGCCAGGTGTCACTTCCAGAAGCCAAGTGGGCACATCCAAATGTTTGTTTCTGTTCCCTGAGAAAGCACACTTTTGCTGTCAGGACAACAAAGAAACATGAAATTACCCAAAGATTCCCTGAACACGTTTTGGGATCCAAACTGCCTTAATTTGCTTCTGATGGCAATAAAACAGTATACATGACCAGAGCAGAGCAAAGAACATGTATACAACTTTAATTTTGCCATTCCCCATCTTTACAAGCCACACACAGCGCTGCATCAGAGCACCTGTACCACACTGAGCCCCAGACCCAGCACGTGGAGGCACTGAAAACTATTCAAACTGTGGAACTGGCAGCAAAGACTCCAGGGCAGAGACATGCTATGCTCTGCATCACTCAAGAGTCAGTCACATCTGTCAGTACACTACTAGATAAGCAACTGACAATAAAAAATAATGTTGGGAAACGAGCACACTGAATATAACAATACCATTTTACCCTTCAGTGCTTAATGCACATAGTCATCGTGATAAGTCTTCAGAGCAAAACAAAGCAACATTCACAGTAGAGGTTTCCCAGCTGAGCAGGACATGCCCCTGTTTAAGAGGGACACGATTTCCAAGTCTGCCTCTGAAAGGGATGATATAAGACTGAACATCAGAGTACCCAGAGGTGCACCTAGCCCAGTGCTCCAAGAGCCAGACCTGCAGGTAGGGCATATCTGACATGAAGATCCTTCCAGCCCAGGAGCCAACGACCTGGAGCACTTGGAGCCTGCCTGTCCCCCACCCAGGGCTTTCTGGGATCAAGAGCTCCAGTAGCTGGGTACACAGCTTCCTGGATGACTGTCAGTGGGACAGACAGGGTGGATGCCATGCTGCTTGTCCAGGGCAGAGTTTACCCACCTGCCATGTCCCACACCACTTGTTTGAGGCAGTGAGTGCCGCCCTGCAGCCCAATTCCCTGTCTCCGAAAACTCAGGAAGTCAACTCATAAACAGAGCGCTGCCAGAGCTAAGTTGGAGCAGTGCAACTGAACATGCAGAATGAAAAATCCTTTGGCTATCTCCAACAATGCACAGTGATATACTTGCTCTTCACTGCACACAAGCCACAGCTGCTGATATTCACCTGGAAAAAGCCTCCAAAACTCCAACTGAGACTAGCCACTAGCAAACCACAGATTCATTTGTTGTATTTTTCCATCGCAGAATTACTGCTAGGAGCAGTGACAGCAGGTCTGAGATAAGACATTCACATCAGTGTCTCTACCTGTGCTGACCCCGGCCCAGTGCAACCTACCAATTACCACTCAGCCTAATGCCATTCTTCAAGTAACAGCCAAATCAAAGCCAACATAAAAGAAACAGAAGATACACAAGTTCAATTATTTGTGTCTGAAAGGTAAAAGCAAAACAGAGCTGCAGGGAAAAAATGCCAGCTAAACACAAAATAGCACCAGCAAGTGAAAAGGTTTATTTCTCCAGGTGAAAGTTAATTTATGTTCCTCTCTCCACTTTCTACTGCTGCCCTCCCCATTAAATTCCTGGGAGAAAAGCTTCAAGCACCTTTGGCATGAGCTAAGAATGGCAATAAAAGAGGAAGATCACAGTGGGCTCCTGCCTGCCCGCTGTGTAGCACAGCAAGGAACAGAAATCAGTACTCAAACTGGAGAGGCACAAACTGACAGCACTGTTAATGTCCCAAAGTCACAGGGAGTCCAACCAGAGTGGCAGCAGAAGCCAAAACTGGCAACATCCCCCCTCTGACTGGTTCTGTGCAGACATGGTTAAAATGAAGGAGGAGTTGTAGGCAGATCTGAAAGACCTTCAACCTTCCCAGCTGGTTTTGATCCCAGAACACTGGCAGCTCCAGGGACACTTGGATCCACAGTCACAATTAAAGTATTAAAAGAAAAGCAGAAGAAAGCTTCAGGCGAACTGAACAGGAACTGAAAATGGGACTATCCCCATAAACCAGCTCTCCTCTGGGAGCAAATGCTGCCAGGCCAGGAGATGCCTAACACAGTAGCTGTGTTTGTTATGGCCAACATAACAAACACGGAGCTGAATGTGTCTCACCTATCCCTGTAACTGCATGCACAGCAGCTGCAAAGAAATACAGGGGGGTAGAGGAAGACAACCTCTGGCGCCCAATTTTGTTTTTCCAGACCTTGTGAGCTGGCTCAGGACACATAGGACAATCTGGACTTTTTTTTTGAGCTGTGGCCAGATCCTTAGAGATGAATTACCCAGCCAACAGTCTGCTTGGAAAGGTAATGTTCTCCTACCTTTGCCAACAGCAAAATACACTGGGGAACCCACCCTACACAGTGTTGCTGGGTGTGTTAGTTTAGAGGGCACAAAGCCCCCATCAGTCCCTACAAAAAGCCAGCATGCTTGTGCTAAAGCCCTGAGGTGAATGAGGCCCAAGCCTAAGGCCTGTGACAACCAAAGCTGCTCACCCTGGGTACTGTCTTCTGCAGCACTGCTGCCACAGCTGCCTCCTAAACTGTTGCTGCTGCAAGCAGTGGCCCATGAGGCCTGAAACTTAATCCTGTAACAGGAGCTCAGGGCTCACAGGAGCTACTGAGACTTACTTATAGCAATCCAGAGTCACTCAGAGAAGAAATGCCATCCATGCAGATCTTGGTTCAGTGTACAACCTCCTCTGCAGCCCAGAGGCAGCTGCTTGCAGCCCCCCACCTGTGAAGTCAGCCAGGCCCCAGCCCCACATGCTGTGCCTGACACCAGCTCTTCTGCCCAGTTCCATGCTCAAGGAATGCAGCTCCAACCCACAGAGACACAAGCATGGCCCTCGCTCAGCAGCCTGTGCTCCCCGCAGGAGACCCAGCTCGGGGCAATCCTTCCCATCCACCTCCATAACCTGTCACGGCAACCTTCCTTCCTGGCCTGGAACAACCCACCAACCCACGTCCCAGACCTACAACCCATACCCCCGACTCCTGATTTACGCTGTATTCTGCTCACATCGTTGGGTAACCTGTGTGTGACTGGAAGCCTGAGGCTCCTCTGCAGCCATGTGCCACACTTCCACTTCCCACTTCCCCCGGCACAGCATCCTCCTCCCGGGCGGCTCCGGAGCCGTGCCCGAGCCCCCTCCTTCCCGCCTGACAGCCACAGAGAAGGTGCATTCACACGAGAGGAGCCGGGGAAGACGATCTCATCACATCACCCCCTCCGGCCGCAGCGTCCCCTTCCCTCTCCCCGCCGGGCAGGCAGGCAGGCAGCAGCCTGGCTCCGGCCCTCCCGACAGCCCGTCCTCCTCCCCCTCCTTCTCCTCCTCCTCCTCGCTCTGAGGCGGTTCATGTCAGCCCGAGACTCGCTCAGCAAAGCCCATGCTGATCTCCGGCCTCCAGGTTCCCTGGGCAGGCATCCCCGACCGTGCCCAGGCCAAGAGAAAGCGGCCTCCCCTCCCTTGCAGCCCCAGCCCCGAGCCGGATTCCGGGCAGGTGGGGCACGAGGGCCACGAAGCTTTTAAGGGGGTTTGCCAAACTCTCCACATAGACACCCAGGCTGTTCAATCCTGGCACATGCTGTGCCCACCCCACAAACGGAACCGCGCGGGGAGAGGCAAAACCCAGCCCTCAACACCGGCTGGGGCTGCAGGCCCCCAGACAGCCCCGCTCTGCCCAGCCCGGGCCCACCATCTCTTTCAGATGTTGCTCGCTTTGAAGCCATGGCTTCTCCTGCCTGATTCCCTCAGCTTTCCACATTAAATACCTCGCTGTACCTAAAACAAGGCTCGTTTCTGGCATCGGTGAACACTGGATCTGAAAACTGCCCCGGTGACCAGAAAAAGGGGCCACTCGTGCCGAGTGCATCCCCCCGCCGGAGAAGGGAAGCCTGGAGCGGCCAGACATCACGCCGGAGCACTTCCTCGGCTGGCTGGTGTACAAGTCTGGGACAAAGGGACAACCCAGCACAGGGACCAGCTCTAGTGTGGCATCAGGCACTACCATGCACGCACAGGGAGAGACCACCGTTCCCTGAACGGATTTCGGGAAAAACTTGGCAGGTGCTGCTGAACGGGTCAATCGGATGCGCGTTGCCAATAACGAGTATTTAAAAAAAAAAAAAAAAAGGAAAAGGCGGAGTTATTTATAGCCCTGAATTTCTCACTCCTCTGCAGAAGCGCAGCCCAGAGGCGGCATTGTTGGGAGATGGGGAACACACGCACCGCGGCCGCGTTCATGGCCGGTGTCGGCGCTGACACAACTTCAGCCGCGGCTCTGCGGCTCGGGGAATCCTTCCCGCAGGACACCGGGCTCCGGCCACCGCCGACTGCCCGGCGACACAGGTGTCACTGACGGCAGAGCCACCCCGGAGCCGCAGAGACAACCCCGACACCGGCGCAGCCCGGCCCTGCCCGCGGCATCATCCTCCCTTCGTCGGGAGGAGACGGGGCGCCGCAGACGCGGCCACGGGCACCGCGTTCCGCCGGCGGCCGCAGGGCCCGGCCGGGGTTACCTGGAACCGCCCCGGCCGGGGTTACCTGGAGCCGCGGTCGCTCATTGCTGCCCGGCCGGGGTTACCTGGAGCCGCGGTCGCTCATTGCTGCCCGGCCGGGGTTACCTGGAGCCGCGGTCGCTCATTGCTGCCCGGCCGGGGTTACCTGGAGCCGCGGTCGCTCATTGCTGCCCGGCCGGGGTTACCTGGAGCCGCGGTCGCTCATTGCTGCCCGGCCGGGGTTACCTGGAGCCGCGGTCGCTCATTGCTGCCCGGCCGGGGTTACCTGGAGCCGCGGTCGCTCATTGCTGCCCGNGGCCGGGGCTGGGGCTGGGGGCAAATCTTGTGTTTCAAGGCAGCGCGCAGGGAAAGCGCTGCGCGGGGGGGTGCTCGCCCTCCAAGCCCCTTCCCCGGATGCTCCCTCGGAGGGCTGCGGGCACCGGGGAGGCGGGACCGGCACCGGCCGGGGCTGAAATGGGTCCTGACAGGCATCATAACGCTCCTTGGTCTTGGTCCGCTGGGAATAGGAAATGCACCGTGAAATTCGGGGCTCCCCCGGATGACGTCTGCGTGTGGCAGCCTGTGGGTTTCTCCTCTCCGCATCCAAACCTGGGAGAAGCCCAGCACGAGAGGTTGGAGAATCAGTGCCAGCCACTGCTGCGACAAAGGGCTCTTCCCTGCAAATATCCCCAAACGCACCAGAAGAAAATCTTATTTACAGTCTGTTTTCCCTTCTCCTTCATTCATTTTGCATTAGGCTTCCCCAGGCAGAGCATGGTCCATCTGCTCCTCCTGCACCCACGAGTTCAGCTCCTTCGTGAAAAGTGTCAAAAGTAGAAATAGATCCTGCTTTGATGATGATGACCTCATGTTTACAATATTTCCAGAAAAAAAAATTTAAAACCTGCAGACAAACATGACCAATTTTACAATCTCCACAGCAGAGGCCGCAGGGCCATGGACACAGAGCAGTGCCAGGGTCAGGAGCACCAGCCGTGCCCCAAGCTCAGGGCTCTGCCCCGTCCCAGGGCTGGCAGGAATCTCTACCAGCTGCTATCCTGCCCATCCAAGTGCCACCAATGGAAAGGGCTGTGCTGTTACATACCAAAGTGAACATACCTCTGACCATTTTTTTGTTTGATTTTTTTTTTCCTGATAGGGATGCACAGGATGTGTTTAATAACATATTATGGAGCAGCCACAGGCAAGCAATGAAGACTACCTTCTGCTGGTTGCTACTGCCAAAGGTAAGGCAGGCCACACGTATCCAAGCGGAGATAACAAACTGTCCCAGCCCCACCACACGGCATGTGATCTTCTCTGACCACGAGTGATCATGCTGCCACCTTACAGCTTGTTCAAAGGACAGGTTCTCCAGAAGCAAGAGCTCACTGAGTCACCCAGTCCACACTGACGTGACAAGCAGCCCCTACTGAATCACTACCATCCCTTCCTGCTGTAAGCTGAAGTCTCAAGGTTTTCTTCCCCAGTATGAGTCAAATCTGTCAGTTAGCTGGCTGGCTCTGCAGTGATCACAGTCAAGCCATAGAGCAAGTTGTCAGTGTTATTTCCACCCCCACAGAGAATTACTCCTGTGGATAGATGACTTTCAGGATCTTCTAAGGTCAGCAGGAATTGTGCAAAGCTGCTGTCTCTTGACAGTAGAAGAGGCCTTCCACTTCCTGTAGTGTCCACCCTGGTGGCAGCACTGTGTGCATCCAAGAGGGTCGGGATAAGTGATGGGGTGCAGAGGACACGCTCTCCCTTGTTGAGCCAAAGCGGGTTAGTCCTCAGAGGGTGCCGGCTTTGGCCTTTGGCTCTTCCCCTTCAAAGTCTGTGCAAAGCTTTTGTGCCAATGTCCCTTGACTGCAGTGAGGAAGGGAGTGCAGCTGAAGGAGCTGTCAGGTCCCCACAGGCTTACCCAGCCCTGCAAACCACACTGGCTGCTGCAAACTGCTGTTTAAAACAGCTGGAAAGGACTGAGCAGGTGGGGGACCAGTAGTACCCAGCCACTTTCAGAGTAAAAACCACTCCCAATGGCTTTGGAAACAGATCTGTGGGCATTTACCAGCTCCACAGCCTGGCACCACACACTGTGGGAAGTATGTGTCCCACTCACAGGCTTCCAAAGGAGGGAGGCAGCTCAAGGAAAAGCTGCAGACAGAGCATGAAATCAGGCAATTACAGATGTTAGGACTGAATCTGTGGGTGAATTACTTCCACTCCTTTTAAAAAGTCCAACTAAAATCTAGTTTTAGCATTAACTTTTAGCATAACTGTTCTTATGAGCACCATAAGAAAACTGCAGGCTCTCTGAGACACCAAGCCCAGTGACTTGGCTCCCATCTGACTTCGCCAAAGGCTGGGCAAGAGCAGATGAAGGGAGAGTTTCAGTTTCCTTTCCCCTGTGAACGAGCAGAAACTTGACTCCGTGACTGCACACAGTGAAAAAGCAAGATCAGATCCCTTACTCTCAGCCTTGTCCAAAGCTACAACTCCCCTAGGAGCTCAAGAAACCTTGCAAGCATTGACTGTGCACGGTGGAGTTTTGCCTGAAAATCACAGAGGGTTTTTAAATGCCTGTGCCTTTCAGGTTGGCCTTCGGAGAACACAAAGCCCTTGAACCTGTGAACTTCAGCCTTCCTGGGTTCTCCAGCTATCCTTAAGCTGCTGAATGGAAGTTGACTGTCCCTTACCTGATAGGAAGCTGATTCTGCATGCCTGTCCCATGCCTTTCTGGGAAAGGAGACAAAGAGAGGAAGCAAAAGCAAAGGCCACAAAGCGGAAATTGCCCAAACCACAGAGCTCCCTTGCTCCTCATCCCAGCTGTAATGAGGCTGACCCTGTTGGAGCTGGAGGGCTCTGCTGCACTCTGTGAGCAGCCAGGTGTGCTGACAACAGGCACATTGCTCAAGCACATTGCTGGGAGAGGGAGAAAACCAATGAGTGCATGGTCAAGGCACCCACACAGTCCCGGGGTGCCAGGCTTGTCAGTGCAAGCTGGACTTGCTCCACGGGTCCACCTGGGACGGGCTGGGCTGGGCCAGACCTGCAGAGTGTGGCTGAGCCTGATGCGGCCCAGACATGGACACGGTGGTGGCTTTGTCCCCACAGGGCGTGGGAAAGCAGGGCAGACCCTGTGAGACACCAGTTCCCTGTGACTGTCACGGGGCTGTCCAAGCCAGCTGGAAATGCTTCGAGAGCCTGCACACCCACGAGGTGCAGCGTCCGAGACCCGCAGGGCCTGCCCAAACCTCGTTTTTTCAGGAGCCATCTGGTCTCTGAGCAAGGATCTCATCCTGCAAAAATAATTTCAGAAGCTGCCCTAATTTGAGCCCCAATGCCCAGTGCTTTAGGAGCTGGAGAAGCAGAAGGAAGGATGACTGGATCAGGTGCATCACCAACCCCAACAGCTCCTTTCTTGTGTACTAAAATAGTCAGGACTGGTTGTATCACAACCATCTGTGCTGGAGCGTCTCTGGGATGGGCTGTGCACAAGCTTCCCAGTCCCTCCTTGGGGCACTCCCAGCCAGGAGAGGCCCAGGGGCAACTCCTCCCTGAAGATGCAACCCCATGGAAATTCAGGGCCAGGTAGCCAACACCTACCAAAGCCTCAGAAAGAAATTTTAGCTCTAAGCAACAAATAGCCTGCTTGTAGCCTTCAAAAGATGCCTGAGGACTTCAAAAGCCCAATGCCAGGTAACCTCACTTCTTAAATCTAATCAGATAGTCTCCCAAACTGGCTGCAGAGCTGCAGACTTGTACTGCCTGAGCAGCACCCTTCCTTCCCTGTGCCAGAGGGGTGTGCAAGGCTGAATGCCTCAGCAAAGGACACCAAGCACCAGCATTTTCAGAAATCAAACGTACACTTAGCTGGGATGGCCAGTGAGTTTAAAAAAAAGTCTTTCTTAAGCAAGAAAAGGAATTCTTTCAAAGAGCTGCCTGATCCTGCTCTTACAGGAAACATGCTCAAGCAGGGCAGGAATTCAGGAAAGCTCTGCAGATGCACATCTGCAGGATGCCTTGGTCAGTGCTATGTAGGATGTAACCTTAATGGGATACATGGTTCCACCTCAGATGTGCCCTAGTGAAGGCACAAGGCCACGAGGCAAAGCCCTCTGCTTCAGCAGGGCAGTACGGTGGGGACAGTCTCCATCCACACCAGAACTGGTTCTGCCACATTTATCACACCTCACTGGCAAACATGACACAATCTGAGCAATACAGCATGATGGCTGATGGGCTGTCAGTAGGTTTTTGTGGGAAGAGGGTATCCCATTAAGGATCCCAATAATCTCCCACATTTCATGGTAGCTGCCAGAGACCTCCTCCTACAGATAAAATTAACTCTGACCATCAACCCACCCCCATTAATAAAACCCCAATAAGAAGCAACCTATTCTGGCCCCTAAGGGCTGTGGATATTACAGTCCCCTGCAGTTTTCCCCTGTGCCAGGCACCAGCACTCGACCCCACGGCCCCACTCCTCCCCGAGGCTGCACTACATGGGGGACTCCGGGGTCCCTCTGCCAGCCCTGCTGAGCCTGGGCAGCGCCAGGGGGGTCTGAAATGGCACCACAGCAGCACTGGATTAACTGTGCTGGGGACTGATGTGGGGAGCACTGGGGGAGGGGACACAGAGGGACGCTGACAGCTAACAATTAAATTTGGGGGCCTGCCTGGCCCATGATGTCATGGCTTCCCAGCGCCCCGGCGATTGGCTGCGGGTGAGCATCTGCTGGGAGCTGGGCATGGTTATTTGCCTGAGGTTCAGACCTTTCCCAGCGGCTCTGAATCAGGCTGGTTGTCCTGACAACCTGGATAGTGGCAGCTTCTGATAACCACGTAATGAGGTTGTCACAGAAAGGAGCCCCTCCATCAGAGAGGTTTAGGGATCATTACTGTTTCCGAGGGAGCGTGAGAGAAGAAGAGGTGAGGGGACCATCTGGCGATGCTGGAGCGTGACAACAGCCTCCCTTGGCAAGGAGCTCCATGAGCCAGGAAGCACCTCCTGGCACGCAGTGATGGCACAGGCAGGCTGCCTGCAGCAGCGAGGGGTCCCTACTGCTCTGCTCTGGGCTCTGCCATACGCTGACATCCAGGCACAGACCGAGCAAGGAGCACACGGGTGCTGCCTGGGAATGGTTCAAACTGCTGAGCACTGAAGGTGCCCAGGGACTCCCCTGGGCATGGGGCAGTAACACAGCCTGGGACAAGTGACACAGCAAGGCTGGCACACAGAGGCCTTCCCACCGTGCTGCTGCTGCTCTCATGTGCTGCCTCTTGGAGGGCAAGGCACTGAAAGACTGTGCCTTAGTTTACCCCATCTGCAGGTAACTTCTGTGAATGGTTAGAATACTTTCCACTCCTGTCCTGCAAATCTTGCTCAGGGCAGGCACAGACTGGCAGCAACACAGCTCATTCAAAGAGAATTCATGAATAAATGTTGTCCTGAGGATCCTCCCAGCTCAGGTGTGAGACAGGACGGAGATGTCCCCTTGTCATTACTGAAAACTCAGCCTGTGGGATCAAGCATCAAACACAGAGTCTTCCCCTGGGATCTACACATGCACTGTCTTCTCGCCCCAGGAAACTCTTTGTCCTTCACCTTGTCCTTGTGAAACATGGGTTTCATTCACCCTGTACTCAAGAGACCCACGAGGTACCTCCCTGTGGCTGCAATAACAATGGATTGAGTGCTGCAGTCTGAAACCTCCATGGATGGCAATAACACCACAGCTTGGAGGAGCTTGATTGCCAAACTCCTGATCCCCAGGACCAAGTTCCTGGAGAAGAATGTCCACCTTCATGTTAAATAACACACTTCTAAAAAAAACTTTCCGGTAAAACTATGAAGTCTGAATCTTTCCTAAGAAGAGACAGAAATTACCTCCATAGATAAGTCCTTATGAATCTTAAAGCAATCATTGGCAGAATGGCTTTTATGTCATTTTCATCAGTTTTAAAAATATCTACTGTAAACACATAGTATAAGACTTTATTAATACACTTAACACTTTACTTATTAATAAAGTTTTTATATTAAAAGCTGTTATACTTTTAGTACATATTTTTACCTCAAACCATGATTTTCCTACTCAAAATTAGTGCTTCAACCGTGGATTTAACTGAGATGTAATAGGACTATTAACACATGTCAATTAAATACCAATCAACTACTAAAGACTGCATTTAATAGATGCCTTTCTTAATATACTACTGCTATACCTCATTAAAATGGTGTTGAATCTTCACAACTGTTGTAAACAATCAAGTGGGATATAATCCACCTCCAGGAAGTAGTAAAACTGAATGTAGTTCTCTCCTACAGTGGGGAGGTGTGTGACATAAAATTCAAAGCTAAGACAAAGAT
The DNA here is from genome assembly GCA_013398175.1 of Climacteris rufus. NCBI lineage: Eukaryota > Metazoa > Chordata > Aves > Passeriformes > Climacteridae > Climacteris > Climacteris rufus. Next base: position 84,674 of record VZRZ01006590.1, read on the forward strand.
ACAGCTGATTACATGTAACAGAAATACTCTCGGATTAGTAGGCACCAGGTTCCCAAATCCTGTCTCTCTCAGAACGCCTGCAAGGAGATCCCCATCCTGGAACAGGGTTTTGCAAGAGGGAAACAACATGAGCCAATACTGCTTATACCTGTGCTCTGCAATCCTACCTGAGCTGTCATTAGTGATTCTTCCCCACGAGAAGCTTTGCAGCCCAGCAGCATTGCTCCTCCACTTTTGGCAGAGGGAAAGCTGAGGCAAAAAGCTGCTACCCTGCGCCCAGCAGCTCAGGCTGGGCAGCAGCTCAGTGGCAGCTGTGCAGTAACCTCCCAGTAGCTTTGCCTCCCACGGATCTCCAGTGTCACTCCCAGGCCCCTTTTTTTTTGTAAATTGTAATTTAAATCACCTTCCAACAGGAGTAGCAGGACTAACAGCTTGAATGTATCAAGCCCTACCTTAACACAGGTTGTAAACAGAACACATCGCAGCTTCCTGCAGAAACACCAATGGGATCCAGAATTTTTCAGGAGAATCCCTGTAAAGTCCAACCCTGTCTGGTTTGCACTTAAACATCTCCCATGCTCCTTCACAGGGAACATCTCATTTGACTGAACGCAAGCAAAGGCGACCCACCTGCCTGCTGAACTTTATCTGCTCAAGATGTTGAATTCAATCTGCTCTCAGGCTGGAGAAAGCCAAGATTCACCCTATCTATCCAAACAGCACAGAACGGTTTCCAGTCCTTCCTGGCACCAGAGAATAGGATTCTTCCCCCAGGGGAGTGTGGCCAAGCCATTAGGGGCCAGCACAAACACCAGATTTACTGATACATGACCATGCCCAACCCCCTGCACTACAGAATCTCAGCAGAGCAGAGAGATCCCTTCCCCTGTAGGAACAGCTACACATGACTATGGTGCAGTACACTTTAAAGGCACAATCTGACAGTGAAACCACCACAGCAAGATGGGCAAATGCAGCAAATTTATCTTCTCCAAAAATAGTTGTCATTCAACAGTGATTCTTCATTGGAACAGCCACACATCACCGTGCCTCTGTTTTCAGCTTGCAAAATGTCTAGAGGTGGGTGAGACATATAAAAACAATTCTCCAGGCTGTTTATCTTTCTTTTAATATGAAAAGCATTTGCCAGCATACTAGATTTTTACCCAAGTCATTCTCCATTTTTTCCCTAACTACTTGTGAGCAGGAATGATACCAATTCTTGTGCCTGCCAGGAGACATCAGAACAGAGAGGCTCAAGAGGTGAAATGTCACCATTTTACAGGCCAGGTTCAGGGTTAGCCACACTGTGGCAGTGTCTGGATCTAGGGTTTTAATTTACATTCACCTCCATGTAATCATTAAGACTAATTACTGCAGCACTCTGAGGTGGACTAAGTGTGAAGCAGCCCTGTCTGCACAGCCCTCAGCTCTTGACACCTGAGCTCAGATCTGTGTCAGCAGGAGACCTGCTGAGCTCCCACCTTGATGTACAGACTTGAAAGGGGTAAACCATTGGTGGTACCTGACATTCTAGGGTTTTAGAAATGCTGAATATGGAGGTCAGTATTTAATCTGTGACCATCCAGAGCATCTCAACATCCCAGACCATACCACACGAAGGTAACATCCAAAGGGAAGTTATGAAAATGAACTGATTAAAGCCAATAAGGCTGCTAGAAAATGGAAATGAATTAACAGCTTTTACACTGGAATCACTACTGAATCTTTTTAATGCCTGTTTCTCAATCAGACATGTTTGCAATAAAAAAATTTCCTCTCTGGCTCTTTTCCACTCAATGCAGTTGTGCTGCAGGAGCAGAAAGGGCTAAAGCAGGGATTCAGACCTGTTTGTTGCACTCCACCACCAGAAGATTTCACATGGGGGATGATTCTGAAGATACTGAAGTGCTGCTTGCTGTGGAAAGGAAGCAGTGTTGAGTAGCTGCCAGGAAAACTTTGCCATACCTCATCTCCTGCTGTCTTCAGAGTATTCTGGTGAAAGCAGGAAAATCTGATGCCACTGAAGTCCAGGATTTCCCTGTGAGCCTTGAGACAGGCTCCATGGAAGCAGGAAGGGGGCCAACCTGTGAAGGGTGCAGCAATGAAGTACAAAACAGGAGGAAGATACAGACTCACAAACAGACAAGCTGAAGAGACAAGACTTCTGTCTTGTTTTCAACCCATCCTCCCATGGTAACCCAGCCAAGACCGACTCCAAGCCAGGTTGACTTGGAGACTGGCCTGTAGCACAGACAAACTCATAAAGGTTTGCACTCTTCAGAGATCCTAGACCTTCAGCTATGGTACCACAGGGGAGGCTCTGAGTTATTCCTTCAAAGCAGATGAGACAGCTGAGGCTGCTTTCATCTTTAGTGGTTCCTTCCCCTTCCACAAATGAAAGCAGATCCTTATGTCCATGCAGCTCCCCCTGCTAATTCAGCTTCCCCTTGAAGATCCACTTTTCCCACAACAAATGTTGTGAATTAACCTCATCCCAGATCAGTATGAACTCTGATTTCACAGCTCCACTGGTGTCATGGGTGAGTATGAACAAAGGTGCTGTGGATGGCAAACACACGGATCTGCACAATGGCATCTGAGGGCTGCAGAACGTGGGTTCCCAGTGTGTTGCAATGCAAAGGTACCATAGGCATCAGGATAACATCAGTCCTGGAGAAGAAAAAGGCCTTTATGTGGTTGCCTTTCCACAAATGAAGGCTTCATTGCCTGGAGAATATCCCATGACAGTTAGAGTTTACTACCACACCAGCTCAGGGCAGTGCCCTCCCAGCACTAGAAGACCAGAGCCAAGGGTTGTCTGTGCACTTCCACACCAGCCTGCAAGACTGAAGCCTTACCATTAAAAAAAGCATGATGGAGAATGTGTGTCTTGACTTAGAGAATACCTTTCCCAAGCTTACCTGTGGTTGTGACCTGGAAAATTAAAATGCAAGAAACTCTCTGTCTGCTGACCAGGCAAAGTGGTTGATATTGGATTAAAGAGTCAAGGCTCTCAGCTGCAGCACACAGACTCCAATTGCACTGGCTGAAGTGCCCCTCTTTTCTTCAGTGTGCTCAATACCAGCTACAGCAGCAGGACTGAGACTGTGATACAAACAATTTGCAAGAGCTGAAGAGAACAATTCCTCTGAAACTTGATTCAGTGAGACACTTTTAACAGGATTTCAGGAAGCTGGTCCAGAGGAAGGATTGCTGATTATGCAAGACTGACCACATCATGACAGTAAATGGAGAATGTGCCAAAAAGCAAACTTACATGGACTGAGAGGGGCTACTAGAGCCTAAAACACAACCTTGCCTCCCAGACGACCTCAGTGCAGTTACTTCTGTAGAGAATATCCCTTTACCCTTTTCTTCATCACTGCCTGTGAACTCTCCAGCACCTTCCTGCCCTTTCTCCCCTGTAACTCTGCACACACTTGCAGCTCACTATACATCAGGACACAGCCAGTCAAATGTGCAAGAATTGTTTGTGCCAAGCAGTATTTCTGTTTGTCTCCAAACCCTTGGTTTTGTTTGGCCACAAAGAGAACTCCATAAGAAATAGTGAAGGCTAAGCATGTGTGCAGGTACAAACACCAAGGAGAAGTTTGTTCCATAGATTTATCTTCCATGTCATTGAGAAAGTTATGATCTACTTTGACATAGCATAGACAGGACCAAGCATTAGTCTGAAGACAGAAGACCCCTATCCCAGAAATAATAATTTAATCATAATTTCAGAGTCAAGAAAGCAGTGCAGCATGAGGTTTCTAACAAAATAGTGGTTTTTTCCTTCTCATGATTCTTGAATTATGCATTTCAGTGTACAAAATAACCCAGGTTTGACAAGAGTTACCTGGACAGTAGAAGAGTTTTGAACCCCAAGATGAAGGAAAGATATGTTCATGAGACCCTGACCACATGATAGTCCATAGGGAAAGGGTGAGACCTGTTGGAGACCTTTTCAAAGCACTTTCAGTGACCAGCTTCTTTAGAAAGCTCAAGAAAGCATCAATTACAGCCTGCATCCACAGGGTGGGAGAACACAATTCATTGAAAATTTATCAAAGTTTTGTTCTCCATCCAATACGGATCAAAACCAAACGTAATAAGAAAAAGTATTTGTAAGAATTGTAAGTTTTACTTTTGACCAGCTTGAGTGAAGTGTATAAAGCATGGCAGTACATTTCAGCCCTCACCTCTGACTCTGAAAGTCGGGTGTCCAGTGAATACAGTCAGGTTTATTAATCTGGTGCATAGAGATGTCACCTAATCAAGAGCTGGGATCAGGAAGAAATCCCCAGCTCACATTAAAATGTTAAATGCAATGGACTGAATCCAATTATTATTTCTATTGGAATTGCTAATATATGAGATGGGGCTGGAGGGTCTGATTTCCAAGATAAACATGTGACATCAATGCCACTGGAGACAGAGACTGACTGAAGCCTTGGACCTGTTCTGGGCTGCAGTGCCAGGTCAGACTCCCCTTCCACCCTGGGCCTGCTGGCAACCCGGGAAGCTCCCAGGGGGTCAGGGAATCCCTGTCCCAGCAATGGTGTCTGGGTGCTCTCATGCCTCACAAAGACTATAAACCTGCATGATTACCCAACTGTTCTGGTAACCTCCATGTTCCATGAGACATTTCCTAGTTTTGGTACCCATAAAATTCAAAGCTCACGGATTTACGATCCCTGGCAAACACAACATATAAACAGAGAAACTGTCTCCTTCTGTGAGCAAGTTAATTTCTCTCATAAGAGACCTCACATCAGTCCTTCATCTCTTCAGCCAAGGTACCAAGACAGCCTTCCTTATCATGGAAGTGCCTTTGCAGTCAGCTGGTAAGTCTCCCTACCAATATGAGCTGTTCAGTGCACAGATATGTCATAAAATTTTGTCCCAAAAAAATTCTTAACTGAACGAGAGGAAAATGACTGGGATGTATTGACAACTTTCAACTAACTGAAATGACTTTGTGAAGTTTTACAGGAACCCAACCCAGCCAAGAACAATCACCCCTAAAACAGCATTACAATTAAATAACTTTATTTTTTCATTAAGGAAAAAGCAGCATATTGCACTGGAGTACCTGCTCCACCTCTGTGTCACTGATAACTCTACTGACAGTCACACTCAGCTTCTGCCAATGCCCCATGAAGCCCACTGGGGTCATCATACTCAGTATCCACCTCCCAGTATTGTATGGAGCAGGTAATGGTTCCATACAAACAATCCCATACAGAGGCCACTGTCAGAGAGGAACAGAACCAGGGGCCAGTACTGTATTAGGGGGTATCCCACCTGCTCTCCTGATGCCACCTATCCACACTGGGCTCCAGCCAAGAGGATGCAGCCAAATGCAATCAGTGATTCCATGACATTACTCCAGTTTACAGCAGTGTAAAGAAGATTGGGCTCCTGCCCTCCCTTTCCCTGTGCTCCCAGTGTGGCTTTACTGTGCAGCTGCCAGGCTGAATGCCAACCCCCTCTGCCTCTGGCTTTCTGCAGGACCCAGACTCTCACGCTTCACTGCATCCTTGCAGTTGAAACAAGATGTTTGCTCATACATATTTTTAATCCTGTTGCTACCCTGGCTCCTTCTCGTTAGTGGCCTTGCACAGCCGTTGGTTCCACACCAGGGAAACGGCCCAATTATCTTGCACAGCCCAGGGGAGAGCCACTGCTCCAGGAGGAGAGGGTGCTCGCCCCTGTAGGAACAACTGCTCTCCCATGGTGAGGGAGGAAATCACAGAAGTTCAGAAAAATCTCAGTAAGGCAGGGGAGAAAATGCCAGATAAATTTCTCATCACGAGAGGAAGAGAAACACCATCCTTCTGGAACATGCTGTCTTTGTTACATCTCAGAGGGCTGTGCACAGCCCTGCAGATGCAGGTAAGGAGTGATTTGTGGAGACAGCAGCTCCCTGGGACAGAGCTCTGGGACTGATGTGGGGCTGGGCAGCTCCAGAGCACACTCACTCTTTACAGGACAGTGACACAGGCCACAGACTCAAAGCTGGCCAGTAGAGACAGATGTTGCTGAGCAGGATGGGCTCACCCATCACCAACATTTCAGCTCCTGTTGACTTGGACTGAGGCTCCCAAGGGCCCACCTTAGCCAAGCCCCCCCACCCTGACCACAATGTGTCCTTGGAGCTGACACCTGCAGGTCAAGCTACCATCGGGGCTACCAGCAGACAGCCTCATCCCACTCTCCCTCTGCACAGGGCAGACACATCAAGCCTGGGCTTCTGAGACACAGAAGAAAGGAAAACAAGCAGTATGGCTTCCAGCTAAGCCAAAATCTCTCTCTTCACTTTTCCACACAGACATCACTAGAGAGACCCACCCCTGCTCTTCAAGCCTGTCATCAGATGAGACATGGGCTCTCCCTCCCATGAGAGATCTGATCTGTCAGTTCAGGCTGAGGCACAGGAAGCCCAGCTCCTCCTCCTCCTCCCCAGGAGGTAAGTGACTGTATGGTCTTAGCCACATTTAACTGGTGTCTGCAGTGAGGGAAGAGGAGGCTGACTCGCCCCTTGGGAGTCCAATCCCTTCACCACCTGACTCCCCCAAGCCCTGCACCAGCAAAATAGATTTTCACTCTCAGTCCTGCACACAGTCTTGGGCAATTCCACGTGATTTTATGAGGCAGCCATGCTCTTCTTGAAACACTGCATGGTCAGAACAGACTGACTGCACAGCAAGGTGAATCACAGCTGTGAACAAAATGTCTGGACAATTGCTATGGCAAAGAGACTGGCACTGCTTTATACTACTGCTGCCAATTATCTCCTGGTTGCACAATGAATTCCCTTATCACCTCCTTTCACCAGTGCTGGCCAGGAGGAGCTTTACAGCCTTTGCTTTTGCCTCACTAATCTTTGCTGGGCTGACAAGTCCCATAGACCAGGAACAGACTGCTCTTCTGGCTCAGAAATAGAGCCCGTACTTTGCCTTTACTGACTGCTGAAAATGTGGCCTCAGATGTCCTGTGATGCCATTTTTGTCTTCAAATGAAAGCTGAATGTCACTGCTCACCCCATCAGGAAGGAATGCCAGAAGAATGAAGCCCCAATTCTGGCCACTTGTTGCACCAGACAGCAGTTGGACAGTCTGTCCCAGGAGAGGGCACTGGGCAGGCACGTGCCACCCCATCTGATGCCAGCATGCCTGGTGCTGTGTAGGCCATCCCATTGTCAAAATCCCCTATATTTGGGTTGATGACACCAGTCATCACTGAACTAGCAGGGCTGCATCACTACATCCCTCCAGTGGCCTTGTACCCACAAGGCCTGAGCTGCTCTGAATGGAAACAGGGTGGGGATCTCTCCAACCCAAGGCGCTCTGCTTACTGCAGCACTGACCACCTGTCCTACAGTGTCTGAATTCAGCAGGTGAGTACTGCCCTATTCTGCACCTTTTGCTACACATGCCCAGAAGTGATTGAGGCCCATCAAAACCTGAGACAATGTTATGTATTCATGAGTGCCATCTGCTGGCACCTTCTCCCTTCATTAACCTTTCCAAAGCCACTTTGTGGGGTGTGGAGCTCTCCAGACCTGGAGCACATAGGAACCATTTGCTCCTGTCCCCTTGGAGTCTCTGCCTCCTCCAATATCCCAAACTCTCTGTTCTCATCACCTGCTGTAAATAGATCAGGTACCTTAATTCTATTATCTGCTAAAAGAATTGTTTAAGTAAAATTATCATGTTCCCCTGGTACGGAAAGGATAACAGTTAAGGAAACACTTGAGATCTCAAGAGATTCTTAGTGATACTTCTACTACCTGGACAAGAAGACATCAACACAAAAAACATCCATCCAATATATACATATACTGTCTTTTTCCTTAAAAGACTGCCTGGCCCTCTGGAACTTCAGTTTCTAAGGATTGCAGCTGCAAAGAGAACCCAAAGACTCAGATAGCCAGGTATCTTGCAGAGTGTGCTGAGAGCCAGAAAGAATGGCTCTGCCATGAGTGACTTACAGTTTCTGCATCCCCACTGGATGTCTGTCTAAATGACCTGCTCTAACCTAAGCAGAAGGTATTGAGCTTGAAGCTGAAATCTTTGGATAAAAGTCTGTGATCCATTTTGCATGGCAGGTCAGACTATCTGGTTAGAACTGTCCCATCCTCTTGTGAACAGGGCTATGATGGGAGAGCTGGAATTTGAGAACTGGCAGCCAAACGACATTAGGACACTGTAACAGTTTCCTGTTACCTGGGATCACAGTACTTTAGGAGGGAAAATATTAGTATTTCCTACCCAGGTTTTCTCAAGCAGTAATGGAAAATTAAGGAGATATATAGCATGACTGATACGGACTGTATGCAGTAAACAAATAATGAAGAGAAACCATTTGCATATGCAGTGTGGGAACTCCTGTACCATATGTGCTCTAATTTATTAACTGTATTCCCATAGCAATATATGTCTGCAGCACCCCGTAGTCTAAAGCCCCTTGCTTTCTAAGTGTTAATTAGGGCTCACAATAAACGCTGAGAAGTGAAGGAAGTGTGTTCATTTCTCTCCTACGTTTGTAAAGCCCCAGAAGTAAAACCCAAAGGGACTGGCACAAAGTCACAAGTGAATCAATAGCACTGCCAGAAACAGAGCTCAAAACTCCTGGTTTCCAGATTCTTCCCACAGAGAGAGAAAGATTGGTAACAAATCCCCAAAGAGGTGGGAATGAGCAAGAAAATCACAGTGTGCAGTCTGCCTGTGTTCACAGGTGAGTTAATTAGATTGTGGCCTAATTAAAATACAGCCTTTGCATCTTGCCTTTCTTCCTTGATGATGTTGACAGGAGGTATAAGTTGCCCGTAAGTTTAAGCTGCAAGCTAGGAAACAGCTTCTAACCCTGGAGAGAGTGGAACAGCCCCTATGACAGGGCTGGAAACCCAGAGACTGCAATATGGCACCGGCTATGCTCATGGAAATATCACTGGATAGATGTACCTGTGAGACAGAGGGAGAGAAATGAAGACAAAAAAGGCTCCTCCTCCCAGTGCTCCCTTCCACAGTAAACTTGGTTTTAGAAGCACCAAACACTTGCCATTTCAAATGAAGTTCCCAGGTGTTTGGCACCTCTAGAAAGCAGCTTCTGCACTGTAGCAGTTATAACCAACACGAGTCTAATATGCTTTTAATGGCTGGAGTTTAAGACTAATTCTGCCAAAAACTGCAAAAACAAGTGTCAGTCACATATCTCTGCATCACAGGGAAGCTGGGGAAATGAAGGCTTTACTTGTGTTATGGTATCTCTAATCCCTTTCTGTCAGGAACATGATAGGAAAGGAATGGACACACTTTACAATGGAAATGAAACATTAATCAAAGATTTGACATCCACACACACCACCACACAAATGGGAAAATTACTACAATAATTTGTTGTTGTTGTTGTTGTTGGTCTAAAGATCATTTTTAGAGGGCAATGGTCTGGTCAATGAAAAAGCTGGATTTAACTTGCTTAATCTCCACTGAGTTTTAAGAGTCTAATCAGGAGCTCACTGGAAAAACCCAAGTGTTGCCATCAGTTGCCCACTGTGCAGAGGCAGAGGTGTCACAAGCAGCGGCTGTCACTGCTGGGGAAAAGGAGGTTTTCAGGTACCAAGGCAAGAGGGCAGCCCAGGTTCTTATGGAAACCTGCAGTTCACAAGAGGATGAACAGTTAGAAAACGAAACACCAAAGCCTCCCAGTAGAGAGTCAGTTCCTGAGTGACCAGAGGTGAAAGGCGACAAGCGATACAAGCGCAGGAGGACCGAGCCACAGAGCCACGGCGCTCAGGAGATGCCCAGGGCAGCTGCACCCAGGCTGCACGTCCAACATCATTCCCTGCCAAGACACACACCCTCCAGATGCAGACACTGCTGGAAAGTGCAAGTATTTGGCAGATATAACGGCAAAAAAACATCTGTAATCTCCGAAAGTAAAAGACATCACTCTTGCCCCTAATAACTCACAGATGTATTTTTCCCTGTCTTGTCTGCAAACATTTCAAACCAGTGTTGCATTTCCTGCTGAACCATGATGCCCACAGAAGGGAACTCAAGTAAGACAATACAGTGTATTGAAAATGAAGTTTCCAAAAGCATTTGAGATAATGGAAGAGAACAGGTGGGATCAGAAGCAGCAATGAATGAACACAGAGACAGGATTTCTCTGTACAACAAAACTCTGAGCTTCAAAGTCACGTGGAAATCCCAGCTTTCCTGGCTGTAACAGGAAATAGCTCAGGAGATAGACTGAAGGCTCTGAGGCAATTCATTTTTCAACAAGACAATGCAGTCTGTAGCCAGAGCATCACATTGCAGTCATGCTGGCTGTTACTCGGTGTGAAAGAAGATCAAAGAGCAAGCAGGAACCAATCCAGCAAGGCACAGTGAGAATCTGCAGCCACACTGTTCTCTATCACAGCTCACCTCCCTGAAAGCAAGGAGTGTCTGCACCTACACAGAGGAGAAACCAGTAATGCCAAGCAGCCCTTTCCCTGCCTGCTGGAGTGCCCTGCACACACTTGCTCAGAGCTCCACACAATCCAGCTCAGCAGCACTGCTGGCTCACTCCAGCTCAGCAGGGTCAAAAGACCCAGAACTCCACAAAGGTCTGTGTGCAAAAAAAAAAAATTTAAAAAAGCCAGGGAAGTGCATGTCTTTATGAACTTTCATCAGCTTCCAGTCCTTTTTCTCTTCTGTTTTGCTGTCACCTATCATTAAAATTAAATAACATTTGGTCTTGTTGCCATGTTAACCAATAGACACTGCAGACTTAGAAAGTCAAACTCAGTCAAACCTGCTGGATACTCGTTCCTGGTACACTTGATGGGAAAACACACCCTAAGAGGGAGATAATAGGGGACTCATTCCTGGACATATAAATACCTGATGCATACCCAACTCATAAAAGAAATATTGCAAAGGGCTTGGAGACACATTAGATTTATAACTGAGATGATCCTATGCAGCATATCATTAACTACTGTTAAAGAGCGTGGAAAAACCTCATTCACAGATCCACAAAGGATCTGGGACAGAGAACAGCAGCAGCACAATGCAATGCCCAGCCCTCTCTCACTGTCTTTACAACAGGCAGCCAATATTCCTGCAAAGGTGCCTGCTTGTGTTTCATATATGTGTTATCTTCCATTCCCATTTCAGTCCTGATCTCAAAAAAGTGCTGTTCATCTCTCCTTCCCAAACATCACCTCCCCAGTTCTGCAAAGCTGTGAGTTGTTCATGTACTTCCTTGCCTTGAGAAGTCAGGACAAGGACACTCCAAAACCCAAAGAAAAATAAAACAGTGTTGGCTGCTCCTCAGGTCATCAAAAACACAAGGCAGCAGTGAAACACTGACACAAAGCTTTCTGCTAGTGGGACAGCATTTTAGGAGGATTTCTGGTTTTCTTCTCTCTTCCTGATGCTTCCTTATACATTAGGCTCTGTCCCTGCCTGGTTCTCCTGTGCTAGAAGTCTCATTGCAGCTGCAGGAAAAGGCAAGCCATTTTGCTTGCATGGCTGCCTCTGCATTTCAAGCTGATTTGTATGAGACACTGCCACCCAGCACGATTTGCATACGTACCAAAACGCGAGACCTGCACAAAATGAAGCAGGAAAACCATTTGTCTCCCCTCTCAGAAAAGGTTAATGGCATGGATTCTTTGCAAATGTTTACTATGAAGTTTTTCCTAAGCCTCTGAGCTATAGAATTTGTACATAAAAGGGGGTTCACCCTCTTCCCCCAGTCCCACAATCCTATTTGCTTCAGATTAACACGAGTGACCTCTGCTTCACTTGAGCTTATTCATCGCCCACAGAGCAGGGCCTGGTTTTACTGAATTATTTCCCTGCCATCATGAAATGCTATTCAGCTGCATAGGAGGGGACAAGGCTGCAGATGCAGGTGTTAGCTTTCTAGAACATTAACTGTTCAACACCCAGACAAGACTCCTATTTAAACCTTACCCAGATCAGAAGGGTTGCAGAAAACCACAACATAAGTACAAGATACCTGGATGTAACACACTAGGCACAAATATGTGATAAAGAAAACAGGGGTGAACTACAGCCTGGTAATTACATGTGCTCACACATGTCAGGGGACAAAGCAGCCCTGCCATGAAACACTTCATCTCAGCTCCTCCTGCTGCTCCCTCCCTCTCTGTCCTCAATTATGTCAGTCACCCAAAGTGCCCCAAAGTTGCTGTCTTAAGAGTGCATCAGAGGCTCTGGGGTGGGTGCTCTTTGAAATGGCTTAATTTAAATTGACATATGAAGTGTCACCTCCAAATTAAGCCAGGCTGAAGAAAACCCTTCAGGACCTTTCTGTCCCTTCTCTCTCTCTCTCTTCCTTCCCCTCTCACGTTACTTTAAAAGAGAGCTTACACATCATTCACCTCTTTGGACACCAACAGAAAACAGCTCCTACCTGAAGGGTATCTTCAGTTGCAGACTCTAAGGGCAGGGAGGATATGCCCTCATTTCCCCAGTCCTCCAAGAATAACAGCCCAGACTGAAGTCCCTCCACAAGTCAGATCTCCTGTGTCAGACACAAACCCAAATTATTCTGGCACATAAACACAGATCTGTGCTGAAAGAATGGCCACCGGGCAATCAAAATCTGTCTCGCTCCTTTGTTCTCCAGGCAGGCTGCCTGACTGACTGGGCCCTTTTACTTGGGAAAACAAATATTAGGCCCAATCTTGAGCTGGCAGAAAGCCACATGGTGCCATCAATTCCTCTGTTACCCTGACTGAAATTTTGACCTATGGCTTCCAACTACATTGAAGCTCTTAATTCCTACCTGCATCTCCCTTACCTTCAAATGACACAATAACTCACTAATTTTTGCAGACCAGGGACAGGTTTTCTCAGACTTCACTGCATCAGGCTCACAGTGGTCACCCTGTGCAGGCTGGAAAAACTTGTTCTGATATGGACTTTATTGCATCAGGTTTGGGAGCTTTTGCTGTGATTAGCAAATAATCAGAGAGTTAAGACACAACCTGTAAATACTGTATTTAAATGTTCCACTCATTACCACAAAACAGGATCCTGCCTAGAGAAGCAGAGATTGAAACTTGGGACAGACAAGTATAAAGGACTGATGGCAATAACTGTCCTGCTCTCACAGAAAAAGGGAATCAAACTCTCTAAATACTTTCAGCACCTGGACTGTCCCAAAAAATATTCCATCCTTTAACCCTCCAAAGAGTTACACACCATTCCTTACTCTGCATAGACAAGAATTTGGTTTTGCATTCAGTGAATGGTGGTTGGGGTTTCGGTTTAAAAAACAAAAACTTGCATTTACTGAAAATCACATGTGACTCTTGTGATGAGCAAAGCCATTTTAAACAGTCCAGAACCTGGGGGAACTGGCCAGAACACAGGGGGTGTTGTGTGGGCCCTCTTCAGCACTCACATACTGATCTTCAGTACGTGTGTGCTGTGAAAAAAAGCCAGAGACTGACGAAGACTGGTAGGATAATCAGAATAAGGCACATTCCTCTCAGGGAGACCAGAGTAGCCAGCTTTTTTTAGCTTAACCAAACAGAGGCTGAGAAGGGTCATCACTGCAATCCAGAAATAACTCAAAGGCAAACACCAAGGAAGAAAAATAGCTAGTCAAGATCAGTGACTAGAAATAACCAAAGAAGAATAAAAAGGCCATGAGCAAATTTGAACTGGAAATCATAAGGTTTCTATCACAGAAGGATGAGGCAGAAGCTACTTTTCAATAGGAATAATGGGGGAAATAAACCCTAAACCATTTTTGAGCATTTATAAAGCAGACTCTAGGACATGATACCTGCTGTCAGCAGAACTGAATCTGCCACCCTTGAGCTTCCTCACTACGCTGGGTGCTCAGCTCAAATCCAAACAAGAAAAACAAATAAAATAGAGGAAAGTATCAACATTCTGCTGTCAAAAATCTCTCATTAAAACTAGGCCACAAACGCAGCAAGCTGTGCAAGGAGGAATGCTCAGAGGAGAAAAAAGGCATCTTGATGACTTCAGGCTCCCTGATCATTTGTGCCTCTCCATCAGAGACACTTGCTCTCCAGCATGAATTGCCAGTTGGAATTTTCCTGTAGCACATCTACAGGGAGGCATCAGGAAACTCTCTGTAAAAGCTATTGGAGTAACTACCCAAAAACAGCCTCTTGAAGTGAAACCATTAAAGAGGAAAAGGGGAAGGATTAGATGTGGGATTGTACCATGCTTTATGCACACATCCTCACTAAGGAAATGGTGATCTCTGCCTGCAGATCTGTTCTCTGAAAGCCTGGCAGTGCCACTGAATGACTATTTATGACTGAATGAATGACTATTTATCATGACCAAAACACTAGTGAACTCATCCTTGTCTCCTTGCGTGCATGAGCTTGTGATAATCTCTTTAACTTGCTTCATGAGGTAGAAATAGAAAAGGAAAATGAAAGGAAATCAAGAAAGCAGATAAAACATATGTGGGGAGAGACACTGCTGAAAGGAACCCAGTGTTCAAAGCACACTGGTCAGCAATGGAACAGATCCTCTGAAAGTATCTGTAGCTCATTCCTACCACTAGGCTAAGAAGGAATTAATAAATATATGAGTTTCCAGGCACTTGCTGAGGGCTCAGACCACCATTCTGCATGGACAAGCAGGAAGGGTGCCTGCCCCTGTCCTACCCCACTTACAACCCCTGTTACTGACAGCACAGTAAAAGGAGATGAGAGGACAGAGAGCTGAAGCAATGGAGAGCACAGAAACTCAGCCTCAGTTGGTTCCTGTCTGCCTGAGGCCAGGTAAGCATAATGCATCTGCTTCCCAGCAAAGAGAGGTTTCAAGGGAGTGTCAAAAAAACCCAACATGGTGGTTACCTCAGATTTGGTGAGTTTTTCAAAGGCACAGTGACGTGACCAGAGAATCAGCAAGTGGGACTGACAGAGCAAAAATAATGGTAAACATCTTGATCCAGTCATTGGCGACACCACTTAGGAGATGCTGCATGGTGAAGAGCCCTAAAGATCAAACTCTCACTTGAAGGAATCACTTTTCACAGGGCAGAAGCCAAAAGCCTATCCAAAAATATGATCAACATCTATTTTAGTTTAATCACAGGAGCAAACTCAATGAACACGGCTGGTACAGTAGAAAGTTGTGCAAAATAACTTATTGGATTTCTCTTTCTTCTTTCCCACAGAAAAAAAAAAAGTTGTTTGTCAGTCCCATCGGAATGCCTTTGATCTCAACACTGATCTAAGCAACAAAACAAGAAGAAATGAAAGGAAGAATTGAAAAAAAGCTCACTGGAAGAGAGCATCCATCTTCTCTCCACACACTGCTTCACCCCTGCCTCCCCAGACATGAGCAGGTGACTCCTGAGAGCTGGCAAAGTACAATGCAGAGAACAGCCCCACACCCCAGTGTGCCTCAGGCACTTTCATAAGGCTCCTCCAGATCCTCCATTCTGCCCTGATTTTGCTAGATATGTTAATAAGTGATCAAGGGTTATTGTGCTGTAGCTACATTTTACAGTCACACATAGTGCTCCTCTCAACAGCATTCTCCCTCTTTAAATTCCCACAAGTAGGGAAATACAGTCCATGGAGTTTAAGGATGTACTGTATTTTGAATTTTGAAGCCATCATCACTGCTAGATTGACTGAACTGGCTGGGACTATTTACAAAAACACAGTTATCAGCCCTCCACAGGCTTGCAGGTCAGGGCTGCCGGCAGAGAAACCTAAAATTCAAGAAAGGCTGTCTGTGTATTAGGCCTTAATTTAGGCATGGTTTGGGAATTTCAGCACTCCCTGAAGGTTAGACATGTGAGTCCTCTCCCTTAAGTCACAGGAGCTATTTGTGAGCTCAGAAGTTAAACACACATTTAGCATCTCCTGACTTGTGACTTCGGACTATAACGTCTGTGGAGCTGAGTCCGAGACTGCCTTGTGCAGCCCTGTCTTTACATGATGATCTTATCTGCTCAGGGAGCTCAGAACCCCTGTATAATAATTATTCAATTTAAATTACATCAGTTGAGATCAGATTAGCCTTAAATTTGGCTTTTCCAAAAAAACATGAAAGCATCCACAGACGCACATTGCCGCTTCTAATGTCAGCAAAAATGTTGCTATTGATTTAATGAAACCCAGGATTTCATTGCAACATTTAGTGCTGTGAATGTCACTAAGGCAAAGTGAGACTGCCCCAGATTTCCCTACAGTTGTTAAACAAGAGAGCTATCAGTTCTAAAGACAAAAGCAGAACTGTAAACAGTGCTACTGGCAGTGATGATGATAACTGGAAAGAAAAAAAGGAGAATTAATATTTCTCTGTGGCACTGGATGTTCTTAGTAAGTGCTTGAAATGGCAACAGTGTTCAGTGACAGACACTGTTTATTGTTCACAGAAGGCTTTCTCACAACCACAATTTTTTACCTCTTTAGCTTTTAATTTACAAAATTTCTGCCTGGGTTTGCACCGTCCACTGCAATGTGGAAGCTGTTGAGGTGGTCACAGTGCAGCAGAGAGCCTGAACACTAACCCTGAGACCTGGCAAAGGTCCTTGGTCTGTCAAAACCTGCTGCTTCAGAGAGCCCAGCAAAGCCTCCATGGCAGGGCTGCCCTGCCTGGCTGGTGGAGGAACAAGCACCAAGCCCCAGAAACAGGCAAAGAGTCTGTGATCCTTTTGGCAAGAACACTGTGCTGAGGGGAATGGAAAGTTCATCTGTATTCACTGCCAGTGAGGGGCTGCACAGCCACCCCTGCTGCTGTGTATCACCCCAGATCACACCACAGGCAAGGGACAAACTGGGTTGTTAAGTCACAGAAACTCTGTCAGCCTGTCCAGATATGGGTCTCAGGAGAACTTTCAATTCAGAGTTTCCTCGGCCCCCCTGAAGCTCTGTTTATGATCGATTAAGACATACAGCAATGATAATAACTTGATAAATCTCAGTGTGCAGGAGGTCATTTTTAAAGCATCATTATGTGCATTAGAAGGCTTTAACACTCATGACACTATAATTATAATCAAGCCTCATCTGGCATTACCTAGCATTGGGAAGAGTGTGGTGGGGGTAGTTTGCTTTAATTCCCAATCTAATTAAAATTCTCTTTTGTTCCAGCAACCAAAGCCATCTTCCATTTTAAAAGCATAACAGTACCTACCTGCAATTATGAAATAAGTAATTTCATTTAAAAACAAGTGCTACATACAAAATAAAACTCCTGCCCCTTGGATGTCCTGGTGGAAAAACATGAATTGCACATCTTTAACACAGAGCTGGCCAATTATGGTTCCCTACAGCCCAGTACTGCTGCAAAATAAAAATTTACAAAGATGGAAAGCTCACAGCTTTGCAGGGCAAAGGCACAGCTGTATATCATGCCTCAGAAAACTTATTCTGTGCAGCACAGACTTAAAAGTAAATTTTTGGGCTGAGGCATGGGGAGGATGCTTGTATCTCTGCACAGTTGCCAGGCTGGGTTACAAAGCTTTTAGCCTCAGTGTGAGAATTACAAGGCAAAACCCCAAATCTTGAATAATTCAGGAAGTCAGCTTGAAGGACGGCAGCAATTCCTTCTCCCTTTAAATCCTGTCTCCCTCTTCCCCACACTGATCTCCCGGGACTCCACTAAACATAAAGCAGCAGGCAATAAACGAAGCAGCAATTACCACAGACAGATGCATAAAGCCCCACTCCCTCCCTTCTCCCCCATGTGCCCATCAGAAAGGACTCTCCCATCCATCCTCTTCTTTCTGCTGACTTGGGAGTGAGAAAGGGAGAGCAAAGAATTATTGATCTGATCTCCACATTCAAAGTGCAGAGCATCCCCAGGCTCCAAGAGAGGAAATCCCTGGTAAGGTTGTCAATAGTGTCCTCTGCCTGGCAATACTTCTCACAACTGACAAAACTTTCAAGGTGCCCAACATCACAGCTATGGGGTGAAGTCACAAAGTCTGACTGGGTTTATAAATCCCATTTTAACATGTGTCCACTGCAATTTATGAACGTGGTACATTAATGGCTGGGCTCAGCATCACTAAATCAGTCCCTCCTGCTACAAATAAGTTGGAGAAATCAAAGCATTTCATTTAGGGTGATTTATAGTGCAGATAAATCAACATGCATGTGTGAGTGATTTGTTAACACATTGCAAGATCTTCTAATCACTTTCTGGTTTTCCATCAATCAAAACTTTTTTGAAATTACATCACTAAATCCCAGAGTAGAGGGGCAGGGCCATTAATCAAGTCCTGGGGACAGAACCAAGCAGGTTTATGGTGTGGAGTGATGTTTGCTTGGGCTGGGAGATGTGTTCATTACCCCACACAAACTGGAACCCAAACTTGGCATGAGATCTGCTCTCCTCTCTTGTTCCACAATTCCTCAGTCCCATGCTTCCATGCATGAAAGCAAGAACAGAGTATGTCTCCCAGAGGGTTGGATCATGAAGAGAAATGCCTTCAGAAGAGCACAGGCTGTTAAACACCATTTGCAGCTACACTGCAAGGCAGTCAGGGATCCTGGACACCATAGAGAGCCACAAGAAGAAGCTGAGGTCTCCTTCAAGATGACATTTGGTTCTATTCTATTCTACTCTATAGAGCTCCTAGAAAGAGAATCACCATCATCAGCTCTGTAGAGCTCCCAGAAAGAGAATCATTCAGCCTTTGATGTATTGGTACCATTTTGGAGGACTGTGCAGCAGAGGGGCTGAACAGAGCCAGCACACAGGTACACACCACAACTACTTCTCCAGCATTTTTACTGGACCGTTTCCATAGCTCCAGAACGGGAACCTCAAGGGCAGGGAGACTCTAAGGATAACTTTCCTCCTGCATCTCAGGATGACTGACTCCAGGTCCTGGCTGCACCCTGGTCAGCCTGTTCCCCATGTCATTCTCCATGCCTGTCTGCTCAACTGTGAAGGGGAAATTAGGGAAGTGGTCGCATTTAAAAAGCACTTTCAGAGAAGCTGTTGACAAATGCTCTAAAGGAGTGATTTGTTCTTCAGGCATGACTTCTGATCTCAGTGGTTGTTCAGTCTTCCAGCATCTACAGCTGGCTTAAGACTCAAATCTAAAGCACTTAGGCTGTCTCTGTATTATGTCTCACAGACTTGATAAATTCTCTACTTCCTTCTGCAACAAACCAAGAAGTTTGATTTCTTATGCAAAGCTGATAACTTCTCCATTACAAAAGCATTCCAAATTAGTCAGAATCCAAAATACCAGAGTCAGGTGTGCCTCACTAGGTTTCCACCTACAAAAAAAATCCCTTCTCAACAGTGAAGCCTTGGCAGCTACTGCTTGTCACAGGAAAAACTCCTGCTCTGTTTGACCAACATTCTGTTTCAGCTTTCCTGTGGGAGTGTGGCGCTGAGAAAGCAATACTGAAGTAATCTGCAGTTCAGCAGACATGAAGTTGATTAGCACTGTCCATGAATCACTGTCTGACCTGTGCATCCATTTATTTCAGCAGTTTTTGAATTGATCTAAAGGAGATACTTTCTGAAATGCTATTACACTGATGCAAATAGTTCTTATAAAATTCCTATACAGAGCAACACACCCAGTGCTGTTCAGGAAGCCACTTGCAAAGTCTTGTCTACTGGATGGACAAGCAGCACCAGGAAATTAGGACTGACTCTGAAAGGCTTTTGGTTGGGTTTATTTTCTCTTTAGCTTAAGCACACATGGGAGAGGTTTGTGCTAGCAGGAGATGTCAGAGGGAACTCTCTGGAGAGGGGAATGCCCTGGCCACATGGAACAGCCAACAACAGCCCTTTCCCAGGGCTGGACACAGCTGCATCCTGCAGCCAAGTGGGATGCATTCCTCTGTGCCAGAGAGACACAGAGTTCATGGCACACTCTGGGCAGTGACAAGGGGACAACCACCCCCTTTGCTGCCCTCACAAAAGCATCCCTGTTCCCTTCCTCACCCTGGGCAGACTGGGAGAAACATAACTGCCACTCAACAGTGCTCTGACTGTTGTACAATTTATATAAACACACACACAAATGCACATTTATATATACATGCATGTATACATTTTGTTCGTACATGTATATATACATACACACCCACATACAGATATATATGTATTCTGGACACAATGGTATCAACTGAAAGAGCTCAGGGTCAAGTGCTTTAGTCAGAGACTTTCCAAACCTGGTTGTTCTGGTTGTTCCTTCCCTCGCTGGCCCAGCTGTGCCAGCAGAGAAGACATTTTTCTGACAAGTCTGTGCTCTTAACAGTACAGCCCACTTTGGTGAGGTGCCTGGGCACAGCAGAAGCACAAAGCTTTGCTGGAATCACTGTTATCCCCACTAGCAACAGTAAGAGAGCAGGACATGCTGGCCCTGTGGTCCAAGTCCACACCTGCACTGTGAAACTATCCTACAAGTATATCCAAGCCAAAGAAATCAAAGAACCTTACTCCCAAAGCCTCAGCCTCTGCAGTCTGGAACAACCCCATTCAATTCCACAATTCCTTTAACAATTTGGCAGTCTAGATGGATTTGGCCACTTTTGGAATGATTTTATGATCCAAAGGTGCATGCTGAGGACAAAGCAGAACTAAAGTGCCATACTAGTTGATTAGATAACTCGTGCTTTTTAAGTGGACTGCATGACATTCAGCACACGAAACACCTCAGTGCTGCTGAGCTCTGGTGAGCCTTGCATTAACTGCATGAGGTGCAAGTCCAGAATCACTGTGCTTTGGCTTCTGGCTACAGGGCAGATTCAAAACCTTACCAAGTGCTAGCACAAAGTTACAGAACCTTATTTGTGTAGTCTCTCTCCCAAACTGGGGACTTGAGATCTACCCTTCAAATATTTACACACACACTTCACACACCAGACTAGACACTGTTGAAGCAGAGCTTTGGGTATGTATAATACACCTTTTTTCCCCTATGATATTGTTATGAAGTAGGAGGTGGGATTATTCATATATTAGGCCTTCAGTCTCCAGGGAACTGTCTGTGATTTCTATATTTATACTTTCCGGGTTGTCACAGAAAACACTGCAAGAGATTTTGATCTTGAAAACCGATGCAAATTAAAAAATAAATCTGTGGCATTTCCACCTCATTCCCAAAGCTTGCGAAAACACAGGCTCTCAGATTTTTGCTCTCCTCTTTCTTAAAACTAAAGGACAGAGTAAAGCGGCAGGAGGCCGTGACACAAATGACAATCATAAATTGATCAGGCTATCAAACAACTGTCATCAAGAAGCAGAAAACAGATTAATGAGCATTCATTATTGACTGGTCAAGTAACCTGGCAACACTTCTCTTCAAACGCTGACAACAGCAGGACTCTCTAATCACTTCCAAGCAGGACAGGACCTTTCTTATGCCACTGGGCAGCACAGCTCTGGCCTTTTGCTCTTCACCATTTGGGGGAGATTAAACAGGATTTAGATACAATACTGGCTGCTGTCTCAGCAGAAATATCCCAAAATTTGAATTCCCTATCATATAAGCACAAAGAAAAATGTGCAAATCTAGATTAAGAGATGCATA
Organism: Climacteris rufus; assembly: GCA_013398175.1. Lineage (NCBI taxonomy): Eukaryota > Metazoa > Chordata > Aves > Passeriformes > Climacteridae > Climacteris > Climacteris rufus. Next base: position 106,220 of record VZRZ01006590.1, read on the forward strand.
ACTAAATATTTTCAACACCTTATCATAGGTTGCTGCCTCTTAACCAAACAAAACCACTAATAATAAAGTTTTGAAGATGAGCAACAAAGAAGTGGTAAGAAAATGTAAAGGTTCACATCGTGGACATCTATGTCCCTGCACTGTCAGTGCCACTCTGTGGCCAGCAGAACTGTTCAAGTTGGATCAATCTTATTATAAGGAAAGAGTCTGAGACTAAGAATATTCCTGCTCTTTAGTGCATTGCCCAGTCCCTTGTATTACTCTGGACACTGAACTACCCTAATTTTACATATAGCCCAGTGTCTGTAGCATACACACAGATTACCTTTTTTGTATCTGGCCAGTTCACATAGGATGCAAACACATTCTGAGTAATCACTCCACATGCTCATGGCTCCTGGTCAAACAGCCTGGTTCCAAGGACCTTCCAGACAAAGTGCAGAGGATATTTATTTTATCAAGTTTCTGAAGAAGTTCAAGAACATTTTACAAAGGGCAATGAAAGGGCTGGAAAGCCCCTTATCTCAGCAGTTGGCTCAAGACACACTGAGTTGATGGATTGAATGCTGCCAAGACTGGGATTGTGTTGGTGTTGTGCAGATGAACTACAGTCTTGCATACAATGGGTACTAGAAGTTGTGTGAAGAATATTCTACATCAACAAATGAAAAGTGCATGGCTTTTTGGTTTGCTTGAGGGACTGATTCAATCAGGTAAAAATAAACACAGACTCCTCTTCTATGCACAGTGACACCACGGACTCACCTGACTCCACCACCTGTTACATGTGTCCAACTCCTTAGGTACAAAACAGGGAAAAAAGAGTGTGAAAAGATTAGTATGGTCCTACAGAAGCCTCTCTGTCCTCTCCCCAGTGCTGCTGCCCCTCTCCTGAAGGAACTGAAACACACAGCAGAAGCAGCTGGCACTAATATTTACAGAAATTCATAGAAACCCTGCTTTGCCTTCATGGGGATCCACCTCTTCTCCCCTGCCCCATGTTTCCTTGTTTCATGATTCAGCAAGACCTGTTAGGGACAACTGTACTAGTGGTGCTTGTTCCACACAGCAAGAAGTTCCCTCTGTCTCTATTTCTTGCTTTTGCATCAGTGAGATGTCCCGTGAGCTGTCCTCCAGTCCCAGTGTCAAACGAGTATAGAGAGATGCAGGAACTTCTGACCATTGGTACCATTTAAAGATCTACCTCGTGGCTCACATTTGCTCAGTAATTTTACAGAGGTGATCTGAAATATGGGTCAATATTTAATGTTCCTTAATATTAAAAAGGTTGATTGTAGCAGGGGGAAATTAACAGTGCAGAACACACAAGTGTGATCCAACAGCATCAAGTGCCTACTCCAAAAGAGCTGAGATGCTGCTGCACAGAAGGAACCAGCATTTAGCTGAGTGTCCTTAATAACTGGAGAGTTCACTGCCTTTGTCAGCAACCTCTAAAATAAACCTTGTCATCAGAAACGCAGTGGGGCCTGCAAGACCCACCTTCCAAGGCCAGGTCTGAGGGCCAAATGAGGACAAGCAGCCTTCCCCAGTGAGCATGAAGGGACATGTGGGTACAGCTAAGGATGCATAAGGAAATATCAGGAGGATTTGTGTCAAACATGGCAACAGTGCTGTCCACTGTCAAAAGAAGCTAAAGAATACTCTTCAATAAATGCTGCTGTGGAAGACAGTTTTGAGGCAGGATAAGAAGGAAGAAAACAAAAGTTCTACTGGGGATCTTGGAGGAACAATTTCCCCTATGAGAATCAAAGTCCAATAGTCAGTGGTCAAAGATCCCTCCAACAGGCTAAAAAGCCTTTATGGTTAGTTCAAGTGAGATAATGGGAGTGAAGTGCCTCCTCGCTCCCTCCCAGCTGCCACTGACTTCCAGAGTGGATGAGCTACTGCCTGGTGTTGGGCAGGGAGGCTGGAAGCAGCTTCAGGAGAGTGCACAGGTGGGAATCAGGAAGATGAGCAGTTTGTGTCTGACAGGAGAGAGAAGCTAAAGGACAATGGAGAGATCTTCAGAGAGGAGGAAACACGGACATCAGTCTGGAGAGGTGATGTCTGCAGTACCAAGAGAAGTGAGGTACAATGGGGTTCGACAACTTTCATTGCTCTCCAGGAAGATGACACAGAGAGCTGAGAGAGAAGATAGAGGGAACCTGGATGGAAGAACTATGCTTGTACCTCGCCTTAAAAAAGACCCCAACAAACAAAACCAGAAGCAGCCTCTCCATATACTCTGGATGCACTTGAGATGAACATCAAACTAAAAACAAAAGTCTGAAGATAATCCAAGCACAGATCACAATTTAGTCTAAGCCAGTATCAATGATTCACGTAACTCCAAAGCTCTATCTTCACCGAGATAAAACATCATTATTAGCAAAGAAAATTAAAGCCCTTTACTTTGAGGTCAGTGAGATCAGAACAACAAGGGAGGAAATTGAGCTCTGCTGCATCCTTTTAATATCACATACTTTCCTAAACTAATAAATCTTCATGTCACAAACCACTGCTTTTTGTAAGGGGGGCAAACATCCTCTCTTCATCAGTTCAGTACTTCTGCCTGCATCTTCCTTACCAGCAGCACCCCTTTTTCTAAACCGAGTGAAAGCAGAGGTAAAAATACCACTACTAATAGGAAAAAACAAACAAACAAACTTAAACATAAAATCCCAGCTGCCACAATGAATCACTCCCAAAGGGAAGATGTTCTGGGAAGCTGATATTGCACAGTGTTGTGAAGTCCTGTTTGGGACCGATTTGAAAATAACATTTCACCAAAGATCAAAAAAATGCCCCAGGACAACCTTTAGCCCAAATTATCATTTGAGGTCCCCATGGCTTTTATACACACAGTAACCTCCTTCCCTCCCACCACCCTTCTGCTGCTGGCTTCAGATTTCCACAGAGAAGAAATTAAAAAACTCAATCCCCACAAGCCATTTTATTTATTAGTGGGCAAAATTCTCTCAGTTCCTTCACCACTTTTCCCATAGCTACCAGACAATGTTGAGACACCCTTCTGCTTGTGTTATCTATGTAGAACTAAATTACACTTAATTCAATTATGAGTGAAAGCCACAGAAAGCCAATATGACAACTTCACTAGATAATCTTTCACTTCTCTGCCACAATTTCATCCATAAGGTCCTTTTCTCATTTTACTTCAGGGTTCCTGGCTGCCTCACAATCTGATTTGCTTATTTTAAAACAAAAGCAATAATGTGTCTTTTTCAGTTGTGTCAGAGATTTTTAATGTAAGTACAGATAGATTAAATTTTGAGACACTATGTTTCTTAAATAATCAAAAAATTCCTTTTTATATTGTTAAATGAGAAAAAGTAAATGGCTAATTTTCAGAACCAGGAGGGGTATTAGTCTTGCTGAGTGCTTCTAACAGAGATGCATGCACAAAAATCACTGTGCATTGCACAAAATATAAATAACTAAAATAAAATAAAGCTATATAATTATATGGCATTTTAATGGGATTTTATAATTATATTGCATTTTAATGGGATTTGGACAATTAACTCCCTTCAGCTCTTTGCAAATCTCTGTCTTAGGCAATGACCTTGTGCCAATGTCCACTCCAAACCAATGTGTAAAACAAACTCTGGGGTGACTTATGTCTCTGCTGAGGCACAGTCACCTCCAGAATGAAAACGGCCACTGCTGCCCTGTTGCAGTGGTCAGGACACACAGCAGGAGCGCCCTGTTCAGCCATAACCAACGGGGGATTTCACCACACAAGATGCAAGGCTGAGAAGAAGTTGCCTCCCACACGTTTTCCTCTGCCCCATGGTCCTGCAAGGCTGAGTGACAGGGAAGAGCATCATTTCATCAGACAACACTGCCACAACTCCAATGAACATGGAGGGGGATGTCATCTTGGGAATCTCCCTGGTGAATATTAACCTGTGCTAACCTGGCTCTCTTTTAAGAGCTGGCAAGGCAGAACAAGTTCACAGATACAAACTTATGGGTCAGGAAATCTAAATTCTCCCTAGGAACTACACTTCTAAATAAAACCCATCCTTTCAGTGCAGTACTATTTATAAGAGCTGCAAGTTCATACTGCTCATTCCCCATTTAGTTTAGCCTTTCTCTAATATTCATTATCTCACTCTCGACTTCTCGCTGTCTGCATATCCATTGTCACCTCTCATTTAGGACTGACTCATTCTTAAAAGGATTTAGTCAGCTGTGAACAGCCAAGCTGAGTACCGTGCATGGCACAGCCAGGGAAAGAGAAACTCTAGAAATGTCTGGACAGATCTATTCAGATAACCTCCTCTGCAGACAGAGCAAGTAGGCAGCCCAAAATAACCCACCTTGAGTCTTTGGGAATTTTACTCCAGAATTTAGGGTCAAATTATTGCTGCTGTCATGTAGAATTTAGATGGGTAAAGGTACAGGAACCTTTTCCTCCACTCCATCACTGCCCATCACACCCCTCCAAAGCAGCAGCTATTTATCTCACTTTCCCCTAAATGCAGGAAGCAAATCAGGACATTTCACCATCTGTCCAGCAGCAATCCAAGAGCACAGATTTGACCCACTATCCTGTTCTTCTGTGCTCCATAAAAAGCCTTCCCTGAGGAGCTGACCACCTTTGCCCCTTGTTGGAGCTGCTGGGGCAGGGCTGCCTTCTAGTGGGGCTCATCTGAACACCCAGCTCTGTTAGATCTACTCCCCAGTGTGCATCACCTTCTCTCCTGATGAACTGGCTGGGCTGGTGGCTCGCAGGTCTGCAGGGGAACAGGGTGGGTGGCTCACAGGTCCACCCAGGAAGCTGCTTGTGGCACAGGAGGTCAGGAGAAGTGAGCAGCTGCTGTTGGGGCTTCAGGGAAGGGCACACTGTGTAACACTTACATCTGTGGGAAATGACAAGGCAGCCTCAGAGTCCAAGATAGTTGGGTACTGTACTTACTCACATGGGAAAGGAAAAGTAAGCCCTATATTAAATGAGAATTTACTTTAAGATTTAAGAGTGTGGCTGAAGATCACAGAGGTGTCCAAAATGCTGTGCTAGCAAAATACATCCAACTTCCTCTTCAAATGAGCCTAATAAAGTGGGAAAACCCTGTCAGCCTGAATATCCTGTAAGTTAGTGAGGCGCACATTTAGTCCCTGACAAGGCTAATTTCCACGGTGCACTCACGTGCAGTTCAACCAAAGAGAATGACAAGTTACCACAACTCCTCACCTCTCTGTGGCAAGTGCCCCTGCTTTGTCTGCTCCTGCTTTTGGGGTTTTGTTCAGAAGGACAAAGTACGTCCACTTCTTTCTTCATCACCCACACCCCCTGAGCCTGCATGGGGTGGCCATGCATTCAACTCAGCCCTGTCAGAACAGAACAGCTTTCTGCAGCCATGTCCACCACAAGCTCAGCTCTCCCTGGGACAGTCCTGCCAGTTCCTGGGACAGAAAAGTCAACTCTGCCTTTAAAATTCCAATCTGCAAAACAAAACCATCCCAAGAAAAAAAAAAAAAACACAAAGAGAGATAAAGGACTGGAAACAACAAATATTTACCCTGTTCTTCTGTCCTTGTTACCAGAAAAGGACAAAAGTCAGAACTGGTTTTGATCAAGGCCCTGTTGTTGCTGAAAGTAGTATGTTTGAGGGATGGAAAAGGCAGGCAGATACATGGTTCTAATTTTGGCATATCCTGCTTACAAATGCACCACACAGTAAACCACCCCAAACCAAAGCAGACACCAGCAGAACTGGTATCACGAGAACAACACTGACCCCAGATCCTGGTTTCAGCATGTACACCAGAACAAAACATGGCACACAGATGTCCTCACAGTACCTCGCTTGGGCTATGCTCATGTTCCTTTCACTTTCCACTTGCTTATGTTTCCTGGCAAATTCTAGTCCTTGCCAAAAAAAGAAAAAAACAAACCAGTCTGCTAAAATCAGAAAACTGGAATGTTTGCTGAAACCAGATTGTAAGGCAATCAGAGAGTAAGTGTTGCATCTGCAAAGATGAGCGTTTCCCTGCAGAACTAATTCCAGAAGCCATTTTCATCCAATTAACGAGGTGAAACAAACTGTTGCTAGGCCAAAGGAATTTGCTTAGCCCATCTATTTGGACCTCGTTTCCACAGCTTTCAGTACAAGAAGCTGGCAACATGAGTTCTTTTTCCTGAAATCAGTAGGATCAAACAAGAAATAGCCTCTCATGGATCAAAACCACACATGATGGCAGCTGTTACTATCCAAATTACACAGCAGAAAACCAACTGGACAGATACAGTCAAACAGATGATGAAACGAAACCCACTTTAAAAAAATTGGGTTTTGTTGGATGCAATCCTGTTCAGATTACAAATCCTTAAAAATCTGTCACAAGTTATAGCTCCACTACATTTCCAAAACAAAATAAAATTAAGGAAAATCACTTTTCCTATAGAAACAGGAAAAACAAACAGAGAAAGAGAATGGAGAACTCATTTCTTAAATAAGAGTTCCTCAAGAGATGTTCAGCTTGCTCACTTGCTCCAGTCACACCTTAGTACGTGTCAAGCAAATCTTGTGGATAAGTGATGGACAGAACCTAGATCAACCTACTTCTTGTCGTCCCTACTCAAAGCAAATTTACTTTTCACATCATAAGCATGCTAAATTGAAAAACACGGACCAGGAAACTCAGCAGGGAGTCCCCATTCCTGCTAGTGCTTTTCCTGCTGCAATTTGTAAAGGCCTAGGAGAGTCCCAAAAGAGATGACAAATCTCTTCTCACTAACCTATGAATTATAAGGAAATCCTTAACAGTCTGGGATATAGATCATATCAAAAAACATACCAAGACCTTGTAAGAGAAGTGGTGTCAGACTCCCAATGGTGGTTGCCTCACCACAGCATTGAGACAGAAATTCATTTGCACTGATCTCATGCAAAGTTGAACATTCAGACCATCTCTTTGGCACTAATCAATCCACTTGCATCTTGAACCCTTCCCACATCTCCTTGCAATAGTGAACAAACAGCCCTAAACAGCAGGGACTTTTCTTACAGAAACTCTTCACCCAACTTTCACACCGTTCCACCCTGTAATGATACAGAAAGAGGCTGAAAAGTACCCCTTGTAATTAGCAACTCAGTCAAATGAGATTCACATTGTTTCTCCTTTAGCCCAACTGTGCCTGCAGTGCTCTCTTCAGCTCTGGTTAACCCCTGGCTGTCAGTCGGGTCCAGCACTCGGATGAAATCCAAGCAGCCTCGTCCCCGGGGCCGGCACTGGCCTGGATGCTCCGGTTCTCCTGGGCGCTGCCAGAGCAGCCCAGGCAGGAGCTCACAGCCAGCAGCTCTCCCAGAGACAGCACCACCCAGGGTGCTTCTCATTGGAGCTTGCTGGAACTCACACCCTGCACTTGTCTTCCAGCCTTCCCCCCTGAAAGCATCTGGAATACAAAACATATGAAAAGCACATGGGGAGACAGGAGGAGGGAGGGGAGTGGAAGTTATCCTTGCTATAATGAAAAATTTTCAAAGTTTCTTCTCTGTTCTACTTGATACAAAAAATAGGAGTAAGGAGATTGATTTTCGTGCTCTTTATTGTCCGCTCTTTTTATTTTCTATCTTTCCAAGCCTCTCCAATTTTGTCAATGTTACAGAGTGGCAAAATTACACTGCTGCCTTTTCCTCCTCAGTTTCAATTTGGAAATTTTACACAGAATGGATTTCTTTTGTTTTGGGTTTTTTTTTTCCCAAAGAGTGGGGAAAGGAAAATGCGAAAGAAAATATCCCTAAAATGATCCTAAGCTTTATTCATGCAATTGCATCCAAAGTTCAAAAATGCCAGGGGTGGTGGAAAGGAAACCAAGAAATCAAGAAAACCCAAAGTAACGAAATAAAAACTAGACTTTTGATTGCTTTCCACATCTCTATCAAAGAATAGGAAAGTATTTTATTTCAATTATGCATAATTTTTTACCAAAACCTTTTGGGGAGGGTAATTGAAAGTAATTTTCACTCTGCCTTTTTAAAGCACAGCAGCTTGACATGGCTTGTGAAAGGTGCCTGGGGTGCTATTGCCATGGCAGGCCACTGTTACAAGCTGAATCTCTGTCCAGCACTCCTCTCTAGGGAGTGCCTCCAGTTCTGCTGTATCTTGTGAAAATCGTGGGACTAACAAACTGCAAACATTCCTGTCCTTCTTGGGCTTACAGAACTGATCAGTGAGATCACCCACACACACTGGAAATACTGCAAGGGCATTAACAGTCTTCCCATGAGTCCCTGAGTTCCAATTAAGTACCAGGTAAGTTCTGCTCTGGACTGCTGTGCACACAGGTTGTACCAGACTTTGTAACCAAGTCAAGATCTTCAAACAATCCAGGGAGCCATTATGGAAGCCAAAAAACAGCCTGAACTTTTAGATCAAAAAGCCTTGTTCTACGCAGGAAAAATTTTATTACAAACATACTCCCTTTTCTAAAGGAGCCCTCACATGCCCTAACAGTTCACCTTGAGTTAGGAAATTCCCTTTCACCAGCACTCTGAGCACACGTGCTACTTGCTTTCATCAAAGGAAAATTCAGCAAGCAAGAAAGGAGGGGGGAAAGGTGTTGGTGTTTGGGGAATTTGTCAGCTGCAGAATCAGAGTAATTTCTAAAACCCTAAACACTTCAGCAATAAATATGCATTCCCCAGGAGGTGCAGGCCCTGCAACGGCCTCTCTGTCAGCGAGGAAGCCGCAGGAGGACAGAACCACTCCTGCTGAAGGACAACCAGGAATGGGAATTCACCTGGCAGAATGCACAAAACACAGCAGCAAAACAAAACTGGGTATGGAGACATCCTGGGATTCATGTCACAACCAGGGTACACACGCAGCCCCCAGCAGCGAGGGGCAGGGCACATCCCAGAGCCTTCCAAGCAAAGCAGCCTCGCACCGCAAACCTCCCTCCAGCACTCACAGAGGACAAGGTACAAAATCCAAATCTCTGCCAAGTGAAGTGTCCAACAGGGACAGCAGGAAATTGAAACCAAAAGCAAGGCTCTCAATGAGCATTTGTTTGTAATGTAGCAGGCCCAAGGCATCCCTCATCTGCTCGCTACTCTCCCTATTCACACAGCTCACCTCTCACCAGGTCCCTCTTTCCTGGAAGGGCATTGACTGAAGGGCGAAGACACTCCTGCTTTTCCTGCATCTGCTACAGCACAACAGCCTCCAGAAAGGCAGCAGAGGACCAAGCAGAAAGAAACAAGCTTTAGTTTGCCCCAGCACCCACTGCCAGCATCTCCTGGAGCTTCACACTCCACCCTGGGCTGATCCAAAGTACCCAACGGCTCAGGCAAACCCCCCTTGGCTCTGGGAACATCCTACAGCTTCATCCTCAGGGAGTTTTGAACTGAAGGTCTGATTCGAGTGCTTTTCTACACAGACAAATTCAGATCCAAATGAACATCCAAACTCAGGCCCCACACCCTGTGCTACAGTGGCATCCAGGTGTGAGAGGAGCTGTTTGGGCCCGGGCTGTCTCCTGAGGAGTCAGTCTGAGAACTTCCCTTTACCCCACTTACCAGAGAGGTTTTGCAGGAGGTCAAGTGGCCAGAAAACAAGGAGCTGGTCAAAGGAAAATGAAAATCAAATGGGAATAAAACATAGAAAAATGGGAGGAAGGGAGACACGGGATCCATGAGTGACATTTTGTAGCCTCCACTGCTGTTTGCCGTCCTCAAAACCCCTCAATATTGCAACAAAGCATTTATGGCCCACTCCAAAGCTACCAAGAGCACTGGGAATCATCTCACTGGGTTTGCAGAGTTCAGGTTCACAAGGCAACTCATGGACGGGTTTCCCTGAGGGTGTGGGCAGGATTGTTGCCAGATATCAGAAATTCATGCATTTCCCCTCTGGAGGGCTGGAGGCAGAATTCCCCACCAAAAGCCAAATTATAAGGTTCTCCTGGGAATGGCAGATCTTTCCCTGTCTCAGTGGGTGCCCAGGAGCATGGAATGTCCCCCTGATACCAAGTAGCTTTCTGCCTGAGACATCCCAGGCATTTCCCAGAAGTCCCTGTGTGGCTCAGAGCAGTCACCTTTCAAAGTAATATCTTTTTAATTTGCTCAAGGACACTTTGTGGTGCCATTACAGTTTCTCTCCAGCAAACATGCTATTACACTGCTTGGAAACTTAATTAATTAAACAGCATGTACAATTCCTTTCAATAGCTAACACAGCACAGAGGAAGATGATCTGCCACGCTCTTGGTTACTTCAGTGCCACTTCCAAGCAGCTTTGAAGTCTCTGGGCAGATCCAGAGCCCTGTCCTGCCCCCCTACTACACCTCTTTATAAGAATGCAGAGGGATTCTGTGCCAAAGGGGATCCTCTCAAAGAGCAGATGCACAACTGACTGTCCTCCACATTGTCTTTGCTTCAGAACTGCCAAAGCTGTTAGCACCAGTAAAATTTTACTGTGTCCTCAAATCCCACTGTGTGGTTTTCCTTGAAAATGCCTCTTGGCAGATAATTCCTATAGTCCAGCCCCTTGTATGCAATTAGGTTTTTCCATTGTTACCCATGGCACACTTTTCAGTTTGAATTTCTCCTTTCTTTCTCAAGATAAAATAGAGAAGAACAGGACTGATCAGGTCTTCTAATGAGATTCTTCAGACCTCCTCCTCTATTCCTCTGTGAGCTTTAAAAGCAGCGATAAAGCAATAAAAATATGAAAAATTAGCAAACTGTTGTTAATTTGCCACACTTTTCTGAGACTCTAAAAACCAATTTCCATTTTCTCCTCATTTGGATTTAACATAACATCATTCCTACAAAGGGTTAAACTGCGTAATAGTTTAATCCATTCCCAATTATATTGCTGAAATTAGCAAAAAAGAAAAGGTCAGTTTTGGGGAGATCAATGCTTTGCTTCCATAGAACAAACAATCCCACTCAACAGTTTGCTAATTTATCATCATTCATTTCAAAAAGCAGCTTTATTGGAAGTGCAATACCTTTTGTTTCCCTGGAAATGCAGGGTTTGCCTTGCCTCTCCCACACAGAGTGAGAAAGGAGAGAGAGCAAATCCACCCAAAGTGATCTGACAGCTCTCAGTGTTACTAATAATACTTCAATAGAAGCAGTTCCCTGATTGTATCACCAGAAGAAGTCACTGATAAAGGACACCAAAAGGCAATATCCCCTGTGGAGATTGGGAGCATCAGGTAAATTCCTTCATTGTGCTCTCAAGTGCCCAAGGCTTATCAGCAAGGCTATGAGGACTGTGTTACTTTGTCAGGAAAAGAGTCTGGACCAGGAGGGGCAAAACACAACTGAATCATCCGAGTTGAGCTGAGTAAGCCATGTAAGAGAAGCCCAGTCAGTCGTATTGCATTAGTCCTGGGGAGGTTTTCCTCTCCTCCTGGAGCTGCTGGAGCCCACACCTGTGTGGGATCTCTGCTGGGATCACAGCCCTGGCCCCTCACACTGCTGACATAACCACCAAGGCACACGGATTCTGTAGCCTCCTCCACGCACCTGGTGAGAGATGAATCCAAAGAAAACTTTAAAGTCCTTAAGGCTCCATGTCTCCCAGAATCCTCCCTCGAGTTTAAACAGTGCTGCAGTCCAGCTCAAAACACACAGCACTGGTTTGCCACAAACGCTGTCTGCAAAGAGCAGGGGCAGCTCCCCTGCACCGCTCTGCCATGCGGGAACCCGGCCCGAGCCACAGGGAAGCCCTCCCATGCAGGGAGCGGTGCCCAGCTGTCCTCCCCACCCCTGCGAGAGGCTGGGAAAGCAGGAAATCCTTCTTGATCTTCTGTGAACCAGCCCTCTGTCACAAAGCCATACTCCAAGGACCAGGGGGAACACTAATTAAAGGAGCAAATATGCCCTGGTTTTGAATGTGCAGGCGGCTCAGGGACACAGCCTGGATTTCAAACCAGCTGGCTCATTGTGGGGCAAACAGCTGCTTGATTTGTCAGGCTCCATTGCCTGTCCAGCCAGCACCGGGCCACAAACACACTGAGAGAGACTTCCACCAACACATGCTAGACTCCAACTTCTCCCTCAAGCAGGCACATAAGCCATCCCTTTAAATGGGGTCAGTGTTAATTAACCCACTTTAAGCCCCTTTATGCAGAAAAAAGAATACTTTTCGCTTTCTGTGGACACCCAGTTTCATCTGCCAGCTACCACTACATTGTACAGAACAGCTCTCTCCTTTCACATGCAGGGAGAGGGGGTTTGTGTACCCTCCACATTCAGGAAGATCCCCAGCAAACAGAGAAAGGCCTCCTACAACAGGAGAACATGTAGGTGGAAATACAAGCTTATTTCACTGAACAGCATGAGTACCATTGTGGAATGAAAGGCACTTACTCAGAGCACTCTATTAGCAAGGTTTTGGCTTGGCACTGTTCACAGAGGGCCTTCTGAGTTTGGTGTATGTATATTAATTGGAAAAATGAGCAGGTAGAACATGCACCCACTCTTTACTGCTGTTTACACACACACATTTCTATTGTCTTCACTCAAAAACCAAGTCATCTTTTTTACCCATCAAAAGACCTGAAAAGCCCAAGGACCTGCTGGAAAAAGTGTTTCTATTTTAACATCTTTCAAACATAAAAAATATCTTAAAGCAAAGACTGAGCACGTGACTTACTAATTTTTTGACAAAAACTCAAACATGGATCCACATTTCATGACAGACTTACCTGTGGAAAAAAAAACCAAAAAAACAAAATATACAGATTCCCAAAATTTTATGTTGCGAAATTTCTCCCCTTTTACATCTGTTTCAAAATTTTATCTTATTTTAAAGCTACAGAAAATTCAAAGCTTTGAGTGCTTATATTCTCTCTGGTTATTTGCTGGCCTTGAACCTGAACTTTCAAAAAAGCCTACCTTCACTGCAAAAGGATCAAAAAGTGTAATTACAGGGAACTGTTATCCTTAGATTAAAGTGCAGCAGAGATGCAGCCCTGCCATCCTGGCCCTGAGTGTGCTCAGTGAGGTAAACTCCACTGGGAAGAGTACAAGGTTCAATCAGTGACCTTGGGGTAAAAGCTGGAATATCACTAACCCACAGCACTTGAAAATTAAGAGTCAGGATTAAAAATAAATACACACAAACAGCAGTCTTGGGGTTAGGGACAGTGAAAGGTTTCTCCTCTTTGGCTCAAATTTCCACTTACTCTTCCATGGATGGGGAACACAGGAAATTACTTCCTTATGGGATGGTGAGTATTGCCCTTGAATCCAAGAGCTGAGGCCTTAAGGAAAACCCCAAAACAGCATCACTTGTAACAAAATAACACTGCAAGATGCAAAATTAAGACTTTGCACCAGTATCCACACACCCCCTTTTCCAAACGAAGACAAAATTCCCAATTTCCTCACTTTTACTTCAGAATATTCCCCAGAGAAAGATCCTTTCTGGCTTCTCTTTGCTATCATGTTTTTCCCTGCTTCCCCCTCCTTTTAACCTAATTTGTTCTTTAGATGTAAATCCGAGCTATGCTGATTTCATAACCACTTCATAATATTTTTACATTAATGTTTTACATTATAAAAGACTATATGAAGAAGCCTCTACTGTTATTTCTTGTTTCTGCCTCAGAGAAGACAATGTTGCTTAACACAGTCCACATTTACCACACTATAGGGCAGGTATGGTGCAGCTCTGCATGTGCCATGTATCTGCATTTCTTCTCTCCACCCCCAGCTGTGGATGTCTGACTACTGGACCCCAGGCATGATTTTAATGGGTGATTTTTATAGGTGTGACAGCTGGAGCGAAGTACTTAGCACTTGTGAAAATCAGGTCTCGTGGCTCCAAAGCCAACCTGGGCATTCAAAAATCATTACTCAGATCCTAAAAAATAATGAGATTGGCTTAGCAATAAAGATGGGTTTAGATATTAAAGGTTTTATCTGCCTTATGGTGTTTCTGCTTTTTGCATCTTCAAGCCTTCTTTTTTTTTTTCCCCCAGCAAAGAGAATTAGAAACTGTCGTTTACATGAAAACAAACAATCTTCCCATAAATCACCTGACTTCTGGAGGTAGGACTTTAGGAAAAATATACAGCCTCATCAGATTGATGATTCATAGCAGCACATATCCCCATTATAAAACACATTTTCTTGTACAGGTTTCTTCCAGGTAAAAAAGGTATTGGAATTGTCTTCTCCCCTTGTGGATTCTGTTGCCCACTCTCTTCCAGTTAGCACAAAGGGGACACGTACATTCAGCAGCCAGGCACATTTCCATTTGAACTTACACACCTATACAAAATGTATTTCAGAGGAGACCTCTTACACCATCAGAATTGTCACACTCACTTCATGCAGCCCGAGGTATGAGAGGATACCTGTGCCCTCTGGCTGTATGAGAGAGACATCAAGGCTCTCCTAAATCCAGCTCTCCCCAAGTTCAAGAGGCAATGATCACCAAGCAGCCTGAAGTCTGCCTCTTTGTGAGGCCCTGAGCCAAAAACTTCCAAAGTTCTGGGGAAGGTCTAAGGCAAGATTTAGCTTTGTATCTCGCTCAGTTTGAGGATGGGAGATGAGGGAGCAGAACATTAACTGTATGTATCCCAATCCATCAGCACATCTCAACCAACCTCCTCCTCCAGCACTCCCATACAAAGCAGGACAAACGAGCCTTAAGCAGATAAAAGCCTACCAGACATAAGAGATCAGTGGCACATTATGGGTGGACTTGCAGGCTCCCTCTTGAATTACAAAATGCAAATTATTCTATAGAGAGAGCGAGTTTTAAAAATACATTTATATATTTTAGACTTGCCATATTCTTTGAGTTCCATTGTTGAATTATTCTCTGGGAGAAGAGGGATGGAAAGGTGACCTACTGGTGTAAAAAAACAAATATAAGCTTGTCATGAGACAAGAGTCCATCCACACTCTCAGGATCTCAAACTGGCAGGAAGGTCACACTTCCATCTCCTCCCTTATGCTTCAGAAGTGACATTTTCACACTGCTTAGCAATAGCCTGGCCAAACAGCAAGTTTTGGTGCTGCTACATCTCCCTGGAATAAGCACTCAACACATTACTAGCCTGAAAGCTTTCAAGAGCCACCATGGCTGTTTCCAAGTCATTCTTCCAAGATGTAAGTCTACCTCCTTTTCCAAGAAGTTTTCTAAGAAGTAGAGCAGCAATGTAGTATTGCCACTATGACGCAGAGGCCCACAGGCCAGGCATCAGGACTTGGCAGCTCTTTATTGATGCTTCGCTTCCAACACTATAAACAGAGTCAGTTTTGGCTGATGGTGATGGTGCAGCTAAGGACTAATGTTCCTACTGAAGTTAATGGAAGTTAATTTTCCTACCACTTTCGCCTGTGTTGGATAACTTGAGGACATTCAGATATTAGTGCAATCAGTGATGGGGTTATACAACGGTGGAGAAAACAGGACGCACAGCCACTGTGAAAGACGAATGCAGGAGCAAAGATCATCACAATCCATCCTGCTTAAGATAATTTGAGAGGCCTTCCTTTATGTAACCTGGTTTGGGAAAAGATATGCACACTCACTGCCTCCCCTTCCTCCCTGCAAACTCCCCATGCTGCTCTAATAAGAGTCCCTAGTAAAACAAACTAAACACACACAGCTTTTCAAAGAAGGCATCAATGCCCTAAAATAAATAATCCTTTAAACCCTTGTGCATTGCAGCACTTGCTGGGCCTTAGGCAGGGAGAAAACAAGACAAACTGCAGCTGTGAAATATGAAGTAAGACAGGAATGAGAAAACATTCCTTTCTCCTGAGGAAGCATATGCAGAGCTGCAAGTGTTTTGATCTACCAGTTCCAGTGAGGCCTTGCAAATGAAGTGCCTCATGCACACAGAGTGGGGAAGAGCTCTTGCTGGGCACATGCAGTACGGACCTGTCAGCAGAAGGTGTCCCAGCAGCACCAGCAGATGAGCAGAACCACTGGGAGGTAAACAGCAGTCCTGCTCTTCCCAGCTCCTTTGCTGTTACTGTTTTATTCAGCTTTCTTCCTTGCTTGTATTCTGCTAGAATGTTTTATGCTTAGAAAGGAACACAACTATGCACAAACACAAGGATATAAATCATGTCACAAGATGGTTTTTAAGGTTTAAATATGTTTTAATCTGCAGCTATAAGGTGAGTACTCCTGATAATTCTGGGAAAGAAGAAGCTGGTGATTGGGAGCACATAGTGTAGCTCTTGTTTTCCAGCCAACAGTCATCCCAACATGGCCAGGTACACTCAGCTCGAGTGCTCCATTGGAAGCACTTTTGCTCAGCCTTCCTCTGGTTTTACAAGGTGGGAGGAAGGCTCTGCCACTGCTCTTACAATTAGTAGGTTCCAGAGCCCATCCATTGTATGTAACTCTATGTTATGTCTGAAGAAGGGTGCAAGAACAAGTTCTACTTCCTAGTGCCAGTTTCTGGTTAACCATGAGGCTTTGATTCCCAGCTGGGACATTGCACCAAGCAGCAGCAAATGTCACCGTGTTTAGGGAGAAGGACAGAAGGTAAGTTTTTCAAAATATTTGTATAACACTGATATCTCAGCATCTTAAAATACCTACCTAGGAACCAAGTACCTTGTTCATCTTAGATCAAGTCAGAGATAAAAATAATTGTGAGCAAAGCTGAGCCACTGTCAGCATCCAGTGTCTCTGAGAGCCAGTCCTGTCCTCTGGCCTCCCCAACTGTCCTTCCCATGACAAGGGGAACAGAAGACAACCAGTAGTTGCTGACAAGGGAACAAATGCAATATACTGTGGCAGTAAGTTAACTCAGCTTGAAGGAAACAATATTAGGCATTCCAAAAGCAAATAATTACACTCTTCCTAACTAAAGTTGTCACTCTAGACAGTCTTGTACAGAAGAACCAAGACTTACCCATTGCAGTCCTGTCATCCTTCAATATATCTCTCTTCAGCATTTATTTTTAACTTCTTGGACACAAACTTTCTCTTGCTGCTGTTTGAGTACGAGTGGGGCCTCCTGGAAGATGGAGACTTTCAGGCTGTGATAAAGGCTTGGAAGGTTGTCTAGCACTGCTGTACTCTCTCCAAGAGCTTATGTGTCCTTTGCAGAAATGTTATTTCACAACTCTTCAAAGCACCTTGATAGATTTTGACAGATATCCCTACACCTCAAGTAAACACCAGCATGCTAACAGGATTATTCTTCCTATCCAGTTGACAATGAAAACATAAGGAACACTGCACTGACATGTGCAGACACCAGCTCTTAATTTCCAGCAATAGTTGCTTCTGGCCATTTCTGATTTCCCTCACTCACCAGAACCTAGTTGTTTCTGTCAATTGACTTCCAATGGAGTGGCACATATTATTTCTAGGGAAGAAACTAAAAATATATTTCAAAATGTTCAATCAACCCCGTCAGTATCATATTTGTCAAGAAAAGAACCAATTAGGAAGACCAGGACTTAACCTGAAAGGCTTACTGTTTCACACCATGTACTGCTATAATTATCAGGGAGTACAAGCAAGGTAAAGTCAGAGCAGAATTTTTTGGCCAACCACTGAAAGAGAGTGGCATCCCAGATGATAAATATTTCTTTAAGTCCCCTCTGCTGTGCATTTACATATCCCCTACAGATACTCTTCAGTCCCAGCTTGTGTGAGCTGAAGGTAGTACATACAAGATCTGATAAGAAGACAACTATTTTGCTTCATGGCCCTTTCTGGGGTTTCAGTAATTCAGTGCCTTTTACAGTGAGTTGAAAACAAATTTTATTGCAGCAGAATAATTCTGAAGCATCATCCACATTTAAATGGGAGTCTTTCCAATCAGGACATGCAAGCCCAGTGATTATTGTACTAAGCTGAGATGTGACAGATTCAAACACTAGTCCCTGATGTGAGATGAAATTGTCCTGACACATAAAGGACCTTGAACCTCTCATACCTGGTTCACTGCGTGCACTGGCTCTGCATATGTGTCTATAGGGCCACATTCATAAGCAGCATTCAGCACCTACATGCAGAACAACTTCCATGTGTGCACTGGCAGAGCAGATGAGCAGCAGCCCCTGTAACAGCCTGGCAGCACTCTCTGGTCAGTAATGGCCCTGCTTCACAGGATTTCATCATCCTCAATCACTGAGAAACTAAAGAGTAACCAGCTATCTGTAAGCACGTCTTATGTACTCAGATCTCCACAGAAGTTCAGCACTTCAGCTGAGAAGAACCAAAGGGGACACTGTTGTTAGCTTTCCCCTCATTATTCTGTAGAATGCCACATCTTCCCTTTCATCACCTCTCTTTTACACCAGCACTCCACCAAAACAGTCTCTTAAAACAAGAACTCAGAAAGTGAGGAAGATGGATTCTGTGATACTATTACCCAGAGCGATTTCTAAAATAGCCTTTCATATTCCAGTGTTCAACTTAGTCCTCCAGATACAAATATTTTCTCCTCTATGATTGTCTCAGGGACTTCCTTCTAGTTTTTACAGCAAAAACTATTGAAATACAGATTCACTCAGAAACTTTACGGAGTGCAAACACACTCTGTTAAAATATTACTCTCCTTTCTAAAATATATACGCAATATTAGATCCACCTCTGCTCAATTTCACTTGATCTTGGCACAACTTACATGAATGTTGACACCAAAAAAAACGCTTCTCCTCATTGTCTTCATTTAAGGGAAAGAGGTCCAGCTTTGTGTTTCCAGTGCTTCCAGAATAAGCAAAGGATACTACTGAAGAATACCTCTGTTGGCTGTGCTGAACTCTCAAGCACCTGAGACAGGGATAGGAAAGAACCAGCACTGTGCAACAATCCCCTTCCACAGTGTAATTAACTCTCATTTTCCCTGGCCCTGGAGTGCTTGTCTCCTTCACCCATAACTGAAAGAAACAACAGAAAGCTCTGGAGGCAAGGGAGGGGACAAAAGCAGCTGCTGAAAGTTGTTCTTCCTGTTGGCTGTATTGCTTACTTAGGTAACTGGCTCTTTTTTTTTCACCACAGAGGTCATCATGAATAAATTCTGCACACAGCTCAAGTTGAAACAGAGCAATCAGGAGAGTCAGACACGAAACACCAAAATTACACTCTCACTGGATCACCCAACGGCCTTGGGGGACCTGTTCCTTTCCCATTCTGCCATAAAGTGCTCTTTCAGCAGGACACCACAAAAAGCTTGACAGCAGCTGAGACCATGGCCTGTCACATTCCTTTACCACGGCCTCAGTGTCTCCCCACACCCCAACACCTCCAGTTCCCCCTGTCCCCCACTGTGGGGCTGAATGTGGCCCGGCCCCCCTGCTCCCACAGCTGCTGGAGGCCTGGGGAGCCCGGGCACAGCATTAGCCAGGCCTCACTTTTCTCACCTGGAAAATGGAGGGAAGCCAAGGTTCTGTTTCCTACAGAAGGGTTCAGACTGGGTGTCAGCTCAGGATGACAGGGATGAAGCAGGAGATGTGCAGGTTCTGAGCTTTGTGTGCTCTGCCCCTCTCAACACTACAGGCCCAAGCAGCAGGGCAGGAGGACCTGGCTTGTGGCTACAGTTGAATTATCTTGACTTGTACCTGGGGCACTTGATAATGACCAGTGTAAGTACTCAGAGGAATTGCTTTCTAATTAGCCATGGACACCAAAGGAACAACCACATAGCTAATAAGCAAAAACAGAATCATCATCGGATGAGACTTTATTAGGTACTTACAACTGAGATTGTAGCCATTTGTCCTGACAATAAGCTTAGGCAAAACTGATGCACGGTGTCCTTAAATCTCAATTGGTTTAATTAGACTAGTTAAGGATATTTGATAACCCAACCCTTTAGCCCCTCTAAAAATAATCACATTTTAAGTCCTATTTATTAAGTTTGATTTTTATCAAGACACTTGTCTGTTTCTCTAGGGGGCATTTATAAAAGTTAGAATGCAGAGCCAGCCAATAAATCCATCCAGTACATAATGAAATGACCTTCCAAGGAAGTAAAACCCCATCACCCTGAAAAGCCACAGAGGCCTTTGTTGGATTTGCTGAAGGTAACTACAGCTGGAAATATGGCATCTCTGCCTAAGAGGTTGGGAAAAGTGGTGGCTATCATGTTTGAGTGTATTATTAAAAGTGACAGTTATCTCTGTATGCTTACAATTGGAACTTCTGATTTCATAGACTATAACAAATGCACCACTGCTGTTCTGGATGGCCTAGCATTAATAAAGAAAACCAATTTTGAATGCCCAAGGCCGGGACCTCAGGGACAGCAGATGGTGCCCAGGATACCCATTCTCACATTAGCATAAGAATAGTATGGAGTGGGTCACAGATTGCCTTTAAGCAAGCTTTCAGTTGTCCACAGTCTCTGCTTCTTACCAAATGAGACAACAGCATCGTTTGGGATTTTTAATTTAGGTAATTGGTGCTTCATTACCTAAAATATACCTCACCAGCAAGTCAAGCAATAAAGAAATCTATCTCCTTTGTAATAACTTGCACTCCATAAGCACCTTATTCAAACTTCACACATACAAAGAAAGGAAATGAACAGTCCTTGTTCATAAGTGTTAAAACACTTTGGACAAATGACTTAAGAGCTCCTAAAATCAGACTTTTTTTTTTTTACCTAAAATTGCTTCTAATTTTGTGTGCAATTACAGCTGGAATTTCTTGTAAGCACAAATGGTACACACATTGATTTCCAAATTGACTCTCATTGAGAATCAGAACAAATCCCAAATGGAAAATTGGAAAGTGTGCCTCGAATTCTTTAAAAAGAGTATAAAATGCACATGCTTGCCTGGATTCAAAATTATGCCTGTCATGATCTCAAAAGAGGCAAAACTTCACCCTGTTCCTAATTTAAGCCTCAGAGTTAAGTAAAAAGCAGCCAACAATTGGACTCTCCAGAGAGAACTTCAGATCGAGACTCAGGATATCATATGCAAATTTCCATGAGATATTTTGTCCTTTCTAGGAAACACAGGTAAGTTCCACTTTAAATAAAGTCTCACAGAATGTGTGTTTGATATCTTAAACATCAACAATGAACAAAGCCTTTGTGTTTAGATGTCTGTCTTTTTGGCTGAGTTAATTCAGATTTCTGAAACAATAAATTTCTGAAAACAGGACTCTGCAGTCCTTTTATATTTCATACTTTGTGCCCCTTGGACAGGGAGGCTAAGCTGAGTTTGTTTCCTGGCTGGTAATTAACCATCAAGAGAATGTTTCAATTCCACTCATCATATCCATCAGTCAAATCAAATCTGGAAAATCCTACAGGAAGAACCAACCCCATTTATGAAAAAACAGAAAAACAGGAAGCACATTAACTGAGAGATTGCCTACTACCTCACAAGCACTCCGCAAGAAAGATACAGAAGGGCAGAGATAATTTTTTTTTCTCCATCTGAGAAACAGGCAGAAAAAAAGGGTGGTTATTTCCACTCCCAAACCTAAAGGGCTAAAGAGGAGTTAAAACAATCCACACAGATTATCATGTGCCCACATATCTCTTCCTTACCACTGCACTTATTCTAGAAAATTCTGCTCATGCCTTCACCTGCTTGAATCCCCCTTGAGATCCCCATGATGGGAACTTCTGAAGCAAAGACCAATATTAAAAACCTTCAGGGTTAACCTCAATCCAAGTCAAAAGTGCAAAGCTGCAGTGGTGACAGTGCCATGGATTCACCAGGGTGGCTCTGGGCAGGCTCCACAAGCCCCAAGCTCCCCAGACTGTTCCCGAAAGGAGCCCGGCAAGGAGCGAGCAAAGGCAACTCACCGCACCCCACGGGCATGCCCAGATTCCACACATGGCTGATGGTAAGGCAGCTGAGAATTACAGATTTACACACAACACAAACTGGCTCAAGGAACAGACGAAAATCTTTTGTTGATGTTGCTGTTCTTGCTTCTCATGTAACACAGTTTTCATTCCCTACAGCCAATGTACTCGTTGCCAACTGAAAATAAGCCATCTCATCATCTTCCTTGAATAAATACCAATAGTTCTGCAGCTTGACTGGAAAATTCAAGAAGCCATATCTGGGCAGTGAAAGCAAGTAACTATTTCTCTATCTTGATCAGCACATTTTCTTCTCTATGAACTGCTTAAAAAAGATGAATTCTCTAGAAACATGGAATTAAGGAAAGCTTTTGTATGAACTGGAGGATATTCTGGGTCACAAGACCACTGGACTCCACTGAATTATGAGGGTCCTTTCCTGGATGAGGTGTTCAGAGGTGGCTGATTTTGTAGTTGACAGATGAAATATGAAAAAACACCAAGGAGAAGGACTAAAAGCTGGTTCCTTATGCAATCTCAAGCAGAACTGCTTAGGGCTTATTTTTCAGAACTGTTGGGATTCAAGAATTTCAATTTTCTTTGAACTTCCTTCCAATCAGATACTTCTGGGAATGGAAGTTCTAAAAATTATACCAAATGAGAATTTACAACCTTGCCACTGGAACATGGCCCACTGAAAAGACCCTCTGCTTAATACTCAGCATTGTTTAACAGAAAGAAAAAATAAATCTAGCAGCATTTCTGGATACTACCTTTGGGGAAGAACTTTGCAGTGTTGCAGGTATCTCCTAAGTGGTTCCAGAAGGTGAGCAGATGAGAGGTGGTAACTCTTGCTGGAGGGGAAGTGTCATCTCCTCCTGTCAGTGCTAAGACTTCTCACACTAATCACAGAGTGAGTGAAGGAAAGAAGACAAACACAAACATTACAGTAAAACACTATGTAAAAATATTACACTGCTTTTGTGATGGATATTTATAGCCACAGTTGGAATGTGACTGTAAAAGTATTTTTTTAAAATGATCTCTAATATCTAATCCATTCTTCTCAGATTTTCTTATGCAGCCAAGTTGTGGAGGTCTACAGAAAAAAACCCACACTGTAGCTAAAGCACTGCAGGCAAGTGCTGAATGTTCTGTAAAAACATAAACAGTTTCTTGCCTGAAAATCTGCTCTCCATCATATTTCTCATCTTACACTCCTCGGTTCCCAAGATATTAGAATTTCCTCAGTTCTGTGGTTACCTAGAGTTTTCTCATGGAGACAAGCACCAAACACATAATGAAGAAAATAAACAATAGGCAAAAATCCCCTAAAAACAACCCTTCAGCTTATTATTCCCTTATTCTTCCTGTGCAGGCTCAGAGCCAAATGCACTCCAGCCACCGCTGGGTAGATCAGTGGTAAACATCGTTAGCTGTTAGCAGAGGAAAAATCTTAAAATAAACAGTTCTTCAAGGTATAATTTTCCCCTGATAAAAATTAGAGAGGGGTAAAGCCAACAGACCTCTTTATCTCCCTTCTTCATTAATTAATAATTCAAGCAGTAACCTCAAAATGAAAACGGACAGCTTCTTTGACCCTGTGGGACAGCCCTAGAAAACAGGCAAAAGGCTCCTGTCCCATTTGTCGCATGGCTGCCACGATCTGCAGGTGGCATGGCAGAAATGGAATCCCAACTGTGATGAAACCTTGTGTCATCTGTCCTGGGCATGTGCTCTCCCAGTGCACTCTGGGCTGGACCATGGCCTGGGCAGGCACCTGTCTGCAGTGACTTTGTGAATATGAAAGAGGAGGATATTCCATTTCAGTTCTTGCAACTATTAGGGAGTTGCAGTTAAATGGTCATTAAAGACCTGTCAGGCCTAAAAGTGCTGCACTTATGAAGCTTTTACATGATTTGCCTCTAGCTGTCTTTGTAGAGTGAGGATGATACATAGCACCCTTTTTATAGAGATCTCAAAGAGATAAATAAAAATAATTTGGTGTCTGGAATAGGCAAAGTGCAGGGAGGTTAAGTGAACAATCCAGGCTCTCACAGTAAAGCAACTGCAGAACCAGAGACAGAATCCAAATCAGCTGATCCAGTCCTGTGACCTCAGCACTGAACTGGTGTCTTCCTGTACTTACAGCCTCTTTCTCAGATAAGTTTGTCCTGCCAACATGAACTCCAAAGAGTGACCACACTGGTCTGGAAGTCCCTGCTGCAGGAGCTTGTGTGGATGAGCAGAGAAGGTTCCCTCAGTATCAGCCTTTCCAGGGCTTCTTCCAGAGGCCAGCAATCTTACTGCCTTGTTTGGTTTTGGGTCTTCCCGACTTTTAATTTGATGGATTTGATTCATTGTTACTCAGCAATAAACTGTTTTCCTAAAAAGGGCTAATCCAATTTTGATGAGGCCCTTCAGCAATGGGAAGATTGATGAGATATGTTAAAGGTTAGGTGTAGACCAAAACCGAAGATGAGGGCAAAAACTCCTACTGAGTTCAATGGAATGATGATTGGGGTTTCTAAGTGTATCTTTTTCCACTGCTCTATCCCGCATTTTTATGTGTCCGTGTAACTACCTCAGTATCCTGAAACAGGGAAATGGTAACCTCTCCCACGCTTTCCTCAGCTCCACATCCTCCATGCTGAACTACTTAACCTGCCAGAAAGGCTGCAGTGTCACAGCCTCTGCCCTGCCTGGTCAGCCCTGTGCTGTACATGCACCCCCAGGTGGGATGAAAAGGATGTTTCTGATGGCAAGGGCTGGGAGATGGGCAAGGAAAAGAGGTTGTCCGGCAGGGATGCAGGAGAGACCACCCCTGTGGGTAACAGAAGCTCTCAGCAATGTTTAACTGATGGTGCAGACCTGAATCCCCCACTCAAACACTTAGGTCCTCAGCAAGATTTGCTTTCTTACTCCCCAAAATCTTCAGCAGTGAAGATGCTGCATCCTCCCTAGGTAGCCTGTTCTAGAATTTAGTATCACTGTTGCTGGAAAGCATCCTTAAATTTACAGGAATAAACTTCTGAAAAACATATTAATCTGTGTGCTTGATCTGTGAAGGCAAGAAAAGGAGCTACAATGTGGGGAAATGGACTGGCCAGCAAGTCCCTATGGTATGGTCTTTACACTGTCACCTGGAGCATTCAGGACAAGTCATATCAGGTTAGAGCAGCAGAGTAGGTGACCTTCAGACCTACTCTAATATTGCAGTCCTTATGCTACCACAAAAATAAAGCACTCACACCAACTGCCAGACAGCAGGTCAGTTTTTCCAGCTGATCCTCTGTCTTATTATGTAAGATACGTTGTTTGATTATTGCTCTCTGCTGACCTCTGCATAAATCAGCCATTAAGAACTAGAACAGAAATTTTTACTGAAAATTCAATCAGCATTTCACTGATTTTTTAATACATCACCATGTGTAGACCAAAGTGCACTAACCTGCTTGAGCCTATTGGAAAAGATTTTATTAACAAATTCCATACAACCTAACAACATCAGAGAAAGGAGCAATGTTCCAGGACATGGGTGGAATGGCAAAAGTTACATTTTAATTTCTCAACTTCACTCCCAGATGGTGTATTTAGGAGAGGACATTATCCATTATTTCACCTACAAAGGTGGTTTTATCTCCTACACAGTTTAATTTCCATTCTGCTTTGGCTGACACATGTTCATAGAATCACAGAACCACACAATATCCCGAGCTGAAAGGAACTCCTGGCCCTGCCCAGGACAACCCCACCAATCCCACCACGTGTCTGAGAGCACTGTCCAAATGCTTCTTGAACTCTGTCAGGCTTGGGGCTCTGACCACTTCCCTGGGGAGCCTGTTCCAGTGCCCAAGCACCCGCTGGGGAAGAACCTTTTCCTAATATCCAGCCTAAACCTCTCCTCCTGACACAGCTTCATGCTGTTCCAAAGCTCCTGGTCACGAGGCCTAGTGACATATGAGGCCAGTGCCGGTGATCCCTTTCCCTATTACTTTCCCACAGAAATTTACCACTTCCACAGTGTTTGATGCTCATGGTCACAAGCTGCCTTGCAGAAAATGCTGCCAGTTGATGGTACCTAAGGTTTGAAGTTTGGGAAGCTGCTGACACATGGTCAGTGACTTTGCTTGGGGCACGCTCAGTATAGGGAAGGAAATGTCTTACGCTGTACAAATATGACAGGATGGATCCACCCCAAAATCAAATTAATCCCTTGGGGGAAAAGCATGCCAACAAATGGCTTTCATGACTTGAAACTGCAAGAGGCTCCTGGAAAACTCCACAGGTAGAAAAGCAGACACATAATTTAGCACTTCATCCAGTCCTGTAACATGGTCCACAGTCTATCACATAATGCTGGATTCGAAGGCAGAATTTAGGAGACAGGTTCATTGCAAGCCTACAGCTGTGCCAATCTTCACATCAAAGTAAACCACATGGAAGATCTTAGCCTTAGGAAGGCTGCCTGCAATGAAAGGCAGCTATAAAAAGGCCCTTTTCACAACTCTTCTATCCTCACTCTCTCTCTCTATACCTACCTATGTATGTATATATCTGTATCTACCAGGAAGGTATAGAAGATGGAACCAGACTCTTCCAAGAGGTGTACAGTGAAAGGTAACAGACACAAACTGAAACATGGGGAATCCTGATCAGATATTTTTTTTTTCATGAGGACAATCAAACACTACAGTTGCATCAGAGAGTTCATAGGATCTCCAATTTTGCAGATATTGCTAATTTAGCTGAACAAGCCCTGAGTCACCTGCTAAAAACTGGTCCTGCTTTGAGGAGTGGGTTGGACTAGATGAACCCCACAAATCACATTCACCCTGAATTATTCTGTGATTTTTCTTGGGTAAATTTGGAACCATACCACAGGGCCTTAGTAAATATTCATGTATTTCTGTAACACTTAAGCTGTCCCTCTGCACTGATCAAGAATAGAGACAGGCTGCCAGTGCTCAGCTAAAATGAATAACAGCATTACCCACAAAATACCCACAGGGACCAGCACCCACACTGGAGAGCTCTGCACTCCGAAACCTCCTCCAGTGCACCCGATGAACACTTCATCCACCACGGCCTCAGTGTGTCCAGGCAGATTCTGTACACACACCCTGTGGTGCTCAACAGACCAGGACCCTATGACTATGGACAACTGGTTCCACAGTGAAACCTTCTAGAATGTGATGCATTGGAAGAAAGATTACTGGCTAGTTTTCAAAAGAAAAAATCCTATAGGATCATAAAATGTATCTTATCCTATCTGAAGGACTAAGACTACAACAGGGAGGACAGTTTCAAGGCACTCAATCTTACGAGAGCACTGTGAGAGACTGGGAGTATTTACATATACTGAAATAGTTATGATCTGATGATTTAAAGTGATATCTATTGATGCCCAAAGGTATTTTTGGGCCCATACTTTCTTCACTGACTGTCTGTTTTCATGTAGTTGTTTGCCAACTACTGACAATCTGTTTAGAAATAACAGGGAAGATGAAATCTGGAGGTGTATCAGTGTGTGAGCGTCCACTCCAAAACCTCTGTGAAAATAACCTTCACGGATGGCAATCAGCCAGAGATGCAGTTTGAAGCCAGCTAAGATAAGAATAAATATTCATGGCAGCTAAGGATTTTGTATTTAATACCATTCTGCTAATGCAGATAAATATTCAGATTTCCCTGGCTTCTGGAGAATAAACCCAGTTTAAAAGAGAAATCCACACAGCACCACTCAAATAACATTGAGACTGCTGGGAAGGCTTTTGGGGGATGTTATCCTGATTTTTACAGACCAAGATGAAATCTCGGCAATTTAAACGTCTACATCAGACAACAGAGCAGAAAGATTCCTGCTTCCCAACAGGCTCTGGTTCACTGCTGCCTCATGGCAGAGGGATGGCTCTCCCTGTACCGTACTGTTTGGCACTATGCTGGACTTCTACCTCTCAGGACTGTATGAGATGTGCAGGTAAAGCACATCTCACTTATTTTGACATCTTTGCAATGAACAACATAATCCAAAGTTAATATTTTACTACTTTTACTCCTACCCACTGCACAGCCTTCTCTGTGCTAAGGCAAATGTTTATGTGGAATGAATCCCAAGCTCACAGTTGAGTGTAACTGACCCTGAAGTGATGATTACCTTCATAAGACTCAGTTTACACAAAAGATACATAGTTGAGTTATACTTAACCATGCTATTGCAGCTGTTAACCCTGTGTCAGCAGCAGATCTACATAACCACCTCACCAGGCGGGGCTTTCCTCTTCAGCCGACCAAAAAGCGAGAGCTGCATCCTGTCCCCACCCCAAATTCTAGTCACATCACAGACAGAAGGGACATCAGAAGAAGTTATTCCAATGGAAGCAGAATCAAATAAAATTATTTCCCTTCCTCTGCAGATTCACAAGCAAAAGAGTAATGGTGTTCTATAGCCCATTGTTAAAGCTCTTTGCAATGAACCACACCATGAGACACACTCACCCCAGGGGGGTGCCTCAGGAGGCTGTGACTGCAGGACCACTGATAAGTCACTTCACTTTCTCACACATAAGTTAGGAGCCTAATTCACATGCTTCAGAACATGAACATTAAAATGTTTTTAACACACCTTCAGACTTCATGGAAGGAAATGAACAAGATGACACATGGACCAGTTGTTTTTTATTTTTTTTCACAAAACAGCTCTCAGACTCCATCATCTCACTGCTTCTCATTCCTTCTGTGCCATACCTTCATTTCTGGAAGTCGCTGTACACTGAACACTTACATTTTCTCTTTCCTCTTCCCTTTTGTGACTGTAGTTTCTGTAAAAGGTTCAGAAAGGAAGGAAAGTAGCTCCTAAACAACTCCAGCTGTCACACTTGTGGCTGGACAAAAAGGAGCAAGAGGAAAGGAAGGCAAAGTGCAGTCACAAAGCAGTGAGAGGCCAAGGTCTTTTCCCCAATCTTTCACTAGTCTTAAGCAAATCACTTGCTCTATATGATGCTGTACATTAAAGTAATAATAAATTGTGCAGGCTTCTGGCAGGATTTCCAAAGTACAATGCTCAGCTACCACTATACAGGTTTGAGGCATCAAAGCACTCTGGAATTCAAGGTGTTTAGCTTTCTGAGAGACCAAGCACGAATTTAAAAAGAATGAAGATAAATATAAATAGAATCAGCACATTTATGACCCCTTGTTAATAAGTTACCTTCAATTTAAGAGCTATTGGAATAGTACTGCCCATTCAGCTCATCAGCCCCTCTACCTTTTAAAAGTATACCACAGATCACAGCAGTCAACACATTTATTCTCTCAGTTAACATTTACCTATCCTAAACTGAGTCTTTGCATGGTCCTGACATTTCTCACTCAAATGAGAATGACTTTACAATGTACAAACCACAAGTTTCATTTTTGTGGATAAAACAATTTACATGTGGGGGTGTGATACTGTATTAGAGCAGTTACTCCTTTAAAAAGAGTGGAAAAGATGGCATGTGTTCCAGCAGCCAGTAAGTCATGCTAGGCCTTCTCTCAGTGTTAGAGACTTTGCTGCAACAAAGTTTTAAAGGATGTCAGTGCTTATTATCTCTGTTGAACAGAGTAACGCCCAGAGTCTGCCAAGAGAGAAAACCTGAACCCTACACTGAAGTGACAATAACAGGACAGAGGGGAGCTCTGCACCTGACCCAAGGGGAGGGTGGCTAATTTAACCTTCTTTCTAGTTTCAGTAGAAGTCCAAGGTGCTCATCTCCACTTCTAATATTCTATTTGCCATTACAAAGCTCTTAAACTGCTCAGCCAGTTGATGGTGATCCCTTAAACTAGGGCAACCGATCCAAACTGGGAATGGCTAGACAGGGAGATGGACTATGGCACTGGCAATACGATGAGTTTTAGGCTGTGGCTGGCTTCAAAGGCAGCCCATTCCAATTACTGTCTTCCTGTGAGTCTGGAAGTGACTCATGTAAAGACACTCAAGACCATCCTGCTGAGCCTCCAGATTAAAAATAACACGGCAAAAGTTGGGAAGTATTTAACAAGTGAAAAGGAACTCATCTGAAGCTATTTGAAAGGTAAATCACTGAAGGTGCATCCGGCATGGGAATGAAGTCAGGGTGCCCAGCGGGCGAGCAGCCCGGCTCGCCGGTGGCTCCCACGAGGAGCCTGCAGAGCCCGTGGCCGCCCGTCCGTGCCGCCCCCGCCAGGCTCCCTGTGCCCTCCGCATTCACAGCCAGCAGCGCGGCGTCCCGGTCCCGCAGCAGCCAGGCCCAGCCCGCACCGCCAGGCGCATGCCAGAGCCTTTTCCATGGAGCCCCTTCTCCCTGGAGCCTCAAACTAACCAGACCCCAGCCAGAGCAGAGGGTTCGGGGTGGGTAGAAGGCACAGATATGGGAACTACCGACGAGAGCCGGGCGCTGACAAAGAGCTCAAGGCTCTCCCCAGCCCCCCGCAAGCTGCAGCCCCGCACGGACCCCCGGCTGGGCTTTGTTGCCGCGGCTGGGTGGCTGCCGGGGGAAACGGGCTGCCAGGAGCCCGCCGAGCCGCTCCGCCCAGGACACAGCCGTGCCGGGCACGCAAGGTACAAATGCAAAGCACAGACCTTCTCCCTGGCCTCTCCGCGGGGAGGCTGCGCTTGTCCTGCCGGCCGCGGCCGCGGTGCCGGCGGGGAGCTGGGGCCGGCCGCGGTGCCTCACCGGCTCCACATCGATCCGCCCGCCGGCAGCCTCGCTGCTCTGCTCTCCGCCCCCTCCTTCCAGGGGGACAAAAACGGGGGTGGGGGGGAGAACCTTTCTATTATTATTATTCTAATATATTCTGGGGGCTTGTGGTTCCTGCAGCCAGGCGGAAGTGAACCCGCTTTCGCCCCCCTCCTCCTTCCGCGATGCTCCGGGGCTGCAGGCGTGTGGGCCCCGCAACCCCCGGTCCGCTCCCGGGGCCCGGCTGCCCGCAGCCCGCGGGCGGCAGCGGCGTCCCCGTCCCTTGGTCCCGGGGCGGGTGGGGAGGCGGTGCCGTTCCCGAGAGGCAGAGGTTACTTGGGAGGCATAGAGGGGGGAATCGTTCTCTCCACCCCAGTGATGGGCGGGCTGCCCGGTGCCCGCAGGGGCCGGCTCGGCCGCCCCAGAGCCCGCGGAAGGCAGCGGTGCCCTCCGTGACGCGCGGTCACAGCACCAGAGGAAAGGCTGTAAAATGCAGCGAAATACAGAGGTGTCCGCTGGCTCCGTAGTGACATCCCGTGGTGCGGGGACACTACTGCCGATGGCCGGCTGAGCCCGCGGCTTACCCAGGCCCCCGGAGCTCTGCGGGTTCCGCGCTGCCCACGGGCTCCGGCCGGAGCGGCCGCGCACCCGGCCCGGGGCAGCGCCGAGGGGTTCCTGCCGGGACCGCAGTCACCATCGTGGCTGGGGTTTAAAGCAGCCTTCAGCCTTCTGCCTTCTGCAGTTCTGCGCTGCTCCCGGGCACTGTGGGGATTTGTGCCTTACTAACGTGTCGCATCTTCCACAGAGCGGCAGAGAGCAGCGAGGGCTGCCTAGGCTGAGGAGCAGAGTGAGACACACCAAATGAACAGCCATCTAACTAAGGCAAATACTAATTTCTTAATTAAGCATGTGCCATCGTGTTGAATCAGACTTGCAGAACATCTCCCCTAGCCAAGAGGCACGGGAGTAGAGATGAGAGGTGAAACCCTCTCCCTCCCTAAGCCTTAGCTACTCTAGAGAATTCTCCTATCTACTTTCCCTGTCACACAGCACAATGGGATGCTCTGATGGCCTGTGGCAGAAAAGGCAAGAGAAAAGAGATTGAAAGAGAGCTGAACACATGGACCAAAGCACCACAACCTATCCATAGACAGGAGGAAAGCATGAAGTCAGCACTTACAGGCACAGCTGAGCTAAGTGGATTCCAGCTTACAGGATGCTACTAGTAATGAGGACTTGGTGGCATCATCCTAAAAATGTCTGCACAGCCCCTGGCAAACTTGGTAAGATCCATGCCACCATGTTTACAAAGCTCAGATCAGAAAGATTAAGGCTTGCCTGGGCAGGCGTGAACACACAGCACCTGAAACTCCTGATAATTGTTTCATGGCATGTGAGTGCAGGTGGTAGATGGTTGGAAAAGGCTCTTCTAAACTCTTCTACAGGAGTAACTCACATCAGATGATGCACATGTTCTCAAGAAATGACTGGGACACTGCTTACTGAGATTTCTGTTGTCCTCAGAAGCCAACTACTCCCAACATCATGGTGCAACTTCAGCTCTGTAAAATTCTTCCTTGTGGGAAAAGAGAAATGTGATATCCCTTTGGTCCAGTGGCTTGTTTAGGACCTGCCATTCTGGACTGTGCAGATCCATCTCTGTGCTCGGTTTTGTGTGAAACCTTTCCTTCACATCCCAACAGCAGCCCAGTTGCTTAGTCAGCTGCTGCATCTGTCACAGCCTCGGGGTGTCTGTGGCCTCCACACTGCCAGTGGATGGCTGAACATGTCAGCAGAAATGCCCTCTCCCAGGGGGGATTGGCCAGAAGATTGCACCTCATCCTAAGGGCTGCACGCCTGGACACACTGGTGCATAAATTGTATCTTGCAGCTTAATTACTGCAATTCTCTGTGCTTTGAAATAAACCACAGCTGGTGCAAAATACAGCAGATGTCTGCTTAGCAAAGGAGAGCAGTGTGGTGCTTTGCTCACCCTAGATTCTTACTAAGTGCCAACTTTGGTCTTTTCTGATATTCAAAGCCCTTCATAATCTTTCATAGCTAGTTCTTGCTGGAGCACTGCAACTGTTGACCAAGGGGTAAGAAAAGACTGTGGGAGTGTCATATTTCCCAGGCAGAATTTCTGCACTGTAGAACTTACTTTGCCTCATAGAGATACAAATAACCCAGATCTCTATGCAGTTGGAAGCAAATGTGAA
This sequence comes from Climacteris rufus, assembly GCA_013398175.1. Lineage (NCBI taxonomy): Eukaryota > Metazoa > Chordata > Aves > Passeriformes > Climacteridae > Climacteris > Climacteris rufus. The sequence goes on from VZRZ01006590.1 coordinate 138,883, forward strand.
ACTTCTCAGCTTCATTTCTTCACACAAAATTCATCAAAGAACTCTAGTACCCAGCCCAACAAATCCAAGCCCCATAGACTAATCAAGTCTCTTAGTAGTTAGATAGAAAGACAGAGAAGGAAAAAGCTTTTTTCTGTTTTAAAATACTTGGCAGCTATTCAAGTCCCGCAGAGATGGGAACCATCTAAATATATATGAAGACATAGTGAGATAAATGAACCAATCTGTTGTAATCCTGCAGTTTCATAAAACCAACAAGAAAAATAAAAAATCAAGTTTCATGAAACCCCTAAAGCACTATTGATACTTTCAAGTTTTTGAAATTCTTCTCCAATGTGTATGAACGTAGGAAAATCAACTATCTCCTGTCAGATTCTTGAACTGCCCAGAAAAGGAACAAGGCTGTGCATGAAGCAAACAAATCTCTTGTGTAATTAAAGCAAATTGCCATTAACAATCTAATATAGACTGTTACAAATTGCTCCTCGCACCTCAAAATACATTTCTGATTTCCATGATACGTCAGCACACACATCCATTGCTATCCTTCTTCCATCCCAGGGATCTCAAAGCATCTCACAGATGGTGCTTACATGAAGGCTTACAACATCTCCATTCTTTTTCCACTGTGAGCAGACATGTCCTTATTGTCTAACAGGAAGTATTAAAATGATCAGAAAGACGTAGGTGTCCTATCTGCACATATGCCTTGCTCTTACTACTAGATAGCACTTCCATCACATCTGCTTGTAATTACAGAAAGTTGTTCCCTTAAAGACTGCCCTGAGCCATCCACGGACAGCTTTACAGGCAAATCAGGGCACAGAAAAAGATGGATGATGCCATTCAGCTTCGTGTCTGAAGGGCCACATAGCAGCAAAGGAGCAGCACTCAATACACTGTGAACTCACAGGAGCTTTTGTTTGTTTCAAATGCTCATCTTTTGGTACAGCCAGGTGACAGGTACGGGAAACAGCCAAAGGTTTTCATACATCAGGGAGTCCTACAAGACATGCAGGAAGAGAACAGAAATACCCTGTGTATCAGCCACCATCTCACAGGCATGTTGTGTGCTCTGAGACCTCCCAGCAAAGCAGGTTCATCTAGGAAGTGGGAAAACAAATATGCAATAGCCAGAGAGCTGTAATAGGCCAGTGAATTACCCTTGGAAGTATTTTCCATTGAATGTGCAGGCAGGTTCAGCTTCCTCCCTTCTGTCTTCAATACATGCACACACTCCAATTCAGTGTGATTTGTGCTACAGTCCTGCTGTGATCTTTCTCTGGGTAAACCTCTATGCCCAGAGTGCAAACTGAGAGCACAAGTCTGAGGTACAGGCAGTACTGGAGATTTGGAAGTTCAGCCCTGAAAAATTTCCCCAGTTAAATCAGTGATACCCACAGACCTCAGGGAGCTACCAAAACACTCGTGTCCAACAACACTGTCCATTGAAAAGGCACCAGCTGTACTACTCACTGTGTTCAGTTACTCTCTTCCTGAGAGAGAAGTGAAACTACCCAGCAATCAGTCCCACAGCCCAGAACCACAGTCCTGCCCCTTGTGGGGGAACATGTAGAGCATTACATATGGAATACAAGGCTACCTGGGGCTATGGGCATCATGAATGTTAGAACAAAACAGGGAGTTGGCCACAGCTGGTCACTTCTGGAGATCATGTCTGGGTTGCCTTTGTGACAAGCTCTTCTATTTCCCTGGTTTTGTTTGAGATTTTCTTCCAGAACTTGGTAACTCATGTCTCACTGTTATTATCGGTAATACTGTCAGTGACTATAAAAAGTACATATTTCAACTGGAAAATGCTACAATATGAAAAAACAATGTGCTGTTAATAAAGCACAGATAAATTCCCAAAGGAAATAAGTGGTCTTAAAACCCACGAATTTGAGATAGAAATCCACTCTGCTTCATTTGAAGTAATTACAAGAGAAAAATGATGAAGACTGTTTCTTCTCAAAACTTGGCAATTTTTATATCATGCTACTGATATTCTTATTGAAAAATGGTGCTTTTTTTCACTACCACTTTTTTTTACTTTGGCCAGTGCTGCAGCCAAACATCTGCTAGATAATTTAGCAGAGTAAATTGATGGTTAGTAACTCATGTGTTTCCAAATAAGATCCCCACCGATACTTCCTAAGGAAAACCCTCTCTAAAGCTTTGCAAGGATGCACTTAGGAGGGGAGAAGACTGAAGAGACAGAAAGGCCCAGACAAAGCATCCATGTGAATGTTTGGAAAGTTGGGCTCTTCTCCTAAAAAGCCCCAGTGGAGGATTTGGGACAAGTTTTCAGCTGAAGGCGATCGAAAGCTCAGCGTGCAAGCTTCACTCTGAACATGCCACTGTGACTGAAGAAAGCTGGGAGTGCAGGAAATGAGGCTGAAAGCAGTGGTGAAGTAGCAGATAGTTCACTGCTCGAAGGATTCATTCCTTTCCCTTTTGTCTTTAGAGAGCAGCCGAGGAAAATTAATCATGATTATTACAGTAACACATCCTGAGCCTGTTCCTGCTCACATGTTGATCTATCTCTACACTGGAAAAATTCTTAGGAGGCAGCCCAGCTTCACCAAATATATCCCAACAGACGGAATCCTGTATATCCAGGATTTAAGAGACAAATCCCCCAAAAGCCTACTGTCTAAGCAGATACAACCCAGACAGTCAACAGCAAGCTTCCCAGGTCCTTGGCTTACACTGTCTCTGCATGCTGTGCCAGGGTAATGGAGAAGTGTCAGACCTTGGGCCTCTCCAGAAGTAGGTACAAAAAAGGCACATTACACTGCCAGACTTTAGCAGCACTCCCACCAAATGCCCTTTTGTTCATACTGTTGACAATCAGTTAAAATGTACCAGCAATGAGACAAAAAAATACTGCTGGCAAAAATAGTGTATTGACAGAATGATTCTTAAAAGCTCTAAAAGAAGCCACACAAATACATGTGTAAATAGTCTTACTATGCTCACAAGGCAATTACATCTGTTAGGCTAAGCAGATAAATGCAGAAAATGACAACTCCTCATTTTAAAATGAGTTTCTTGCAGGCAAACTACACAGCCTTGGAGACTGAATCCTCAGACTATCCACAGACCATGGCTGCACAGGGCAAAAGAAGCAAGTTTCTCCTGTGCCTGAAGCCTGGGAATGCCTTCTCCCAAAGACAGTGAGGAAGCCTGGGTGCCAAGAGGAAAAACTGTATGGTTTTGTCTGCCTGTGACACACCTGCCCAAATGCACTCCAGCTTTTTTTCAGCTGCACTAGAACTGAAGGTGTTATTTTCTTACAGGTGAGTTCAGCAGCACTGGTGTAGAAGTGAGGCATTCACTGGGGTACAAATTGTGTTGGGATCAAGTTCTGTACTTTTCAGCCTGTTCTGAAAATAAACAACCTCTGAGTACTGCTGGCCTTCTTTTTCCAGACTCTGTTAGTTAATGTACAGTGTCAGGACATAACTCAAGGCTTTGCACACTCTGTGCTGCCATTAATTGCTAGCAACAGACATTCACCACAACTGACACAGTGAGATAAACAAGTACAGCTATTTCCTAAGCAATACTTCCTCACCACCACTAAGGGACAGTGTTTCCTACTTTTCTACAAAAAAAGAATGACATATCTGCAAGTTCAATTTTAATTAGCAATGGTTAATGCCTCCTTTTAGTGCTTGAAGTGTTTTACATTCTATGTTAGGTTTGTTTAATAACTTCGTTTTTCACGATGCAGTGAATTACTGGCCCTTTTATTTTACTTTCACTACTACTGACACACTGACTAATAAAACAAGTGTATTAATGAAGGTAATTCCTCCTATGAGCTTCTAAGCCTAAGAGGATGGTTACTCTGAAATAACTGGTTTACAATAAGGTGTCAATCAAAAGGCATAAATAGCTTTGCAAAACACATCCCTTTTTGCCTTTTTTTTTTCAAATACAAAATTTGTGTCTGTGAAAGCCTCCTAAACTGTCCTCATCTGTGTTGGCAATGCAAATATTGGAAAATCTGCAACATGCTGCTCTTTGATAGGTACTGATTCCTATTCCATTTATACCAGAGACACTTCTGCCACTGACTTCACTCAGAGTGAAGATAATGTCTATTATATTCAGAGGCAAAACTTCACTAGCAGTCCCATTTCTCCAAGCATATTTTGTGTTCTGTAAAATAGTTTAATCAGCTTGAAAGACTCTGCTAAGTAACCTTCTCTCAATCTGTGTTTCTGAAAAATACTCCGAAAGTCCCACTCCCACAAGAGAGTAATTGATATACTGTAAGGCTGTGGCTTGTTTACAAAAGGCCAAGTTTTTATAGGACTGTACAGCAGAGGTACCTGGTTATCCTTATTTTCACACTCACACAAGTAAGAAATGTCCATGTAGTAGTTGTTACAGTGATAACAAATGGCTGTACCAAGCCCAGTGCTGTACAAGACCATATTGCAATGCCTTTTTTTGGTGTCTCAAACATTTAAAGACACTCACATTTGTTGGCTACAAGATCAATAGCTGTCCACTCAAACTGATAGTGTAGCTGCACAACCAAGATCCAATCTCCCTGTTTTTAATTCGGTGACAGAAAGCACAAGGCACATCATATCCAATTAATAAAGAACAATTAAAAACAAAATCATGAATCCCACGAACAGAAGACTTCCCAGATTCTGTACTCTGATGAATAGTACATCTAACCTTATCTGTGCTGATAATCCAGTGCAATTAGCCCCCACTGGTTCTAGCAGGCAACACTGGCATAGCCAAGAAATAGATATTTTTAGTACCCACCATCTAACCCTGCCCTGTAATTAACTGCAGAGCCCCACAGATTTCTGCTTGATTAGCTGTTCAACTAATGAGAGGCTCCAGACTCAGCTACCATGAACCCTGAATTACCTGCCATTCATGGAGAAGTCTTTGTGACTCCCAGAGCAAAGCACAGGTGCAGAGCTGTGCTACAAAAGGGACACAAAGAGGGACAGGGGCCCCCATGCAAACTCTGCACAAGTCTGACTCCAGTCACACATATTGAATGCTTTGGATGGTTACACACGTGGGAGCAAAACCTGGCAGTTCCTGTATGGTCATTACCCCAGATATAAAATGTTTGGCTTTTAATTAAGATCTACAATATCAGTGTCACAAAATGAGTCTGAAATTACAAGAGCAGGAGCTGATCTGATTGTAAAAAGCTCAGCTATTCAATTGAAGGCCAATGCTTGGTCATAACCAGAGAAAAGCTGAGGTCAGGAGTCCAAGTTCAGGAGTGAAGAAAATAAGAAGCTGAAGGAAACATTATATCCTCCAATAATCCTTGCAGGAGATATGATTTCAGCATGAAAGGATGCAGTCTAGCTTTCAAGTTTCCAAGCAAAAAATCATTCTACTATAACTCTGCTGTGAGATAAAAGCAGACATGTGATCTAGTAATACTGGCCTTTCTCTGGTGTTTTTATTGGTGCTGCCCTCCATATTAAAGAAAACAAACACTCTGCTTTTAATATTAAAGACAACTTCAACAGGTCTGCTTTAGAGAACTTTTCTGTGTTAATCCATGCCTTGTAATATAGTTAGCCTTGTGTGAGTTTGGAAGGTGGCCTGTTAAAGTAAAAGTAAGCAGAAGATTGGCTTTAAAAGAACTTTTACCCAGATTCTGGGGGCTTTTGTTTGGGCATTACTTCTTTTCAGTATCAGCTGCTTCTCCTTTTTCTTTTCAAGGGTCATGGTAGAAGAATAAATAAGGCTGTCACATCATATGTGGTTCTCCCATTTCTTAACTGAGGGAGAGGGAGATTTGGTTCCTCCTGAGACCTGAAATACCCAAAGCAATGCATAAATACATGAAAGGGTATGTTTTTTTGATAGAAATATCACTCAGTTGGTAGCACACTAAGCAGAAACTCAAGAGACAAGGGCTGTTGTAATTCTACTCTGAGCTGATGGGTAACTCCACACAAAGCATTTCCTCTCAGTTTCTCTGTTTCTAAAAAAGATAATCTGAAATGTCCACAATTTTAAAAGTTTCTTCAGATGAGACAGTGCAGTATAATAGCAGTGCCAGCTATGAAATCACTAGATGAGCTGAGGTCTGGTACCCCTGTTGTCAGCAGAGCCTCCTGTCATCAGATGAAACACCTGCATTTGGCCAGGGAAATACAGAACACAGAGCTGCTGCAAGTCCTGCTCCCTTCTCTCTCTTCATGTCCCTGGATTCAGATGTAAAGGATTGTTAAGGATGCTACAACAGTAATAATTTTGCTCTGTACTGCAACACTGGGCTGCCAGATTGTAATTTTTGTAGAATCATAGAATGGTTTGGGTTGGAAGGGACTCTGAAGATCATTTCATTCCAGTCCCCTGCCATGGGCAGGGACACCTTCCAGAAACAAGGTTTGTCAGAGCCCCATGGCCTGACAAACCTGGCCTTGAACACTTCCAGGGATGGGACAGCCACAGCTGCTTTGGGCAACCTGTTCCTGTGCCTCACCCCTCTCACAGGGAAGCATTTCTTGAGAAGATCTAATTTAACCCTGCTCTGTGTCAGTGTAAAAACATTCCCCCTTGTCTTATTAATTTTCTTGTACTTAGATACTGTCACACATTCCTTAAACCAGTTCTGTCAGCTAGTCAAAAACTGTGGCACAGAAGCTTCAAAAAGTGATTAATTGCTGACGTTAATGAGTTCAAGTAAATTGAACTGACATTTTCCTGTCTGCTTCCACTAGCCATGAATTTGGCCTGCAAAATGTCTCATGGTACAATATTTGTATTTCTGAATGCACAGAATAGGGTAGAACTCTTCCGTGACAGAATCAGGAGGGAATTTCCCCCTCAAAAAACACGAACACAGTACTGATACATCAGTTTTGTTATTGATATAATTCTGCAAAGAGTTTAAGTTATTGAATGTTATTGAATAATGAACAGAAAACCAGGGAGTCTTGTTAATAATTATGGATGACAGTGTCAATAGAAGAAAAAGAAAAGCTCTATTTGCTGAAGCAGAAGTTAGAAATGTCTTAATTTCTCTTTTTGATATATGTTTGTCAGCTGCTTATAACAATGGATATCACAATTTACATCATTGATGAATACTTGGATTAGCTGGAGCATGAGGTAGGATACTGTTGACCTGATCGTTTCTGAGAACAAAATAGGTCACACACAACTTTGCAACATTAGTAACATCCAGATTCTAGTTTTCCACAATGGAGTCCTCATTACTGCCCGAGGACAGTATTTAACACATTGTATTTGCCCATCATGACAACAGTCTGGGGAGAAGACAAGGAATTAAAAATGAAAACATTGAGGAAACCATCTCCTCTTCGGCTAGAGTGCCACAGCTGCTGTCCCAAACCATATCCTCCTGGAGGAGGGAGACAGTGGCCTTGGTAATGAACCAAAATCAAAACCTTCCTAGAGCACTCCTCCTCCTGAGAGGCACATGCAGATCAGGACAGGCTGTCTAAACACAGCGAGCCTTCTCTCCCTTGCTGGGTTATTTTCTTTCTCCCTAGGGGAGCTCCAGCCAGGGGAAGCTCTGTAACAGAGGTGGCTTCGTTTCTCCTTGTTTTTACAGCAAGAGCAAGCTACAAAGGCACCCTTCCGATAATGTGCAGTTCTTCAAAGTGAAGCTCTCTGCAGTACTGAAACATTTGAAACTTCAGTTCTGCTTTCACTGCAGTTTTATCTAGCTACTGTATTTCTAACACAGCTTGAACACCAGTACCCCTACCTGAAGTGTACTGATGTCAAATAGCAAAAGACACCTCATGACTCTGGATTCTCTGCTCATTCCAAGGAAATATCTAGATCCTCCCTCACACATGAAATAATCTGTGTTCAGCAAGTCAGACATACAACATCAGTGGTGACCAGGGACCCAGTCTGGGCTTTCCACCTCTAGGAGAGATGATGACCCAAAGGAATAAGGGTCTCACCTCCTGGGACTTGGGCTCCAAGCAGCTGAACTCCTGCTCACTGCAGTTCAGATGCCAGGCCTGAAGGTACTTACAGAGAAATTGTATCGGCATTAAAAACATCAAAATTGGATTATACTTGGACACATGCTGGCAAAGTATTTGCAATGGATTCAGAATAGCTGGATATTGGCCACATCCACATAATATTCTTAAAGTTGGATAAAATTTAACAGCAGTAAATTAGGAAAACTTTGCCAACTCCAAAGCACTACCTCAAACTTGGGCCAAAACGATGCACAGGCACTCAGATGCTCTAGAGGGATTTTTCCCTTCTGCCAAAATCTGTTGATCAGATAAGAAGAGCTGGGCTGTGGATCGCAGGGATAGGGATGCTGTTTCTGGCTTTGGAAAAGAGCCTTTTTGGCAAAAACTAAGGAAGCCACAATCAAAAACCTAAAACACTTGCAGAACTCTGTGTAGAGGGCAAAGGATTGGGGGCTGAGGCATCTGTAAGTCTCAGGGAAGAGCCCTTGAGACTATGAGTGCTCTCCTTAGCCACCACTCTTGTGTCTCCTACTGATGAGTACAGAGGAAAATGGAAAACTGAATTATTACAGTACATAGAAACATTCCTTCCATAGAGGTATTTGGAGCACAATGAGAGGTGGGAGAGAGAGGAGAAGACAGAATGAACAAAAAGGTATTAAAGTATTAAAGGGGTGAGAGAAGCCTCTGGCACTTCTGTCTTTTGTCACATCTCAGCCTAAGTGCCTGTTAAGCTAAACTGTGAAATCTGTATTTATGTCAAAGACCTGGGAGGCTGCTTATGCCTGCAGTGTTCTCCCCAAGCACTGGCACCCCTCAAACCAAGGAGACCCCATGCAACTGCCCTGGAGAAGCAGCACAGCTTGTGAGAGCCCTTCCCTCCACTTCAGGATTATTCAGTGTGGTATTTAAAAGATTCTCCCCATCTCTTAGAAGTGAAGGGGGGGAAGATCTGTCTGATTGTATCTGTGACCCTGGCAACTCTTCACAAGCAGAGACAGCTGAGTCACTAATATTTAGAAAAATAACATAATTGACTGTATTCAGGCCTGTGGAGGACCCCTGCTGGGTATTCACAGTTAAGCATTAGCAACTCGGTCATTCCTGGCAGCCTTTGTGAAGGGTTGCCAGGGCTGTAGATTCAATTAGATGACCTCCGACAAACTGATTTCCACTGCAAATATCTTTTAAAAAAATACATTAAATCCCCAATAAATACAGTGAAATTGGAGGAGACAGCCCTTCCTACCTCATTGAATGTCCCAAATCACCCCACAGCCCCAGCTAGATGCTTGCCTGGATGTTCTGCATGCCCGGGCTCTATTATCACCGCTGCCTAATGTGATTTAGCCCTGGCTGTGGATTGCACTCTTTAAATCTGAGAATGTGGCATTGTCGCAGTTGGATGCAGATTAGGACACAAAATGATGTTGAAAAGGTAAAATTTTCATGTATCTTCTTTTCCTTGTCACTGGGCAGGGGTGACAATTCTTTTTCTCTTTAGACAGCTTTTCTTCCAGTACTAACCACTGAATTATTTTGATGTAAGAGGAACTAAGATGAATCACTAGATCCAGTGTTTTGTAGTACCCATTACAATACACTGCAGTACTGCTTTACACTGAGCTGGAATATTTACTTTCTTCTCAGTAATCTCTACTCAAGGTGATTCATGTGCCACTAAGGCATCTAGGAATGAGATTTTTTAATTCTGGCTTATACATGGAGTTTTATGATAAGCCTCACAATAAAACAACCAATGTGGACACTATTTGTCAATACTATCATAATAAAATCAGCCGACACCTAAATTACACTTTGTAATTGCTTCTCATAATGTCTGTCTCCTCAGACTACAGGATTTCTTTTCAGTCAACATACTCTGTCCTGGTAAACTGGTTCTCAGCTCAACTTTTTTCTTTGGTGCTTTTCTATCCTCAATAATTCTGAGCAACTACCAAATTCTCATCTTTCTTGCACACATCACTGTTTGAGGAAATACGAATAAACAGAGCAGTGTTGGATTCTCAATATGTCTCTCCAGAGAGAAGCCTAACGAAAAAAATGTTTTAAAATAATATATCCCATTGTTGGGGTTACAATGAGATCTTAATTCAGTAGCAAAAAAAATTGTAATAGGATAAGAGCTATTATGAAACGATTATCCAGAGAGCCATCAACTAGCATTTTTTCACATGGCATTGTAATTATTCTTTCTACATGACGCAAAAGAATATACTAAGGGTATTTACAGAGAAGAAACTTTTCTTTACATATAGCGTAAATTGGTATATGGAACAGAGACACTGCATGGAGTTAAGTCTGATTTTTTTTTCTCAATGCTCCCTGCTGAGCAGTGCCACAATTAATCAAGGTTTCTAGGTTTTAGTTAATTGCTGGACTCCAATAAATTGGTTTGTACTGGCATTGGTCCAGGTCTGATAATTTCACAGCCTTGCAAACTGCTGCATGTTCACACAAGAACCTTGAAAGCAGGGAGCTGGGATAAAAAAGAATAAAAGAAACTCTTGTTCTGGGACGTTCCATTAATACTTTAAAAGCCAGCCCACTAGCAACAGTGTCTTCACTGTTTGTTTTTCTCCATGTATTTTATATTGATGTTTTTAATGACGAAATCAAATCCCCCCTTTCCTGACTTGAAACTTTTTCTGTAGCTGGTTATTCTCAAGGAGCTATTTTTCATTTCACCATTATCCTCCTGGACATTTCCACTGTTCCCATCCTCTGCTGAAAATTCATTGTGACTTTTTGACATAGCTCGGCTATTTTTTCCCTCTCTCTACAATTTTTTTTCACATGAAAGGATCTCCATCTTCTGGTGAAGAAAAGTTCAATACTGGCTTTATGAATTAGACAAGAGAAAGGAGTGGTCCCTTCCTCTGGCCTAACTCAGTGCTGCTGAGTGCCCTCGTGGTCAGTCGGACACTGAGGCAGAGGCCAGCGTGGCTTTTCCTAAGCCTGCAGTCAGAACTAAGCAGACTGGCATCACAGTTTAGTGCAAGTTAATGCATTAGGATCTGTTATGAGTAAGTGCACAACATTGTTATCAGTGGGAAAGACAGCTATTAGTTCATTTTATAACTGAGCTCAGTTACACGAAGGACTTTGTGTCCCCAGCTCTCACTGGTAGGAATGGGATTTGCGAGTCCTCAGCCCCTGGCAGGCTCTGGCTCCATGCTGGCACATATTTGACTTTGTTCTCCCTAGAGAAGGCTCATTTGGCAAGTTCAGTTTTACTAATGGGTTTCCAAAGCACTCTCACACCAGCAAGTTTCTAAGCAAAAGAATTACATAATACCCGAGGTGTTCGGTAACGTCGCTGTTATTGTCTTTGGCTTACCAAGGAGAGATTAGCAGCACTAATCACGGTTTATAAAAGTATATTTGAATTGCAATTGGAGCCTCATTCAGCCTGCCTTGACTCCTTCTGTCATGTCTTGGGAGACAGGACTGACTGGGTTTATCTGGTGGATGCCAGCTGTAAAGAAATGCCTCAGCAAGTGGATCTTTATCATGGTACGATCCATCTGTAAGATTTGTTCTGCTTTTCTCATGCATAGCAGGAGTAAGAGCAAATCACTGGGATTCTTTTAAATGCCTGAAAATTTTTACCAAGTGTGATTCTAATCAACAATGCCAATGGCAAGGAAGAACATCTGTTGTTTTTATGTGAACTATACCACCTTCTGCTGTTTTCAAGAATGTGTGGTAGTGAAGAAACAATGAAGGTGAGGCTGATCCCAGGACTCAGAAATAATCTCTTATATAGATTCTTTGATGCTGCTTTTCAGTGGCTGAAAATAGTCACTGAGATGCTATTGCATGCTATATGGACTTACACTTTGCTGGAAGCATTAATTTTATGTAGTGCAGGCTTCCTGCCCACAAAACACTGCCCATGCAGGAATTATAGATGAGAGTTTGGACTGAAGATTTGGACCTGCTATCTTGAGAAAAAAAGTCCCTTTCAGTTTCCTCAAATGCATGACATCAACTATGGATTTGGAGCTTTATTCTGAACTATTTTATTGATGTTGTGCCTTCAACACGAATTACATTCAATACAAGATTAAATAATACAAAATAAATTAATTACTGCTATGAATACTAGAAAAAGACAAAAAGCCTAATCTGTTATCCTACATAATTTGGGTTTTATTAGGTAATTAGATGGATTAACAAAGAGGATAAAAAATTAGAAATCAGTGGTTTCTGTAAAAGATTACTGTGCACCTCTGACAGTAAGATATACTTGTTCAAGAATTTCTGAATTGGATATTCCATGATTTGGATAAGAAGGTACAAGGAAAGACATGACAGAGAGGAATACTTTCTGGGAATGTCACAAAAATCATCCCTTTCACAATTTCATTGTAGTTTGTCTAGATTCCTTGGGCAGGTGTTTTTGTTTTTTGAAAGTTTGAGTAATAATTATTTCTATGTATCTTTGTGATGACATTTCACTACTCTTTAACTCTCAATAAAGCACTGACTACTGGTGTTTTGATACACCATGGGGAAGCTCATGCATACAAAAAAAAAATCTAGATTCCTACAAATTATCCTGCAGATGAGCACTTTGAAATCAATGCAAAATTCAGGAGGGCCTCACCTCTGAGTGCATGTATATATTGTAGACCTACACGTTCTCAACACCCACCTAGCAAAATGTCATTTGCTCTAGGATGGAATGGAAAGTTGTGTAGTTCCTTTCTCCTGCATTTTCATGTTTGTTGCTGGCAGCTCCTGTGACTCTCTTCTCACTGGTGCATTTGGAAGTGAAATTTAAAGACACATCTTTTATTTGCATTTTTTACAGAACAGTGAAAGATTTTCAGCTACTCTTCAGTCCCATCTGAATATATCCACATGGAGGTAAGGAGGAATTGGGTTGCAATTTGACATTTTATGCAATGCTGTTGTTGTTTAGCAAACTGAATAGAAATCTCAGGTTCACTACATCCATCTGTCTCCCTGGCAAATAAATAAATTAATTAATTTCTCATTTCTAGTGCTAGAGGACTGATAGCCCACCATGGATGAAGTCAGTGCTACAGAATGAACAGGAGGGTGGAGAATGCTCGTGACCACCCTATGCCATAATCACAAAATCATGCACATCTGAAGCCCTTTTTGTTGAACAGTGTATGTGAAGATTGCTTGGTGAACATCCAGATTGTATTCCCACTATGATAGCTGGGGGGGCTGATCCAAACCACAAAAAGTAATTTAGAGATTTTTATAAAATCCTGGGAATAGTTTTTAGCATCTTAAGATACATTTTCCAAAAGGCTTCACTGAATTTATAGGAATGCAAAAACCAAAGGAATTCATTACGCTAAGAACTTCCTTTCATACATATTTAGAGTGAAAATTTGACCATAGACAAACAGAAGAAAAAAAATAGACAGGGAAGTCGTGTCTTGTGTCTAACATCTCTCAGAGCTCAATGTCTGTTCCAATTAAGAAAACTCCACATGGTGTGTAAACATGTTAGCATTGGCACGAATCTTTTATCCTGTTTTTTTTTCCCCTCACAAGAACTGAGAAATAATAGCAGGATACCTACATGCTGCTCAGTCACTGTGAGGCACAGCACAGGGAGATGGACTTCTACTGTCAGTGTCACATTACTAGCTGCTTAATTTCCACTATCTTTAATGACACTTACATGGATAAATCTTTGTACTTTTAAAAACTTAGGGCATCCTTCAATCTCTAATGCTCACTATTGGGAGCAAGTCTTTCCTGTCTGGACACCAGAATGCAGAGCACATTCAAACAGTGAGTTCTGCTTGGCAGCATGAAGGGTAACAAATGTGTATCTGCTGCTTCTCCAGAGCTTTCTGTGTCACACGTGTGCAGCTGCCCTGAACTTCACAAATTGCAGGAACAGCCCTCTGCTGAGCCAGGGCATGGAGCAAGGGGGTTGCTAAGTCATCAGTGCCGTGGTGTAAGGGGAGTATGACAGACCCCTAATATGGGGCTGTATTAACTGTGAGAGAAGGCAAAGCATAATGGGCTGTGGCAAGACACAAAGAGAACTGGCTGGTACTTGTACTTCTCAGTGAGACTTGGGCAGAGCTGGGAGAAGAGGAACAGCTCGGGCATGGCTGCAGCACCACCAGGATCCACAGGCACTGGCAAACCCTGCCAGCTCAGCAAGGGTCTCTCACTGAGAGGCCACCATGCACAATGTCCAACATGTGCCACATTATCCTTTGGCTTAACAACTGTAACCCTTGCTGTGACACTATGCCATGGGAAGATGAAGGACAAGAAACAGAGGCAGCCTTTGTACACGACCAAGAAGGAGGCAGATCTTGATAATGTTAAACTGCATCATCGCTCAAAAGCCCTCAGGGACATCCCAGCAACACATGAACAGCACAGCTTGGGCAGCAGGATCAGGACTAGGAGTCAGACTAGGGCAGCCTGCCCTTGGAAGTCTGGGTTTCCACCAAGTTGCCCACTCCGTAAGTCCCAAGCCCTCTACAGAAAGGCTCTTTCAGCCAATTCTCCTCAACCTAAATCTGCCAGAGTGGGAAACGAGCTCCATTTTGTATATCTCTATGTTCAGCAAAGGTCTTGCACCTGAATTAGTATCTCCAGAGAGTGTCAGACAGTGTCATCTTCTGAAACAGTCTTACAGAATGCAGTGGAAAGTGCTGGCATCTATAGCAACTTTCCCAAAGCACTCTTCAGGCCAAATAAGGAATTTATTTTCAAAGAATCTCTCTGCAAAAGAATTCAGGTCACACAGTCTATAGAAAATATTTCATTTCTCATTACTACTACACTGACTAGGCATAAAGAGTATTGCAACAATTACTGATGTCTTTACATCCACTGGACTTTGTATCAGCACAGAGAAGGAAACTCATGGGAAAAACGCTGTCTAGAGAAGCTTGGCAGAGGTGGGGAGCTGTGTTGGGTGAGCTGTTCTGGAGGACAGCTCTACAGTAAAACTGAACCCTGCCCAAAGCTGCATTTACCAAAGTCGTGCTGTTGCTGTAAACGCAAACTACCAAGGCTGTCTACAAAGACCTCTGGATTCCTTCTCACAAAGATCTGCAACAGGGTCAGTTCAGTCATAGGTCTGAGTGTCTATGTTATTCATATGCAATTTATCTCACAGGCTGAGCCTGCACAGTCTAACCAGCACAACACCTAAAGGCACAACATTATTACAGCCCCACTGGTTAGAAATGTGTGCATGCACTTAACTCTTTGCTCTGTGAGCATGGATAGATGTCTGCGGGACCAGAGCTTGCATAATGCAGGTTGTCTGCTTTCATGTGCACATTACAATTGGACTTTTGATTCACAGTTACCATTTCTTTCTTCATTTGCCCATCCCTGTTTCGTACAGTGGCTCTTCCAAAACTATCAGCCTGCAGCAGTAGGCATCACATTGAGGACTAAGAATTTTAAGTGATGATTTTTTCTTAGGAACATAGAGTGACACAGAAGTAGGCACAGAGCAGTGTTTTCAAAATGCTTAGCTCCAGAACTTTCTCTTTTCCTTATTTAATATTAAGAATTATAAAGTTGCATTTGACTGACACACAGCCTTGGTTACTCATGGAGTCACACTACAAAAGCCTTCGTAAGTAATCTATGCTTTCCTCATGCTAGTATAAGGTTTCATCATACACTGTACCTTCAGTATTTTGTCCAAGGTACAATGGAAGAAACAAAAGTTCTGCTCAATTTTCAGCCTTCTGAAAATGCCTACTAAGCCTGAGGGGTGTATGACCTCCCAGCAGTGCTCCCCAAACACCCTGGTCCCAAACTAGGGGAAATAGGTTGTAATTTGTTTCTCCACATGATGTCTTTTCATACCTCACCCTTTTTCTCAGATCATTTGTCAGGAGTTCACTGATCTCTTCTTATTAGTTACAGGGGCTACAAGAAGACAGAAAAAGAATGTTTGACCAAGCATATAATGAGTCATGGGTTTAATTTAGTTCCACCACAATCTCAATGTGACCTTGAAACCTTCTAACACAATAAATCAGACCAGAGGGTATCAGCAGAAGGTGTCTGGCAGATCCCAGTGGATGCTAACTCCGTCGGGTCTGCTCCGGAGGGCACCTGGCCTGGGAGAAGCCCATTAAAGAACCGTCTCGGTGCGGAGTCCTCTCTCCAAGAAAGCGGCCCGTGGGGCTCGGTTCCCGCGGGGGAGCGGTGGCCGCGGTCACCCAGCCCGCAGCCCGTCTGAAGGCGCGGGAGCACGGCCCCGCCGCCCGCTGCGGCTGCCGCGGCCCGCAGGTGGTTCCGCGGGCGGGAGGGGAGCCCGGAGGGCGGGCGGG